>NQII01001716.1:50738-156592 GCA_002778355.1 Clitarchus hookeri | reverse complement strand
GGGAGGGGTTCTATTTGAGAATTTTGAGGAATTTTTATTAAGCAGTTAGATTCTTGATGGTGTCCCGAGAAGAATTATTCGTCCAGTGAAACGTATTATAAAGCTTGAAAAAAGAAAATAGTTATATATCGTGCAAAGTGCACCGATCAAAACTGAACGCACATGCCCATTTGATGACGTCACATCTACAACAGATATCGTCCGTGAACGCTTACAAATTAACTTCACCATCAGCATAAACAACGCGAAATTGGTCGTTGCGCACACAGCCTCCTCGAAAAGAAATACATTCACGAAAACCGAGCGTCGTGGCTCTAGGACATATTCTGTTTTTTTTTTTGCGANTCGTTACAGTTGGCAGGGCCGGGGAGGACGGCGACGAATTGAGGAGCGGTAATGGCGAGTGAGGAAGTTTTTTTTTATTGTTTTGAATAAGTGATGGAAGCCTGTGGCTCCAGCGCCCGCCGGTATTTTTCAATTGGGAACAAGGTACACACACGCCTGGCAGATGTAATTATCCTGACCCGCCCACGCCCGACCCCAGCGCCGGAGCCGTGTTGCCGCGTCGTTTCAACCCTCCTGACCCCCCCCTCCCTATCACAAGCCTTCACGGACCACACCATCACCCCTCCTTCTACCACCCTTGCCGTGTTTCTCCACGGCATCAAATTTTATGCTTTGGATTACACGTAACTCCTATGCGGCGCAAGAGTGTCATAACCACCCAAGCACTCCCCGAGTCCCGCCGACGTCGTATGAGGTCGCTTGATTCCAACCGAGTTGTTGGTTATAGTCTATTCACGGGTACTTACAAATTTTTGAAGCTCTGCTCAAGTTCTACTTCCAGGATATTTCTCCGCCTCATGCAAACAAACCTTAACCAAGTCTAGAAAATTACACCAAAGGAACACCGAACCGAATTAGTGAGTGCTCAATGTAATAATATATTGCATTAAGAACTATTACAAACTTGGAATTACTGACACTGCTATTTTCTCCCTGTTTTTATTGATACTATTAATTATAAATTATGTGTTATAATAAAAAAAAAGTTAAGCTTCTATTTAAACTAAAATTACTTATTTTTATTTAAACAGAAGCATAAAACCTTTGTGATACATTACATATTTAGGAAACAATCAAGCACGTCAAAAATGGGGTGATTTTTTAAAGGTTTGTTTCCAAAAGTGTGAAGAAAATGTGAATAGACTATTCCAAAGTGTACTTAATTGTCATATTGGATTATTGGTTTCAGACCTGTTTATAATAAAAAAATAAATTGTGAAAGTGCCTTTATACCCATTTAGCTATTGACCTCACACAGTAGTACAGGAATAACGAACTGGAAACTACAGATGTTTACGTCAACAAAGCACCGGTCGGTAGGCCGTTATTTAATGTTGACGACCCCTCTGGGCGTGGAATTAAGAAATGCCCTATCAACAGTGGCGTGTGGTGAAGTGCGGCAAGGTTATCTGGTGCTTTCTCAGTGCTGTACAGACTTGGTGCACGCAGCAGGAACCAGTAACCAGAGTGGAGCCGGGGAGAGAAACGGATTGTATTGCGGCCACTCACGAGAGAGCGGCGAGGCACTTATTACACACCTGCTGTGACGTCAGCTGCACTACTGCGTTCAAGTGGCCGATGTGCAAACTAGCAAAGGATTAGGTATAGCACAGAGCAAAACACAGCTTACCTTGCAACAGTTCACCACACGCCGCTGCCGATCAACGAGGTTATTCCTGGGCTGTCACAACAGTTGGCTACACACGAGGCTCTGGTGTTACACTAAACAGTTTTGTTAACACCGCGAACTTTAGCCGTACACGCCACCAAAATGGCGACAGTGGAATGTTGTAACGGCGCTCGTAAATCAGCGCCCGGTGAGCTACTCGCCAGCCGCCAGCACAGCAAATAAGGAACTTTTCCCAGCATGGATAAGCCATTCAGAAAGAAGACTCGTTCACAGATACTCGCGAAGCCAATCAGAGAAGGGGTGTGCTCACCATTTTGCCTCGGTGTATTTACTTACTTTGCGGATATACGGAATTAACCACAATATTGTGTATTCTTCGAAAACGTTTATATTTCGTCTACTACAGTGCTCACGAAGTTCACTGCTACATAATATGACGTGAACAGCGTTCGAAGTGCATATTACTGAAATCAACGCGACGGATTCCGCGTTAAGTTACGTAGTGAATAGAACTAAACTAGCACAATACTTACTCTGTTTTAGCCGGTCAACAATGACAGTTGTAAAAACGGTAAGCGTAAACGTTCTGTGGTTCAGTACGGAGGTGAATAAGTGTGAAAACAGATCCCAACAAATGGGTGTTCTCGTGGTGACGGGTAAAAGCGACTTAGTCCAACTTTGTCTGGAACGTCTGTATATCGTTACCTACCAATGTTTTAAAAGGAAGTCAGCATTTGTTTCGCTTTTACAAATTTCGTTTCACCTGCTAAGTAGTATCCCCACAGAACGTTAACATCATTTTATTTTTTAATCTTTCATTCTGCTGACAGTGCGACATAAATATTTCCGTATAGTTATTATGACACGAGCATAGCTGAGAGAGATATTTATTTCGAGTGACCAAATATCTGTCTGATTATTTTCAGCCGGAAGTAGACAGCTGTGAGATCAAAATTTCTGTCCGGAAAATTATTAGTTTCCACGTCGTTTCTTCAACAATACGCATTTTGCAAGCTTTTGTAGCCCTTGTCTGCAAGGAGCGGTCTTCTGAGTGACAACCGCTACTACACTAAAAGGTGCGACGGCATTTTTCGACGAAACGTCATTGGATGCTAATGCTTCAAACACTGCTTAAGGCGGTCGCGCCTACCCAAAGCTATTTATTCTCGCGTTTGAGGCCCAGAAGAGCGGGAGTGATAAAGGCTAACTGTCATGCGCATCCAGTGCGCAATCGACCCCTACGCGCAGGACTCTGAACGGACGTGTGGTGTTCTCGACGTGTTGCGTGTATGGGACTTTAAGCGGTGGTCCGACCTTTTATTGGTGAGAAAATGTGAAGCAATGTTCATCGCAGGCTCCTATGTCATTATCTCGTGTGTGGGTAGTATTTTTTAAGATACAGCAGTAAAAAAAAAAGTATTTAACGCTGTTGTACAGCGCTTACATAAAATTGACAACATGCGTATTATTTCGAATATACAGATCCGTCCTCGCCCGGGGTATGTTTTCTACCAACAGAATATTTGTTTGTATAGCACCAAAAATATATTTCGTTGCCTTAACCAAATATTTTTTGCTGAGTAAACCAAAATTTAAAAGATACAAAATAAATTTTTCTCATCTAACAAAATACACGCTCGAATTAACAAAACCTTTGTATTGGGCCAAAAAAAAAAAAAAAATTGGATTGTCAGCAAAATATTTAGTTGAATAACATATATATATTTGTTTGGCCACACATGTGATTACCTTCTTTCGAAAATAGAGCTTGTGATTTTGCTCGTATTTTTGTGATAATTTGAATAGTAACATTATATGTTGGTGCATTCATTGATGCTTAATAATGGTATAAACAACTTTTCTTAGGTAAACATATCGGGGACACGTTTAATAGTTTCTTCAAAAAAGTATTTTTGAATCATACTGCAACGCAGTTCAAGCGTGACGTAGGCGACCACCTTAAGTTGAGGCATTATACTTTCAACAAGAAATAAATAGGTTAGTAGCATATGCTTCAGGGAGAGTTGCCGATACTGAACCAGTTCTCGAATTTAAGAAATTGTTTCACTGGATAGCACATATTCAGGTAAATATATTACGTGCGAGGTTTTTTTTAAGTGCGTATATATGCAACAAAAACTGCCATCTGAATAATATGTTTTTCATGAAAATTATTTTTCAAACCACATTTTAAGAACTGTCTGCTTACAATGAACCATTTTAATCCTGATCAGTTCACGTTTTATAATAGTTCTTACATTGCTACTTATTGAAGAATATTTTACAACCATACTGTTCGAAAAAATTCATTTTATTCTCTTCAATGGCACATTTAGAATATATCTACTATTTACATTTTCTTAACTGAATAACGCCTTCAGCGCGTAACCGGTACTTCTACTACTACTTCGTTTAACCTCTCCTTGCCTTGAATGTTCACGAGCGTTTTCTTTTCAACTTGTTATGCTTTTTGTTTCGAGTATTTCACAGCTGCGGTGCACCTGTTCTGCTATACTGTTAATTCAAGTGCAGTTCCTGGTTTTCCTCTTTTCATATTATCTATTACGCGAATTACGAATCATTAGAATAATCAATTGCACCAGTAAAATTTAAATAACTAAACACTATCCAAATTTGGTAACAACGAATGTATCAATTTCCTTTACTGAACAAAATCTGTGGGTACCAATTTCACATATACATATATCAAGAGTAAAGGCAAATGTGCCTTGATTTAGGAGATCTGTACGTATTAATGTCACATATACATTTAGAAGAAATTTATCATACATCCATAATTATATACAGTAAGTTTATATTTATATATATACAGGTTTATAGTATTTAATTTAGGATGTGCGTAAGATAAAAGTTCTTGTGTGTCACTGTGTGAAGATGTAAATATTGGTACACTTTATATATATATAAAGTGAGTAGAGGAATTATCGGGAATTCTGCACATCAGGACCTGGGACAAGAGTGTCGGATCTGTTGGTGTTATTTCATTACGGTCGACCAGCGGCCATCTTGGATCCAGGTGACCTTTACCCTAATTATTTTGACCTTGACCCCGGTAACCTCTGATCCGAAAAATTAAAAAAATCCAAAAAATTTAAAAAAAATTATTACAAATTGTATTTTAAAAAAATATTAAAAATTATACTAAAAAAAATTAAATTTATTAAAAATTATTTAAAGTTTTATTTTAAAATTTATTTTAAAAACCCTTAAACTTCTGGAGGACTCCCACACCCCCTCCACCTGTACTCATTCCACCATCTTGGTAGGTGCAGTCCACCATCTTGGTAGGCGTCACATCTTTATCTGTACTCTTACTGCGCGTGGGCAGTCGGGTCTCCTGTATCTGAGCCCTGTAGGTTTAACAGGAGTGTAATCTAGAGCAACATATAGTGTGCACAGCGCCCAGCACTATTATTGTTTCAGGTCAGCCACAAAGCCACTTCAGACATTGTATTTGCCACTTCAGGTGTTAAGTAATCCATGCTGTGCACACCGGCCAGTACCATAGTGTCGGTGCACCCAGACAAAAATAATTAGCACCACCGTGTTTTAATTGGCTGCAGTTGAATGCAATACGATCGAAAGGGATTACGCTCCTTCCCATCGCGGTGGGTGGGCGTGGTTACCACCTCACCTGTCAACATCATCGTACAGAGTTTTATCTGCACGTGCTACCTTGATGGGGCCGAGGCCTATCCAACCTCTATTATAGCGCTTCGTAAACGAGTCCTCTTAATAGGTGGACCAGAACAACATCACTTCATTAGCTGGCAACAACTATTCGTAACTACCACCCGAGACTGACGACACGCTGCTTTCCAAAGGCAGCTCATGCCGCCATCTCAGCGCACCTGCTTCCCCCTACAGGAGCAGCCCTCCAGGCAAATACTCGCCTCCAGGCCTCCTTTGGTAGGTGCAGTCCGTAATATTGGTAGGTGCAGTCCACCATATTGGTAGGCGTCACAACCACCGTCCGCCATTGTGGTAGGTGCAGCCATATGCAATTTTAGTCGTTGCAGTCGGCCATATTAGTAGGTACAACCGTCGTTCATTTTGGTTGTTATAGTCCGCTATATTTGTGCATGCAGCCATCCGCTATCATATTCGGTGCAGTCCGCTATCTTGTTAGGCTTTAAAGCCACCGTATGCCATCTTGATTTTTTCGTTTGCCATTGGTTTATACATCACTGGAGTTTGTCTCTCACCTTCGTTCGAGCACTATTTTGGTTTTTATCTTTTACATTTGTTTATACATTACTGGAGTTTGTCTCTCATATTCGTTTGACCACCATCTTGGATTTTGTTTGTCATTTGTTTTACCTGGCTGGTGCTGTTCCCAGCACCAGGCCCAGCAAACGACTGACCTCCTCTACCCCCCTTCCAATATATTTAATTGCTCTGCCAGTGTTTCTCATTGGCTTATTACTCGGTTGTTTTCGGAAACCTTCGTTCGACCAATTAGTCGTTTCCCCTCTACCCTGTTCCAATATATTTAATTTATTATATCATGTTTCTCATTGGCTTATTGACCAACTGCCTTCCAATTTATTTGATTTCTCCGCCAATATTTCTCATTGGCTGATATCTAGTACGTTTTCGAAAACCTTCCTTCGACCATTTAGAAGCTTTTGCTGGAACTCTACCCGTGTTTTTCATTGGTGGAGTGGGTGACGGGGGTAGGGCAATTTTTTTCTCACTCTTATAAATGTACGCATGTTGCCCGAGCGGCCATCAAATCCTTTCGGACATTTTGGCATTTGGAATGGCGCTCTCGCATAGTGCCTTGCACAAACGGGATTAGTTACCACACCTGCCGAAATAAGTTCTCCTGGTCTACGCACCTTACAAAATTTCTACCTTATTCAAGTATTTGTCAGCCTACCTGCAGCAAGACGGAGACATACGGGACTGCCTCCCATGCAAATAGTGTTTCGAGGGCTGCACCACTTCGGTTCCCGACACGCCGCATCGCAGGGTTCGGTGTTAGGCCCGCGGAGCAGCCCTAGAGAAATCTGTGCCCGTGGAAGACGACTTCCGCGTTGGAGATGACGTCCACATTGAAGACGCTCTCCCCGTCGAAGACGCCCTCGTGCAAGTTATCTACTCGGACGCTGTACCAGTGGAAAGATGCTCTCCTTCAATAGATTTATTGGCAAGCACTGACTGGCATGGAAACCAACCCAGAACACAGCTGCCCGATGTCTGTGGACCTCGATGAAGTTTCAAATGACTTTGTAAAAAATTGTGAAACTCGGTATGAGCACGGCAACTTGTTTTTATATAACAAAAATAGTATGAAAGGTTTTGCAACATCCAAGTTTTTTGCTCGTTGGACTCGTACACCATCAAGCAGATTGCCATGTCGTACAGTGACTAAGATGTTAAAACCGAGTTTTCACTTTTTTACCACCGTGACCATGGAAGCACGCCGACCGCACTACGCAACAGACGTATTTCCTACAGACGTACGAAACGCACGGACTAAGATGCGACGAGGCAAATATTTCGTACGAGGAAATTCCGACAATGCTGGACTCGGCCATAATTCCCTATTATCCTGTGTATATATATGGAAGACGCGCATTGCCGCTGCCCGTCGTTTCTACAGCTCGTCGAGACGTATGCCAGAAGACTTCACGAGTGCAAAAACGAAGGATATTTATGTGCTCCGTGTAACTCCGTAACCCTAAGAGTGCAGAGTTATTATAACCCGTTGTACATTAAAAATAAAACTACGAGGAACCCTTGGTACATTAAAAATAATTATATGTGTAATGCCCTCCAAGACTCAGAGAAAAACACGTGTAAAGAAAGTATCACTTGTTTTATGCAGAGTAATAATAAAATTGATATGTGTGTGCATAAATAAATGTGTTTAAGAAGATATATAAATTTTTATTTTATCTCATGTTATTATTCTGCTCATGTAATTTAAAAAACACTGTTGGTAAAGGAAAAAAATATATTAAGTTTATATTAGTTTTGTTATAATTTAAATAAACAAAAAAATTAATTTCTTCAGAGAGACACAAGCCGTAACTAAAACAACGTATGCTATATTTTATACGTGTGAATGTAATTATTAAAAATAATAAACTAAGGATAAGGGATAAAAACCCTTTCCAAATGTAGGCGGCCTTGAAAATTATCTTTAGGCATGCCGTGTAGCAGTGGCAGAGACGGCCGGAGTGACGAATGGCACCACGAACCATATTCAACAGTTGGCGGCCGTGCATAAGATGTACTTTGCTCTTCCTGCTGAATACGCAGCGGGCGGGCGCGTGGGCCACCTGGAGCCCAGGAAGGGTGGTGGCTTCATGCTACTAGATACGTAAAATTTATTATTCCTGCAGAGATCGATTGCTTATTCATTTATCATATAAAATTTTAATACGTTCCAAAAAGAGTTCACGAATGTATATTTATTTTATCATACAAATTTGAATACTAAAAAAAAGGTACATACTTTTTGTCTTTAGCCCATTCGAAAATACACAAAAAGGCACACTGACAGGAGGGTTGAGGTTCGACGCTTGCGAAAAATATACCCGTCACCCTAGTGATGAAAAAATTATACATGTTACCATACTGATTTATGAAAAACAGACATAACATACTGATTTATGAAATACAGATATAACATACTGATGGTGGCAAATGGAACACATTGATGAAAATAATTATACCCGTTACCATACTGATTCGTGAAAAAATGACAAAACATTATTTTAAAAATAAACTCCGGACACATATATTCTAAACACCTTAAAAAAAATAAATTAAAACGAGCGCACAGGAAAAATTATGATATATAGAAGTATCTGAACCATCAGTTTATAATCTACATCAATTTAGTTAAAAAGGCTTGAAATACTTCACATGCGAAACATTAATTATAGAATAAATATTTATTATGTCTAACACATCAAATATGAAACAGCAAACAGTAAAAACTTATTTTAATATTATATTTAGTACACCCAAAAAAAACATGCACACACACTTAAGAATATATTTATTTATAATATTTATAAAACGCTGAATAGTTTTATTACAACTTTAAGTATTTAGAGAATTCATCTCGCACCCATGCGTGGATACATAACCCCCCACAGGCGTTTGGGGGACAACCGGGGTATAAATGGAAGAACGAGCTTCTCAGCACACATGTGACAATTTATTACATAAAAATTATATGTGTAAATTAAATTAAACTTTAAGCAGGGTTTTTATCCCGAAATATCTTTCTCGGCGATACAGGAGTCATCACGTTTGGAGTATCCCAGACACGGCACGTACATGCGACCATTACGTCGTTTCATTACTTTCTCCACCAAATACAGGTCTGGAAACTGCGTATGCCAGATCTCATCGGTGTAAAATCCGCAAATGATGGGTTCGCCGCATAGGTACTCTAGGTACTACATGCGTGGGTACGATTTAAGTACCTCGTACACATCTGCAGACCATTTCTGACGGAAACTAGTGTGGAAAACTCCTCGTTATTGAAATCCACACCAAGTCACCGATCTTGGGTTTCGGCGTGCGTGGGTCTCTCTTCTTAAGAATAGCATACAAGGTCCGAACCAGGGAGTCATTTTTCATGTCTTTGGGTTTTATGCAATTGATAGAATTGTACTTGCGAACGAGTCATGGGAATATANTAGGGAGTCATTTTTCATGTCTTTGGGTTTTATGCAATTGATAGAATTGTACTTGCGAACGAGTCATGGGAATATATATCCAACCACTTGTACTTCCCGTTTGCAGTGAGACAACTCCACAGTTTAGCTTTGAGCATCCTGTGAAAATGCTCGACGATGCTGGCCTTGAGCCCAGATTATGTAGAATTGATTTATGCAATACTTGTCCATCGGTGCACGAAAAGTTGCATTAAAATATTCCTTGCCATCGTTGATGTGGAGATTTTTCGGTATGCGTCCTTCGCGCAACACATCCACCGCGGCTTTCGTGACGTCACGCGCATTCTTCGACTTGAGCGGCCTGGCCCAGGCATACTTGGAAAACGTATCGATTATGGCCAAAATATAGGCGTGACCTTTATTCGCACGAACAAATTATTGCATTTCTATCAGGTCAGATGTGAAAGTATCGTTGAGCGCTTTCACGATGTATTTTCTGCTTGGGTAATTGATCCTAGCGTATTTGAGTAGTTCGTCAACAACTGCATTCTTGTTCATTTTGTAATGCAGCCTGTCTCCGCGAGTTCTTCGATGATGGAAATTATTACGTTCGTGTGCAAGCGGTTTCCTGCTGCCTGCGAAGCAATCAGAAGTCTCAGTCTATATACAAACTCATTCGGATAATCCCAATACTGACAGTCGATTTTTTCTCCGCTCTCCAATTAATGAGTCAAACCCGAACTGCCAATTTCTCGTACACTAGGAAACAGTCGGGCTATAATTTTTCGTGTGCCGTTTCTTTTAATCGATGTGATGCAGTGTTAATCTTGGCGTAATATGCGTGACTTTGTTTTAACAAAAGGCGGTACTTGCACAAAACAGGTTTCGTTTTAGTGTCCTCCGGGGCACCTGCGAAACAAAAGTTCGCTCAATCACTTCGTGATTTTTCGTTTCGTTTGTCGATCTGCAGTACATCCCTGGGAAATAGTAAAACTTCCTTATTTCCAAGGTACCATTTTCCACTATTTTTCTGCAAACTAAAAGTCTTGTTGGCAGAACGGTCAGAGTAGGAAGCGATGCAATGAGATAGAAGAGTGACCACATTGAACCCGTGCCCTCGTATTTTATTCCGTTCTCGCTCTCGCAGCAAACCGATCAGGGGCAAATCGTCTTCGTCGCTATTGATGCCACCTTCCGATTTGGGCAATTGTAGCCTTTTTAACCGTCGGGGTAAGTTGTTCTACCATCATTGAACGTTTTATTTCAACGCTGGCATTGTCCCCGTCACTCGGTTTTTTATAATTTCGTCTAATCGGAGGGTAATCGTTTTCAATGCCTCCTCGCTTCGATTCTCGACAGCCATTCTGTTATTTTTCACAAGTATTTGGTACGTACCGCCTCGATTGCTTGCTGACGCTCTATCTCCATTTCGATCGGTTATCCATCGTTCACTGAAAGGAAATGCCTTTCGTACATATATATCGACCTCGCCTTTTTGCAAGAAATAATTCTCGATTTTATTAAATATATTTTCCGATATTTTCGAGCTTTCCGACACACGTATATAATATATTTTTGCTATGCCTCGCAACATCGGATTTCGAAGCCAGTTTGGCAATTAATACATTTTGTAGGTCCTTCAATTCTTCTCGTCTCTGCACGTTCGAAACACTGATGAGGCAGATTTTCCGCGCCTCTACAGTCGCTATGCGTTTATCGACCGCCACCAAATTTTCAACCACTTAATTTTTCACACTTTCCAATTTTCGACCGAAAAGGGACAAGTCTTCTCTGCCTGCAGAGGTGAAGCTATTACATCCATTATACTTAAACAAAACTGTATAAAATAAGAATATTGATCGTTTGCTCGCCTAGTTTAATTCAATGCGCAGTAAAGTAAAGACGGTGAAATCCGGTCGTGGGATCGTAGATTCACTCATCAATAATCTCCCGTTCGAACTTTATATTCTAGGATACAGGTTCTACAGGCCTGGAACAAGGCTGCCTGAAAGGCTGTCACGCAACGAGACGGGCATAAACGTCCTGGACAAAGTTTGCAAGCAGAACGACATCGCCTATTCCCAGCACAAGGACCTGCACGCTAGGCACCCGGCAGACACGATACTTGCGCGGAATGCCGACGAAATAAGAAAATTGATAGCCACCTGAGGCGTATCCAACATCATGAAAGCCAAGGTTAAACTAGGCATGGGTATACGTGGAAGCAAAAGGCAATCGCAGCGCCCTAGAAGGACCAAGAGGAAAGGGAAGGACAAGGTATATGAGGGTTCCTGCCCGCACTGATACCTGCAATCAGTGCTCTGGCCGGTATTGCCGTGGCAGTCACGAATATTGTAAGCGCCGTGCAAAGGGCTTTGAACGATCGATAACAGGTAGAGGCTCTACATTCATCACCTGTATCGGGGGAAAGGAGGATCATTTGCAAGAGAAAAAAAATAGAAAGAAAAAAAAACGAAGAAAGAAATTAAGGTGAATCTGTCTAGACGCACNGAAACCCACCACCATAACATAAAATTGCTAGCTATCGCCACGGAGAAAAAAACTGCCAATGGCTCTACATTCATCACCTGTATCGGGGGAAAGGAGGATCATTTGCAAGAGAAAAAAAATAGAAAGAAAAAAAAACGAAGAAAGAAATTACGGTGAATCTGTCTAGATGCCCGCTGACGAACGCGGATTTGGAACTGTTTGCGTGCAAATTGAAAATACCTAATTTTTGCGGAGTGTTTATGAGAGATGCTTTGCCCCTTAAACCCAAGAGACACGGATGTGCCATGATTAATCTGGACACGACAGCCGGGCCCGGTGAGCACTGGGCGGCCTACTTTTAAAAGGGTAAACATGCATACTGCGAGTATAATAATAGTTTTGGGAATTTACAACCGCCGTCAGAACTGCCCAAGTATTAAGATTATAACAAATTAACGTACAATTACCAAACGGTACAAATGCCTAACACATGGGAATGTGGAGACTAGTCTGCGATTTAAAAAAAATCGAGATTTACAGTGATAAAACGAAAAAAGGTTAATATATAGCTAGCAGGGAATAAGAACGGTGTTTGAGTCGTACCGATCTCATCAGTATGTAGGTGTCTTTCATTCTGAGTGGTCGAAACATGGAACTGCGGCCCATATATTACCCTCCCTTAGAAATGGAGGGGGAATGGTGTGTGGGGCTAGCGGATTTTCAAACTTACAACTCCATATCCAACATCGAGGGAAATAAAATTACAGTTTTCGGTATTTGGTTATGGGTGTAATAAAGGAAACTTTCATTTTAAACCAGAACGTACGTTCTGAAGGGTAATGAATATTTCATAAAGAAATCGCTGCCAAACGACATTACGTTCTAACTGCACGGGAATCCAAATACCCCGAAGGGCAAAATGTTTTGCATCACAAATGTAGATTTCACGGAACTGGTCACTATCGGGTCCATACTGAGATTCAAACCCAGAATTTAAGAAGAAGGAAAAAAACTACGTATATTCGAATATGGTCAACATATTTCCGGTTACTGTCAAACGAATAAACTGTAATTTGGAAAGTTGCAGTTACGTGAAAAGGAAACCGAGCATCACTATTTACGTGTTCGCCCACTCAGTAGGTCCTGGATATAAAATCGTAGAAAGTCCAAAAACTTTCATTTACGTTCCGATCGTCACAAAGGGCATCCACGAAGTGGCCGTTTCGTTCGTGGACCAAAACGACGAACTGATATATTTCCGAAACGAAGAAATCACTTTGCACCTGCACCTGAAATGATGGAACTAAATTTTGCTGGGGAAACAAACATTTATAAATGCGTGCAGTACATCGAACCCGAGATCAGTAAGCCACGAGGACTCGTTGCGCTTACACCTGAAAACGCAGAGTTTCTCTACGTCCTGGGTTTAAAAGTAAATCGGTGGCTGAAATCCTCGACGTGGATCAACGCCTAAAATGTGACGATAAATTTGATAAAATCGAAGTGCACTGTTATGAGTCTTATCTTGTCCACCCTTTCAATCTCGGAAGGGAGGTTAGAATACATATACAGGGTCAAGATATTTACACCTTGCCTAGCCCGTCCTTTGTGCCCATAAGAAGCAGGCTAACGGAGGCAGATGGGATCCAGCCGACCGCCACCAAGTTGGTTCGAAATTGAATTCTGCAACTTTTCGAACGTATAATGTACGAGATTAATGGCAATGCTGTCAACCAGTCGCGAGATGTGGGCATAACCTCGTCGATAAAAAATTACTTATCGCTCACGCCCAACCATCTCTGTACAGCCAAGATGGCAGGCGTGGTAATAGAAGATGACTAGAGTGTTCCCATTTACGACAAAGGCCGGTTCGAAGTATGCGATCCGCTCTCCTTGCTTCTAAGATTCGCCGAAGATTATAAGAAAATAATAAAAGGAGCGAGACAGGAGCTGGTGATTACGCTGGCCACATCGCATTTGGATGCCGTGTTGGGAGTCGGAGAAAACACGCAGTTCATCTCTGTTACTTTGAACACCATAGAATGGCTGGTCCCTCACGTGACACCGAGCACCTGCGAACGTGTCAATCTGTTGAATGAGGCCATGAAAGAAAAAGTGATCGAAATAGTATTCAGAAGTTGGAGCCTGGTCACCTGCCCGTCCCTGTCCGCCGTCACGCGAAATCACTGGGTAGTAATAACTTCTTCCAGCCCAGAAACAGCACGGTACATCATACTGACGCTTCAGACGATCAAAAAGCATAGTATCGGAGCCGACAAGTCTACGTTCGACCACTGCAAAGTCGAACACGTATAGATATTTTGGAATAGCGAAAGCTACCTGTATATCGACCTGAACACTAAGTTCGACCAAGAAGGTCAATTCCAATTATCGTATTACGGACGCCAGGTACATCCCATCCTGAGCCCCGAAGATTTCCGAGATATGGCACCATAGCCCGCGAATACTGCAGCCTACTGCTTGATACTCCACGATAGGACCGTTCAGTACGATGATTTTTCCGGTTTGTTTAATTCATCAGTTAATTAATCATGTAAATACATATGGTGTGGGGACTTACGTTTCAGTCGTAATAGTGTACTGCAACTTGCAAGGTTTATGAAACCAAGACGAATTCGTGCTCATGGAAATCACAGTTACGGATTGTCAAGGCGTGACTTGAACCAGCAACTTCCAGCATTCGTATGCGTGGAAACTGTTGGACGTAAAGAGCAAGGATACAAACGCCTGGTTGACCAAGTACTACCTCGGACTTTGCTGGGACGAAAGCAAGATTCCGTATCATCTGGTGGGAAACATGATGAGCGACTTGCTGATGCAGTACCCGCGACGACCGATTTATGTGGCGGGTCCAAGCAAAAAAAATGGCTAAGTAATTTTTGCATAAGCGAATTTGAAATAATATACGTATATGGCGATCTTGGGTGTCCTTCCCATCTTAAACTGCGAACAGAAACGGATCGGAGTTCTTTGGTGAGCGCTTCGAAAAACGCACAGTGACTTTACGAGTGGCATGCTCATTTCACGGAGATATAAAAATGGGTTTATACCTTGTTGCGTAACCATTTTTTTTGGTATGCTAGCCAGCGTTCGAGAAGAGCTTGTAGACGTGATTTCGCACGATGCAGAGTCGGCAAAAATTAGTTATGTGCTAGGGCAGATGCAAAATTATCCTAATTTGTTGCGAGGAACACTTACTGCAAGTCCAATGCTTGATCCTAAGCTGTGTGGAATACGAACATACCTGATCAGGTTATAGTCACGTGTATAGATGACGTCATTCCCCAATGCGATAAAAAAATAATTAAATAAATTGAACCCGAAAATAAATAAGTCGTCCAGTCGAGCACGAGTTACAGTGGGAGCAAGATGACGTAATTTCATCCTGAGAATCTGTACGTCTTGTCATATCCGTATTACCCTAAAATCCCCTATTCGTTTTGGGAGTCTGGATCACTACATACCTACGAAGAAAAGTGTGATGGATGGGACCACTGGTTATATTAAGTGACTCCGGGTGATTGCGAGCCTACTCAACAGTTAATAACTTGCTATACTGCTGGGAATTGCGTGGTTCATCACATGAAACAGGACACGACTCTTCCAGCAACCGTGGACCAGGTTTTGGAATTTTCAGCAAATTCGAGTTGACGCAAAGTCGACCCTCCTCCTACGATCACCAAAATTCACGTCCCTGATTGTTCCACCCTGGTCTGCGTACTTCGGCAAAATAATACCAGCGAGGCTTCGACTCAAACGGCCCCAACTAAACGTCGAAGGTCGTGCAGCGGCCACCGTGTTGACACCACGATGATTTAATTTTTTGGGGGACCTGCATCGAACTGTGAAGCATGTCCATGGAAACGTCCACGTATGACGTCATCTGCTGCCGCGAACATGGGTTCGTCCACGACCGACTTTAACTTCAAAGAAGGCACTTTGAATATTTCCATTCTACTGCGTCAGATCTAACGTCAAAGACTGCAAACAATTTTTTACGAACATGTTTTGGCTTGCACATAAAAGTTTTAAAAACTCTTGAGTTTTACGTGCAATTACAATTTTTTTATTTATGTAAATAAAACATTTTTGTGTAAAATGAATTATCTGAGTATTTAAATTTTTAACCTTTAATTTTTTTTATATAACGTGAATTTTTTTTAAAATTGATTTGTGGAGAAAATAAATGTCAGTGAACATATTATTCAAAGGATTAGTTCGCGGAAACATGCGGTACCGAAGGAGCAAGGGGGCTCTTGCCACTAACGTATACGAACTTTCAGCGGGTGAAGGAAACAGGCAAAGCTTGCGCGGAGTATTTCTCCACGTCCGCTCGGATGTACCCTCTCACACGCGCGCCGCAAGCAGATCAAAATATTGGCATAGTGGGTTCAATACGAGTATCCTAGCGGCTAGTTGAGTTTTCGATCTTATGCATGATTAACTGTTCTCCCGGATCGAAATATTAGCTGATGTAGAGCGCAGTTCCTCTGGTATCCTCTCCAAGCCGATCCTGGTAGCTGCAATTTAGCTCTTACGGCCGGGAAAAACTCATATTATGTTTATTAGCCTTTGGCCGTTCTCCCACTGCATTACTTTGTTATTAGACTTTGAGAGAATTTAGTTCAGAAAGTATTAATACTTTAATGTTACATGTATGTATATATATATATATATTAAAAGAATAAATAATTATGTTAACTTATTTGAGGGTCCTGTCTACCTAGTAATACAATTGATTATATAGTTTAATTTTTTTTATTCTTAGCCGTACAGACTCATGACGAAGGGGAGGAAGGCTGTGGTGGGGGCAGGCCGAGTATCATAGGAGGAGGATGGGCACTCGCTTATAAGCTTTAGTTTGGGTGTCGATGCGCTACAGTTGTATTGGTATTGAAGACTCCTTGCTGTGGCTACTTTAAGGAAATTAGCAGCCATCTTCATATTGTCATCGATTGATATCTGGTCCGAGAGTGACGAGGCTCTCCTAATTAATGCGAGGGATTTATTGGAAAATATGTCTGCCTCTCCATCTATATATCTATTGCGTTTGCTTTTCCTTTGGAGAAGGGTCAAGTACGTGCAATATCTTTTTTTTTTCTCTTTCTTTGGAATATTTTAATTGTTTTTGCTTTTCCCTTGGATAAGTGGCAAGTAGGTACAATATTTCCTAAAAGTGCCTCCTATTACAAAATAATTATGCTTGACTTATGTACCTACCATATTAAAAAATACTCTGGAATTTGCTGCACATTATTAGCTTTTTTTTTTGTCTTACTATTACAAAAAATGACTTGTGTGAAATATTCAGCAAAAAACCATTTAAAGATGAGTAGTCATTAAAAAAAAAATTTGCACGGCACATTGGTGCTGCTTCTGACTTACGTTAACTACCTCTCGAGAGTGTAAGGGGAGAATGGTGACGGAGGAGATGTGATCGCGTGACGACCTTCATTCTGACACCTCGCACAAGAACGTCGCCTGCCTCTGCCTCTCTCTCTTTCTTTCACACACTCTCTCTCTCTTTCTCTCTCTCTCTCCTCTGTATCGCTTGCATGTAGACACAAAAAAATACATCACGTAATTTTTTTAAATGATTTCAATATGCATGAAAATATTACAGAAATACTTGCAACAAAATGATTTACTTAAATTCATAATTTAAAAACAGCTTGCTATAAAATTTAATTTAATATCTAAATACATCGTATTTACCCATAAAATGGAAGAAAGTACTAAGCAATATAAATTTTGTTTGTGGGCGGCACAAATGTACTGCATACTCATCACTCTCACAATTTTGCACTGATAATTCAAGAGTCTTACAATCGAATGCGCTTCTTTGAAGGAGGAAATGAACATTTCCGTCACACCGCTCCACAGTTACGGTAACAGCCGGNATAAATTTTGTTTGTGGGCGGCACAAATGAACTGCATACTCGTCACTCTCACAATTTTGCACTGATAATTCAAGAGTCTTACAATCGAATGCGCTTCATTGAAGGAGGAAATGAACATTTCCGTCACACCGCTCCACAGTTACGGTAACAGCCGGCTGGTCCGTGTACATTACGCCGTGCAGTAGAGGACATGTATTGTTTATTTTTTCTTTCACGGGAGTGAACTTATTACAAGGACGTGCTCCACCGTTGCGAGAAGACTTGGTTGAAGGTCTCGGCCTCGAGCCTAGGTGCACTTCGCATGCAAAAATCGTGCAGGTGGAGCCCTAGTCCGGGAAAACTTGCCTTTTCACAACATGGTTATGTCCATCACATTCATCTTGCCATTAGCACACATAATTATTTTTACTTTTTCGGAAATGTTCATTCACTACACTTTCGTTCATTCTTGCCTTGCATACGTGGACATCACGATTTTGTTTTACCGACTCCTCCAGCGAACAAGCGAGCTTAGAGTTAGGGCATAAATTGTAAACGTGACAGTTTATGTATTCGCAAGTTAATGTGTCCCGCACAAAACCGCCTTCGAAATCATCGTAGCAACATAGCCAGTGAATTGTACCATCACATAATTGAATTTGCAGAACTCCTCGAGCATCTCGAAAACTTACGCGTCGGTACCCATAATTCATTTCGCTGTACTTACTCACGTCTTCTGACTTGAATGGAGAAAATTCGGCGACGGACACTTCCATTTATTCTTCGATATCACTGTATTCGAAGTCGGAGCTGATGGGGCTCTCTGCGAATCTGGGAGAGAATAAGCTGTAGGACGTTCTGGCCAATTGGNGTACATAGCAGCCTTCAAAATCATCGTAGTGTCATAGCTAGTGAATTGCACCGTCACAAAATTGAATTTGCAGAACTCCTCGAGCATCTCGAAAACTTACGCGTCGGTACCCATAATTCATTTCGCTGTACTTACTCACGTCTTCTGACTTGAATGGAGAAAATTCGGCGACGGACACTTCCATTTATTCTTCGATATCACAGTATTCGAAGTCGGAGCTGATGGGGCTCTCTGCGAATCTGGGAGAGAATAAGCTGTAGGACGTTCTGGCCAATTGNTGTATTCGAAGTCGGAGCTGATGGGGCTCTCTGCGAATCTGGGAGAGAATAAGCTGTAGGACGTTCTGGCCAATTGGGGCTGGTAGAGGTTGCCTGACTGTTGCGGGTTCGTGGTAGTAGACGGCATTGACGAAGTTGCTCCTCGTGCTAATATGGTGCAAATAAGCTAAAGAATATTACCTCAACTTTCGTCTGCGTTGCTGTTGCTGTTATTTCCTTCTTTGCTTGAAAACATGACTATCGTAAGTTTAACCGCGGTTTGAAACCCTGCAAGTTTCGAAATGGTCGTTGTGATTTCTTCTTGAAATAGCGAAAAAGAAACGACAGCGAGAAAAATGACTGCTTTCCTGAAGGGGCTCGGGGTGGGTCTTATAAAGGGCGTTTAAGGGGGAAAAATAGTCCACCCTCGCTATTAATGTAGGCCGCCGATTGGTTGGAACGAAGGTTTCCGAAAACACCAGAGTAATTTGCCAACCATAAATATTGTCGGAGTAATAAAATATATTTGAAGGGGGTAGAAGAGTACTGACTAATTGGTCGAACGAAGGTTTCCGAAAACACACGAGTAATTAGTCAATGAGGAACATTGGCGAGCAATTAAATATATATTGGAAGTGGTTGGGCAGTTAGCCAATGAGAATAAGCCTCTGCTGGGCGCTGTGCTGGAGGCAGCACCAGCAATGTTAAACAAATGAGAAACGCAAAAATCAATATGGCGGTCGAACGAAGGTGAGAGACAAACTCCGCAAATGCATAAACAAATGACAAACAAAAAAAAACAGATGGAGGACGGTGGTTGTTTTGCCTACCAAAATGGCGAACTGTACCGAATAAAATGGCTGACGGCTGCACCTACCAATATGGCAGACTGTACCCACCAAAATGGCGGACGGCTGCACATACCACGATGGCGGACGGTGGCTATGACACCTACCGTGATGGTGGACTGCACCTACCAAAATGGCGGAATAAAAATAGGCGAAGGGGGTTGTGGTGGCCACAAAAAATTTAAGTTATTAAAAATTAATTTTTTTTATAATTTTTATAATTTTTTATAATGTTTGAAAATTTTTAATACAATTTTTAATACCGTTTTTAATTTTGTTTTAAATTTTTGTGTTTTTTGGACTTTTTGGTTTAAAGGTGACCGGGGTCAAAGGTCACTGTGGCCTAGATAAGCATCATGGCCACCTGCATCCAATATGGCCGCCGGCCGACCAGAATGATAGAGCACCAAAAGCTCCGACGCTCTGGTCCCAGGTCCCGATGTTCTAAAGTCCCCATAATCCCTCTACTAATGTGCACCAATATTTTCATTATTACACAGTGAAATAGAGTTACAATTAAATTTTACAAAGCTGCAGAATAATTAACATTGATAGGTAGTTCGTACACGTACAAGCAGCTGTCTTGTTAGCACTAATACTCCTCATTCATGATTGTGCCGATTTTAAGTGCGGGTTCTATATATGCAATTTCATATTTTATCTCCTTGTAACAATTCGCGCTCAATGTATGTTGATTTAAAAGTAGTTTTGTCAGTATATTCTAAAAAATATAATTTAGCATTTATAAATTACTACTAAGCATGTAAAAAATATAATACATAAATCTATCGCATATATAATTTTTGCAAACACGGAATGTAGGTAAACATATATATATATATATATATATATATATATATATATATGTACTTTTTGAGGAAAATAATTTTATACAAGAAAACATAATGTTTCACGCGAGGAGTAATACGAACTTTCAAGCAATAAATAGCATGGAATATAAAAATATATATAATAAGTACTAATTTTTTTTTTACTTTTAACAGGCTTTTAAAATTTAATTTCATGGTTGCAATTAATTTCTTTATTCAAGATTCACAATTAGTTTAATATATAAATATACTAACTAGTTTTCAATTCTATTCTTCATATAACCAAATAAAAACTTTTTCAAGCAAGTTTGTTTGGGAAATACTAATTCTGCTTAAGCCTTATTTAATATTTCATATTAAAAAAANAAAACTTTTTCAAGCAAGTTTGTTTGGGAAATACTAATTCTGCTTAAGCCTTATTTAATATTTCATATTAAAAAAAACTCTTTGTTCTTTTGTATTGAAGTATTAATTAAGCAGTAAAATTATATTTCTCTACTGCTAACGTACAGAAGGCGCTTACTAAAAAAATTATTGCGTCTCTATTAATTTGGTATACACAGCGACGTTAATGCGTAGGCCTACTTGTCGTCAATTGATAGTCACTGTACAGGAAGAACCAAACAGCGAAGTTATCAAAAGTTCTTAAATAATCGCGATCAAAATATAAAACAATAATTATTGTATTGATCATCGTAGTCCGGGTAATGTGAAGACTTTGGCCATGATAGTTGGATACTGATACTGTAGTGTATATATATTTCTCAAAAANAAAACTTTTTCAAGCAAGTTTGTTTGGGAAATACTAATTCTGCTTAAGCCTTATTTAATATTTCATATTAAAAAAACTCTTTGTTCTTTTGTATTGAAGTATTAATTAAGCAGTAAAATTATATTTCTCTACGGCTAACGTACAGAAGGCGCTTACTAAAAAAATTATTGCGTCTCTATTAATTTGGTATACACAGCGATGTTAATGCGTAGGCCTACTTGTCACCAATTGATAGTCACTGTACAGGAAGAACCAAACAGCGAAGTTATCAAAAGTTCTTAAATAATCGCGATCAAAATATAAAACAATAATTATTGTATTGATCATCANCAAAATATAAAACAATAATTATTGTATTGATCATCATAGTCCGGGTAATGTGAAGACTTTGGCCATGATAGTTGGATACTGATACTGTAGTGTATATATATTTCTCAAAAATTATAAATACAATATTAATGGGATGTCAACTAAGTTATCAGTGATGGGAAGTGACAGCAGTTCAGCTACTCCGCATGCAGCCGAGAGAACAAACCTGTTAGCTCGTTGGCTACAATGTTATTCACTATTGACTTTCACTGCCGTGAACAGTTGAAAAGCAGCCTTCGAGAAGCGACGGGAGTTATTAACTTCATTCACTCTCATGAATAGGAGATTAATTTTTTTGTGTTAATCGATACCGAATACTCTTCTTCACATTAACATTATAATTACGTGTACTTGTATTCGCATAACGTGAGCACTGTATGTACTCATTTATAAGTCAACAGATTTATTGAAAAAAACTTTCTTACACCCTGTTAAATATCTGGGGTGGGAAAGATGGATAAGGAATAAAAGATGTAGTAATATTACATATATTAATATGCATTATTGCCGACCTTCCGTGGCGCCGTTGGTTGGTGCGTCGCCGGTCTGCGGTGCGAGAGGTTATAGGCTCGAATCTCAGGTAGGACTTCGGAGTTAGTTTAAGTTAGACCATAAATTAGTTTGTAGGCCGTCCATTGATAAGTCTTCAGATATAACACCAGGGGACTTTAATAAGCCGTATTCAATAAAGTAAACGTTATATATAGGTGTTAATAGTCACTGTTACACATTTTGTATTAGTGACATTCTTTAATGACTATAAAGTGTATGTTTTCCGATTTTTTGGACTTAAAAATTTCCTATCATTTCATGAATTATTAGGTCTAGCAGGCAAACTACGACGATTATCGCAGGTACATAAAACATTTAGGAATAGGAAAAAATATTCCTTTATTTTCAAAAGGAAAGCAATATGAGGGCGAGTGTACTGTTGAAAAACGCAATCTATAAGAAATTTACGTTACGTAGACTCTGTCTTTATCCCGGATGTTGTGACTTCAAAGAATGGCAGGCCTACTGCATGATTGCACATGTTTACTGCCCATAGATATCATTAATTCCGAAATTCTGTTAATTTCGATTTTACAAACTCGCAGATCCTTAAAAAAAAAAAAAAAAAAAAAAAAGACTCTTGGCACTGACAGCTTTAATTTATTAGGGAATGCCCCTCCAGCTTTTGCACGTTCCTAAACTGTTAAAAAAATCCACCATTTTACGAAAAAGTTCTGGTAAAATTCTCCAGAAATCTATGTAAAATTAAGAAAATGTTGCTTTTTTGAGTACAGTACTTTTCTAATATTTCAAAGAACTTTTTTTTTTTCGTGGAACATATCTGCAAAGTTTCTAGATAATGTGTCTGTATTTCACGATAAAAAAATTAACAGAATTCAATCTCGTTGTTCGGGTATTTTATTATATATACAAATAATTTAGAAAGCTAAAAAAAAATATATATCCTTAAACAAGGTTTGAACACGAATTAAAGTCTTTTTATTTCTGTATAAGTGACATAGGAATTTTTTCAGTTTCTAGTACAGTTTGAGTGTTCCCTAAGTGTTGCTGACTGTTACAATTGTGCCTGATATTACTTTTCGATGTGTGAAGAAATAAGTCTAAAGGGCCGTAGATGTCCTAACTGCAGCAGAAACGATACTTTTTCTGGTTTGCAGTGACGAAGAAAGCTTCGCGTTGCCTCGGCATTGTTCGTTCCCAAAATCCAAACCCATAGAGGAAACGCTGACGTCCAGTTGCGTGTTTCGTTATTACAGATCGCTTCCGTGAATATCCGTAAAATATTGCGCAAATGTATGGAGAATGTTGAGAGCGTACGCAGTCCCTAGTCTTCAGACCCAAGGCTCGGGTGGCAAGGACAACCAACACAGAGGGCAGCACGATGACTTCTGGGACACGCACCCCTTGACCGTCGTGCCTACGGCACTTTGGCCACGCGTGCAGCGGGCGTTGGGTGGGGTGAAAATGGGGTTGGACGGAAGGGATTGTGATGCCACTGAAACTTCAACGCGCGCAGACCAGAACGGCAGAGAGCCAGTGCTGTTAGCACCTCGCGCAAAGCGACGAACACCTAGACGCACTCCCACACCACCTCGCCCAAAACCCGCCGTACCCACCCGTGACTGGAAACACATTCGTCCACCCCCCGCCCCACCTGATCATCCACACCCTTTTTCCTCCCTTACCGCACGGCCCAGGAATAATCGTTAAATATGGCCCTGTGCGACCGGGCTTGTTTCTACCCCCTGACTTCCGCCACCCCTTTCCTACGGGGGTGGAGGGCGAACTGACATTTTTCAGCTATCATTTAACAACGCGGTGTGCTGTGTAGGCTACTCTCGTGCTTGTCGGAAATAACAACCCTTTCCTCATCCCCCACTAGTGGGGTCGAAGTTGGCGCAGAATGGCTTTTCACTCTCTGTTATCTCTCTCTCTCTGTCTCTCTTTCTACCCCTCTCCTCTTTTTGAAAGTATAAAGAGTCACGGTGGCATTTCCATAACTCTGTGAAGCTCATGTACATGTTCGTCCAAGAATTCTTGGTCACTGAGAGCAGATGCAAGCTCACACAGCAAACTGGGCAAATAAATGCACGACCAATTGTTCAAGAATATATACATTTCACAGTTACATTATTCTAATGAACTAATGCGAAGCTAGCACGCTGGCGATCATGCTTACGTTGTTTGTCACCTTCTCGCTAGAAGCACCTCTGTTATTAGTCGGAGAGACGGAAGACTCTATGATTATCAGAAAAGCACATGCAAACATCTCATGATTGAAGAATTAGAATACCCGTCACCAAAGGCATGCTTGAAATTAAAATTAGTGTTTCATTGTTCATATGTGATTTGTTAATTTTAGTTTATTTGTCGACAGGCATATCTTAGCACCGGCAAGATCATGCTTAAATTAAAAAATAAAAAANAGACGGAAGACTCTATGATTATCAGAAAAGCACATGCAAACATCTCATGATTGAAGAATTAGAATACCCGTCACCAATGGCATGCTTGAAATTAAAATTAGTGTTTCATTGTTCATATGTGATTTGTTAATTTTAGTTTATTTGTCGACAGGCATATCTTAGCACCGGCAAGATCATGCTTAAATTTAAAAATAAAAATTTTTTTAACAATGTAATAAGATGCTTAAATAAAAATTGTCATTTAACAATTTTCGAAAAATCCTTCGGATTCTGTAATTAAAAAACTGTGGTAGCGCTATTACGTAAAACGTTACTAGGCCTATTCAGTTCTTCACATTTGAAATAATTATTAATATAAAAGTAATCGAGTTATGTACATATTTCCGTGTAGGCCTATATTTTTAAGATAAATCTAATTAGGTGGTTATGTCAAGATTTCGTTGTTTTAGTAAGTTTTTTTAACATAATGAATTTAGCTAAATACTAACAATTTTTACTNTCCGTGTAGGCCTATATTTTTAAGATAAATCTAATTAGGTGGTTATGTCAAGATTTCGTTGTTTTAGTAAGTTTTTTAACATAATGAATTTAACATACTAACAATTTTTACACAATGTTAAAAATAAATCATCACTTTAGGGCACAAGATCGGGTTGCATGAACATTAAGTTATTAAATCTGTCTTTTTTTAACGCAATATAAGCAAGCGAGTATAACAGATCATTTTTTCTTTAGAATTTTGTTCCTTACACCGCACCCATATCACACAGGGTCAAAACAAGAGTAAGTTTTTCATTTGAGCAGGAATTATCCTAGCAAGAAACTGACGAAAGAGCGAAAAATTTGATCACCTTGTATCACGTCCAGTTTCGAAATAATATTACAATTCATTTTAAATGTAAGCCAAACAACCCTTATAAATTTCCGTTGGCTTAAAAACCTTTCACTTATACGTATCATGAAATCCGCAGCTATTTACACAGGATCAAATACTTTTACCCTCTGTAGTCTTTATCATTAAGGCGTTGCGCTCACCAATGCGTCTTGGAGACCGATAAGGCAATGTTCCGAGACCAACCCGCATTATGAATCACGCATTATGAAATACGTCGGTGATAATATGCTTGGAAGACATCATAATATAATAAAATACTCTGAATCTTCTGTTCATCGCTTCGCACATAATTTACATACCGCAAATTATTTCTGGCAATAAGAGCAGTGTAGAATGACTAATAAAGTTTTTAAAAAGCGTCAAGTATTTCAAGCAGACCCATAATGATCTTGTCAGAATGCACTGAGTGAACGGTAGTCCTAAAAAAAATAATTAGAACCAGAACACAATTTCAGTCATAGAAGAAAGATGTCTCTATGTCGAAGAAATAAGTTTTTTTTTATTTANACACAATTTCAGTCATAGAAGAAAGATGTCTCTATGTCGTAACAAGCCAAGAGGAACACCCGGATATTACGAGGAAATCCACTCTAAGATGATATTTTTATTTTGAATGTAGTAAAATAATTAGATAAATAATGCCTTAAAGTGGGTTCGCAATATGGAAACGGAAGTAAGATGGAAACATACTCTACTCCATCCAAACGATTTTTCTTTTCCTGGAAAAGAGGGAGAGCAAACTAAAACAGAATCTGACTTTTAAAGCAGAGCTTGATTGTTCCCTAGTCGAAAGAGATTAACTTGGAAATTCAATTAATGTGACTACTAATTAAGTGGTTGGGATAGAGGGGACTTGAGTGATTGAGAAGTGGGGGAGCTACGACTACTATTTATAAAACTGCTGCTTCGCTAAGCGCTGCTTTCCATTACGGTTGATTTTAAGATCCTGTGTTGACGGGAGAGTATCGACAATTAAGTTAGAAAGTTCAAGCTGAAGTGGGAGCACTGTATCACAGTTGATGTATATCCAAGTCAATGGTGATGGAATTCATGAAAATTATGTCATAATCGGCATATTTCTTGCTGAAATATTATTCCAATATATTTAAAGGAATTGATGTATATTGTTAAGTAAATTTTTGTTCGTTTTTAAAAATTCTACCAATTATTAAAGGTAAACATTAGACATATCTCCACAGAATATATACATACGTACACATATATATTCCTACAGTTAAAGTCTATAAGAAAAAACTATTAAAAACATTGCTATTATTACCCCACACAGAATATCTCCAATCTTCAGGGAAGTCACATAATACGGTCAATAAAATAGCTACATGTAAATGACAAGAGCAAGTTGTTTCTCGCAAAAACCTGAGTACTTGCTAGATTTTATCATGGCAAGGACACACAAGCAATGCCATTAGCAGTTGTCAGGAAGTAGCTTCTCTATTCGACCGTTAGGCCTAGAATTCCTTTACTTGTTTTCAAAACGAACTATATTCAAAAGCGAACTACCTGGGCTTAACAAAACGTTCAACCTACAGTCGAAGGAAAAACTTACCTTCCTATATGGTGTGACAGTTCACAAATAACTACACGCAGAGAAAAGTTTTGAACTCTATTTATTTTCTGATAATAATAAAAAAACGCTGAATGGTAAACAACCCATAAAATACCAGTAAATTATGTATGAGTAATTGAATAGACAGTGATCACAATGAGCAACAAAATTATTAATAATTAACACAATTGATACAATTCATTAAAGGGCATCACTAGGACCGGAGCACCAAAGGAAAATTAATCTACAGTATAAAAAAAGCATCTCGACCCCATTACCAAATGAATTTAATTTACAATCATCAAAACTATACTTTGCCAACGCAGCAGCTAAACAAATACTATCCTTTCTCGACTTAGAATTATTCACAGCACTCATTTAAACTTTAAAATACTACAGAAAGGAGGGCAGCAAGAATTGCCTATCAAAGCCTCAATTTCCAATATAATTACATTTAAATCATTAAAACAGTTATGGTGGGAGGCAGTCACTTGGGACCCGTCAAATCTCCTACCGATATAAACTTTACAAGACGAACAAAAAAAATTAAAAATTATAACGCACTAACGATAAAGTCGTGGAAACGGTGAAATAGTAAACATTATTTAAACTTCGGTGGATAATAAGNGTCAAATCTCCTACCGATATAAACTTTACAAGACGAACAAAAAAAATTAAAAATTATAACGCACTAACGATAATGTCGTGGAAACGGTGAAATAGTAAACATTATTTAAACTTCGGTGGATAATAAAGGCGAACGCGACACGTTAAGAAAGGACACGCAATAAAGCGACACCGTACTAATTTGGAAGGGCAGGTTATACCAAAATGTTGAAATGGACTAGTCCTACTGCACACCCAAGGTACAGCATCACATGCCACACAAATGACTGAACATTTAGAAACTCTACCTCAAACTTAACGTTTTCCACGACTCACCATTTTTTTATGTGCCCCATCGCTCTGTAGCGTGACTAGTAGAACGCCAACTGCGAACGTAGCAGACTGTCTGAAAGGCGTAAAGCAGACAGAACGAGGCCGTGCAAGGCCTTAAATAAACTATTACGAGCAATCAAAAAAATTATGACAGACGAAAGGGAAAAGGAAGTAAGGGAGGGAGAACCAAGAGGAAAAAAGGAGGTTATTCGAGCCGAGCAAAGAGTACACCAACGCACAGAAGCACATGGCGCTAACCTCACAATGGCGTCTACATGAGCAACCCGTTATATATCCATGTATTCTTGGTTGAATCACGCGAATTATTGAGATAGAGATAATTACTTTACAGCTGTACTTTTATACTCATTCATTGCTAATCAAGAAAACAGAACAGACTCATTTGATTGCTATGTAATTCCTTGACACTTCTTTTGCAGCTGTTCTCAATATTAGAGAGCATATGGTTCTTAGCATACAGATAGTGAGTGGTGATGCCAGATTACTACCACATTTCGACGTTCAGGATGTGAGCGTCGCTGAAAATGTGCACACATTTGCAAGAAAAAATTTAACATTTTATATGATGGTATGTTCTTATCTTCGAGAATACCACATTATTTCTTTTTTCGTGCCTCACCTTAGCCGAATACTTTTCCTAGATATGCAGATTTTTCAGGTTTTTGTCTTAAATTTATTACTGATGAATATATAGTTTTTTTTTAACAACTCTATTCCCACTTTTCTTAAATAACAAGATAATATGCCAACGAATTTATAAAAGATGTTAAGAGTTAAGACTGGGAATGACCCACAATTATTAATATTACTTAAATTTGTTTTTAAATTTTAGTGAATATAAGGAACCAAAGAATGCAAACAATGCGTCGTACAGTTTTTTGTACGATATCATCAATCGTTGGTTTTCTGGCGCATTTAAGCTTTTTTTTCTCTCTTCCTGTTTCACGCTTGCAGATATTGTTAATGTCACACGTTATAATTTTATTATTATTTTAGTTGGGTGAAGGATTTTGTTACGATCCATATGTCGCTGTAAAAGTTTCATTATTTGCAGAATTTACTCGCATGCCTACTAAAATTTGAACAATTTTAAAACGGTTTATTGTTCACGTCCTCACACAAAAAAAAATATGGTTGTAGGAAATGACTGGATTGTTAAAACAGGAATAGCCATCTGATGGGTGGTAGATACCATGTAAATATTTTTAGCATAGCTAGTAAAACCAACAGAACTATAAGTTGTATTTCCACATGTGATTATGTTGTAACAGCAGGATAATGCGTTCCTACCACAAAACAGAGAGTCCCTCTAACACAACAACTTCAACAATATTTGGACTGTTGTCACAATAATCAGAATTGTAACAGCCCAACAGAATGTTCTGTTGCAAGTACTTNCAGACTCATTTGATTGCTATGTAATTCCTTGACACTTCTTTTGCAGCTGTTCTCAATATTAGAGAGCATATGGTTCATAGCATACAGATAGTGAGTGGTGATGCCAGATTACTACCACATTTAGACGTTCAGGATGTGAGCGTCGCTGAAAATGTGCAGACATTTGCAAGAAAAAATTTAACATTTTATATGATGGTATGTTCTTATCTTCGAGAATACCACATTATTTCTTTTNCACATTTGCAAGAAAAAATTTAACATTTTATATGATGGTATGTTCTTATCTTCGAGAATACCACATTATTTCTTTTTTCGTGCCTCACCTTAGCCGAATACTTTTCCTAGATATGCAGATTTTTCAGGTTTTTGTCTTAAATTTATTACTGATAAATATATAGTTTTTTTTTAACAACTCTATTCCCACTTTTCTTAAATAACAAGATAATATGCCAACGAATTTATAAAAGATNTATAGTTTTTTTTTAACAACTCTATTCCCACTTTTCTTAAATAACAAGATAATATGCCAACGAATTTATAAAAGATTTTAAGAGTTAAGACTGGGAATGACCCACAATTATTAATATTACTTAAATTTGTTTTTAAATTTTAGTGAATATAAGGAACCAAAGAATGCAAACAATGCGTCGTACAGTTTTTTGTACGATATCATCAATCGTTGGTTTTCTGGCGCATTTAAGCTTTTTTTTCTCTCTTCCTGTTTCACGCTTGCAGATATTGTTAATGTCACACGTTATAATTTTATTATTATTTTAGTCGGGTGAAGGATTTTGTTACGATCCATATGTCGCTGTAAAAGTTTCATTATTTGCAGAATTTACTCGCATGCCTACTAAAATTTGAACAATTTTAAAACGNGTAAAAGTTTCATTATTTGCAGAATTTACTCGCATGCCTACTAAAATTTGAACAATTTTAAAACGGTTTATTGTTCACGTCCTCACACAAAAAAAAATATGGTTGTAGGAAATGACTGGATTGTTAAAACAGGAATAGTCATCTGATGGGTGGTAGATACCATGTAAATATTTTTAGCATAGCTAGTAAAACCAACAGAACTATAAGTTGTATTTCCACATGCGTTCCTACCACAAAACAGAGAGTCCCTCTAACACAACAATTTCAACAATATTTGGACTGTTGTCACAATAATCAGAATTGTAACAGCCCAACAGAATGTTCTGTTGCAAGTACTTNTTTCAACAATATTTGGACTGTTGTCACAATAATCAGAATTGTAACAGCCCAACAGAATGTTCTGTTGCAAGTACTTAGCAGTTCTGTAACCGTATTAGAGGGTGGCAGCAACAGAATGTTCTGTTTGGTTATTACAATCCTAATTGTTGTGGGAACAATATACATATTGTTGAAGTTGTTCTGTTGGAGAAACTATCTGTTTTGTAATATGAACGCAGTTCTCTGCTGTGGCAACCATATGTACAGTAGCAAATACTATCACAGACAGGAATACAACAGACAGTTCTATTGGCATTACTATCTATGCTAACAATATTTAGATTGTTCCTACAACTACATATTTTTTCTCAGTGCAGTCAACGGATATTATCTATAATTTTCTTCACTTTCCTTAATTGCGGTAGCCATAAATATAGAAAACGAATAATCAAACAGTGCGTAGTTATCCCATTTCCTCTTAATTCTTAACTACAATATTTTGCAGTTTAACCACCATACAGTAAAATACGATCCTGTAACATGTGACCAAAGAAAAACCAAGTTAGTTAAGAACAAAACGACCCGAGAAACGGGCCTGGCATCTATTTGTATTCCTTGTTGCTATTAAGACTATAGAATCGTAGTTTATCAGTTATAACGGATTCATTAATCTTAAAACATAAATTTTTGACAACTCCTGTTCTTTTTGGGGGCACAAAGCGTTCATAACGACATAACCATAAGTGATAAGTAATTAAGGCATTGTGGTGGCATTTCGTTATAAAGTAAAATTCAACTTCTCAGTAACGAATTTTTTGCTTTCATATCACGCCCAGCCTAAAAAAANGCATTTCGTTATAAAGTAAAATTCAACTTCTCAGTAACGAATTTTTTGCTTTCATATCACGCCCAGCCTAAAAAAACATGGAATTTCGCCATCATGTAACATAGCAATTTGCGAAAATAAAAATGATTTGCAAAAATTTGTACCCACTTTTGAGAGTGTATGGTGATACACAAAAAGGTTTTGACTGCAAAAATTCAATTACATTTTTTTTGTCCTCTGAAATTGGTGTTATAGAGTGAAATTGATCTCATTCTATGTCTCTGCTGATTTTATATTATTNTTTTTTTTGTCCTCTGAAATTGGTGTTATAGAGTGAAATTGATCTCATTCTATGTCTCTGCTGATTTTATATTATTACCAAAATATTAAACGCACAAATATTTATTTTAAAATGTAAGGACGTTTGAACATAGCACAAGCTGAGCACAAGGAACAAGGACAGCGATAATGGCAGTAATCATGTATTGGAAAGAGAGAGTGATTGCCCAATACATATAATTGANGACGTTTGAACATAGCACAAGCTGAGCACAAGGAACAAGGACAGCGATAATGGCAGTAATCATGTATTGGAAAGAGAGAGTGATTGCCCAATACATATAATTGAGACGTCCTATGAAGACGTTTGTAATGTAACTAGCGCAACTGAAAATAATGATGTTGCTTATTGATCGAGACCAAAAANGAGACGTCCTATGAAGACGTTTGTAATGTAACTAGCGCAACTGAAAATAATGATGTTGCTTATTGATCGAGACCAAATTGAGATTAATTTATACATATATGTTTGATAACAAGGAGAAAAGAATTTTGGCTAGTAAGGTTATATGTAATAATATCAAATGCAGTGGCAAAATATTAATGCTTAAGATAATTTGAAAAAAATTACGTGTACAAATTTGACTCTTAATAAAGTGAACTATTGCCAATATCTTAATAAATGATGGCGAAAACTAAACCATTTTACGACAGTTCCAGTATAGTAAAGAGAATGAGAATTTGCCAGGCTTGCATTATTTAAGAGACAGCAAAATAACTATATCACAAGAACCAAAGAATAAGTAACTAACCCCAGTTACGCCATAATACAAATTCTGGTTGGGTCGGAAAACGAGGAAACCAGGGGTAAAGTAATAGTACTTGACAAGGCANTTACGCCATAATACAAATTCTGGTTGGGTCGGAAAACGAGGAAACCAGGGGTAAAGTAATAGTACTTGACAAGGCAGAGCAAACAACAAATTATTAAGGAACACAATGAAAACGGTTCTCAAATCCTGTGGTGGGTTGTATAGGAAAACAATNGAGCAAACAACAAATTATTAAGGAACACAATGAAAACGGTTCTCAAATCCTGTGGTGGGTTGTATAGGAAAACAATAATATACTGCGACAGATGGCGCATATCAACACACATATGACTCAACATCAAATATTTAGTGTCAAACCATAAGGAAAAAAGGAAAATTTATAAAATCTTTTAGAAACGCGTGGAAAGTAAACCAAGAAAATTCTGCCTTAAAAAGGTATCTTAAAAATATACGCAAAACAGCCAACACTCAAAACTGAACAAAAGCTATGAACAAAAATTCCATAAAAGTCGAAAACATATAAAAAGTTAACAAATAAAATTATGGTCTAATAATAAGGCTTATTAAAAACCAAACGCAAAACAAGCGATACCCCAATTTCTAAAGAAGCTAAATGTACAGAAATCCAATACTCATAGATTTTGTAACGATTGTGTACTAATTAAAAAAGGGCCCCAAAATAATACAAATTTCAAATAAATTATATATCTGTTGGCTGTTCAAACTGTGNTGTACTAATTAAAAAAGGGCCCCAAAATAATACAAATTTCAAATAAATTATATATCTGTTGGCTGTTCAAACTGTGTAAAAATTTTTTTCCGGAAGAACAGGTAAATTACAAACTTCGCAAATGTATTGACCTTATACATTTAAAATATGGGAGAAAACACATAAAAATAAACACGATACAAAATATCCACAAAAACATAATTAAATGTCATACCTTTTACGAAATTTCTGTGACCTGCTATACTATCGTAATTAATATTATTGTCTATATTTATTGCTATAGATATCAAAACTGCCTAACTCTGTGTTAAAAGCTAGCATATTGTATAGGTGGATAGCGTATTTTGAAATATAAGTACACTTCCTATGACAAAGTTTAAATGTAACCAAATTATATGTATTGTCCAAAATTATAAATTGTGTATTATATATTATATTTATCATGATTATAAATACAATATGTATTATAAAATAAAACATGCCTGTTCAGCCATAAAACGTATACTAAGAAACGAATCACTGTTTCATCACGTGACGTTGGCAGTTCTGCTGGTAGTTTCTCAGTCAGTATTAAAGACAAGGCCATAAGATGAAGATGAGTCATTAGAATGAAAAAGTTATTTAGGAAAAAATGGGATTGGTATATGGATTGTGTGCTGTGACGTCACACTGTGCGACGGCCATGTAGGATGTTGATAACCTCAACGTTGACTTGAATGCATCCTAAACCCTGGGTTACCCTAAAATATAAAATCTACAAAATGAAAATAATATATAAAAAAAAGGAACTAAAAATTATGAAATTTTATTTAAATATTTGCAAGGACCACCATATTGGATTTCTGCGAATNATAAAAAAAAGGAACTAAAAATTATGAAATTTTATTTAAATATTTGCAAGGACCACCATATTGGATTTCTGCGAATTTTACATTGACCGCAGATTACCGTAAACAAAAAAACTACAAAAATAGTAAAACAATTTGTAAAAAATAATTATAAACGGGTAAAATTTATATTATTGACATTGCCCCCAGGTTATCATAAATCTAAGATATCGAGAAAAATCATAAAAAACGTAAAAATAAAAGAAAATATTGTTATGTAAAAAAANGTTATCATAAATCTAAGATATCGAGAAAAATCATAAAAAACGTAAAAATAAAAGAAAATATTGTTATGTAAAAAAATAAAAAATAAAAAACAAATATGCGAGTTTTAATAAAACAAAATAAAAACTCCAAAAAATTAGGAAAATNTAAAAAAATAAAAAATAAAAAACAAATATGCGAGTTTTAATAAAACAAAATAAAAACTCCAAAAAATTAGGAAAATTTTTAAAATGTATATTATCCTTTAACAGCTTACATGTAGGAGAACTGGGGCTAAATATTTTAAAGATGGTGGATCACACCCACCGCTAGTATGGTGATCAGTAGTCGACTGACCCCGCCACTATATTTCATTGATTATTTAGTCGGCTTGAGTTTTAGCATGGTAATAACTCACCAAACATTATCGGNACCCCGCCACTATATTTCATTGATTATTTAGTCGGCTTGAGTTTTAGCATGGTAATAACTCACCAAACATTATCGGCCATGTGTCATATGACAAAAGTATAGCTACTTAGCCTAAAAATGGTCGATAGCCAACATGACTCGAAATCAAAGTGACGAATTACATGCAAATATGTGTAAATTAATATTATCATATGTTCGAGGTAAAAGTTTATCCAACCAGCAAGCGAGTGAAGTCTCGGTAGGAGACAGACTCGTAGGAGTCAGTCTCAGCACGAGCTAATCTCAACAGGAGTCAGTCTCTGCAGGAGTCAGTAGGCAGGAGTTAGCTTCAGCACGAGCCAATCTCGCAGGAGTCAGTCTCAACAGGAATCAGTCTCTGCAGGAGTCAGTCGGCTGGAGCCAGTAGGCAGGAGTCAGTCTCAGTACGAGCCAGTTTCACAGGAGTCAGTCTCAACAGGCGTCAGTCTATGCAGGTGTCAGTCGGCAGGAGCTAGTAGGCAGCAGTCAGTCTCAGCACGAGCACGTCTCAGTACGAGCCAGTTTCAACACGAGCGAGTCTCTCAGGAGTCAGTCCCAACACGAGTCAGCCTATGCAGGTATCAGTAGGCAGGAGTCAGTCTCAGCACGAGCTAGTCTCGCAAGAGTCAGTCTCAACAGGAGTAAGTCTCTGCAGGAGAGTCGGCACGAGTCAGTTGGCAGGAGTCAGTCTAAGTGTACATCTACACCACATTATTTTTATAATCATAATCAAGAACGGGGAATTTTTTGCTCAAAAACGAGGTATTTGGGGGTCTGCTGTTGCCAAACCAAGAGAATGGAAGCCCACCCACCTACATATGTCACCCATTCCTCCTGTTTGCAACCTCTTCCCGAAATCACCCCACCCCCTTTCAAACTGTGCGAGGAGATAGCCGGACACGAGGGGTACGTTTTCCATATTCCGAAATTTCTGGAAGTCTCAGATTCAACACATTTAATTTGGATTTCGCGGGGATTTATTTATACCTCTCCTCTCTCCATTGTAGGTTAGGCGCTTTGAATTTTGCAATCTCTCCCCATTACCCTCCACAACCTTCGTATTCGCAAAGTCCTATATGGCTAATTTTTTTACGCATTTGGTTGAAATTGGATGTGTGGGTTTCTTTTTAAGCCCTCACTCCCCTTATCCGGGGATAGGCTCTTTGCGTTAAGTTCCCGTACCATATGTCTGTACCATAATCTGTACCATAACTTCGGTATTCCGTAAGATAAATTAAAGTTTTGTTACATAATTTACTCTACTTGGCACCAGAATTCCAAAACCTATCGTACATTCCTGTCGTCCCAACAGAAAACCCGAAAAAATGAATTAATACTAAAAATCGACCATCATTTAACAATTTCGCGAGCACCTTTCGTAGTCGTTAATACAAAATGTGCGTGCAGGCACTTGCAAAACATTTTTAAGCGGGTGCTTGCTGAACTTACCATCGACCACAATTATTATACTCTGATTTTATGATGCACTTTATTGTATTATTTTGTGGGTCGAGATATGGGAGCGAGCGCCGTTAGGCGAGCAAGCACATGCCTGTGTTCACAAAAAAAATTATTACACACCACAAATACATTCTTTCTCAAATTTATTCCTATTTCTTACATTAATCTATTACCTGCTTCACATATGGTGGCTTAGCCCGCAGTCTCTGTGGGCCCGTCACCTGGTATATCTTCAATAAGGGATAGGGGTTATATCAAGTGAGACCATTAGGTATAATCCATCACCTGCAAAAATCTGTGGAGTGCAATGAACGAGTGTATGAAATAAGTAAAACTGTAAATTTATTTACACTTAGTGGCATATGTTAAATTTATTATACCACCCATACTAATTTTTTGAAGAAAAATAACAGTATTAATTCAGTGGTGTCTACATTCGATTGCAAGAGTGTGCTTTAAGTAAAATGTCTGCGAGCGTGTGCACAAGTAGAATAGGTGCAGTCCGAAGTATAATGCCTCTCTAGGCTTCTAGGCACAATTCTGTTCAATGAAAGTACTGAGGAATTAATGGACTTAGGAATGTTCTGAGTAATGGACGGACCGAGGAATGTTTTGAGAAGTGATTATTATGAGGAGTGCCTTAAGGAATATTTTTAGAAGTATAATGTGGAATGTTTTGACGAAGAATGGAATGAGGAATTTTTTGAGGAATAATTTACTGGGGAATTATTAGATAAATATTTTGTGGAAGAATTCATTGGGTAATATTTGACATCCGGTTGGTCATGTTAGTCGGTAAGGCTTGATTGGTCAGAGTTGATGGTCAGTTTGGTCTGGTCGGTCTTGTTGATAATTTTGCTTGATTTATTTTGTATGGGTGTTTGTTATGATCATATGGTTGGTTGGTTGGTTGGTTTGGTCTTGTGAGAGGACTGGCGCGTTAGTATGTGCAGTTGATGTTGCTGTTTGGTATAGTTGATCGGTATGTCTGGTATTAATAGTGGTATCGTCGTTTGATGTGGTCAACTCTCATGGGCAGTCTTTATGATTGGTTGGCATTGTGGGTGATCTGGCTGGTTAGTATAGGCAGTTTCTGTTGCTGTTTGGTATAGTCACTCGGAATGACTGGTACAGTCATTGCTACTGTCATTTTATATGGCTTGTGTGGTTGGTTTACGGTCGTTTGGTATGATTTTTTTTTAGAAGAGTCGGCTGATGTGGATATTCGGTATGGCTTGTATGGTCTGTATGGCAGGTATTGTCGATTTGTATGATCTGTTCGTATGAAAAATCTGTAGTTTGGTATTGTTTGTGTATTTGTGGAAAATTTGATATAGGTTGTGGTGACAATATTTAGTAGTAAAGATGGTGAAGCATTTTCGCAGAACTTAATTGGTAATGGTAAACCAGGTTTTCTAATAATTTAGATTTCTTATATTGCCGAAATGTTACATCACCTGTGCTTATAAAATCACTTCTCTCCTAATGCACCGTATTGGTGTTGCAAGTGTTACTTATGACCTGAGTTCAACGGTTCTATTGTCAGTGATTTGAAAATGGTGGCCATATATGATTAAAAAATGGCTTAGATCACAGTTATCTAAATCAGTCTGAATAGGCTTGAACTGGCCATGTGCATTCCATGATTTAATGGCCCAACCATAATGATTTTCGAATTGCATCGTCAACGCCGTAGGTAGTCCAGTTAGAGTTAGCGATGGTACGGCCAAATACGAAGTTGAAATGCTAGTCGCAGGCACACGGTTTGACAAACAAACCATTGCTGGCAGGTCCGAACGGGTGCCTAGTTAAAATCCGAGATTATCTTTACTTTTGTGGAAAAATATGTATGTATAGTAATAACGAGCGTGATCAATAATACCACACAAACTAACGCAATGGAAGAGTCGCACATAAAATAATTTATCAGACTAAATGAAAAAACATCCCGAAAGAGAAAAAAACAGTATGTCGCCCTTTGTATCAGACGAATAACTGTGACGTGGCTCGACTTTTACANACTCGACTTTTACCACATTACTTATATGTATAGGTAAAGATATCATGTGACCAATAGCCAATCATGAGCGAGCAAACGGCATCATCATTAACTTACCAGAACATTCTTATGGTATTGGTGATGGTCGAGTTATAGTGTGTAAATTGTGATGAGAAATGAGAGGGTTGTGGGGTCGGGTTTGTGTGATGTAAAGCGAATGATTTGTTGGAGTTGGTTATTTGGATGGGGTCTGAATAAATAGCCAATGGAAATATAATATTTGGGGTTAGTCGTTTGGTGATCAACATACTGGGAGTGTGCGTGATCTGCCAGCTTTACAAGAATGAAACCCTGCACCTGCCACATTCAAGTGTTTTTGAATAAAAATTTAATTTTTTAAAATTATTCCAATTTTTTTTATATTTATATTTTTGAAATTTAAATATATTTGTTTACGTTAACGATTTATTAACTTGAATTTTAAATTTTTTTCAAGTTCAAGGCCACCTGGGGTCATGGTCATGTAAATCGAATGTGGTGGTCGAGGCCAGTTGTGTCTCTTTTCCAGATTTTAAAATTATTTTTATATAATTTATTTTGATTTTTCCTACGTTTTCGGGTTTAAGCTTGCCTGAAGCCAAAGTCATGGTCATGAAAATTCAAGGTGGTGGTCGGGGTCGATTAAGTAATTTTCCCCAAATTTTTAAGATTTTCAAAATTTTGTTTGAAATTTTTGGATTTAACGTAATTTGAAGGTGATAACAGATCGAAATCATGTAACTTTAAGATGGAGTTCATGGGCAATAATGTTATTTTACTCGCGATTATTAATTTTTTAACAATTTTTTTTGTGATTTTACTCGAAATTTTGACATTAAAGTCACTCAATACCAAGGTAATCCCATGTCAAGTTCATAGTCACCTACCTCCAACTACTTCAGTCTACCACTTCTTTAGCCCCACCGACGCACTTCGTCTTTCAGAAAGCGAGGGTCGACAAAAGTAATCACTGGACGGAATGATGCATCCAAGTGCGTCTATTTCTGTTGCTATCCGTAAACGTTTTTAATCTTTTAGAGTTTGCCTTGAAAGCTCCGATCGCCATTCCAAACACTTTATAGTGAAATGTGTTTGTAGAACTGAGCGTTCCCTGTATTTATTCTAATGTAAGAGTTCGGAGTGATTATAAAGCCAGAAATTTCACCTGGTACAGTGATTGTTATGTATTGACAAGGAAACAGCTTTTCCTAATTATCTAGTAGTTGTGTTGTAAATATTTTTTTTTATTTATCTTGCTGAGTTCTGTGGGAGTGCGATTTTTTGTTAGTATCATGGTCTGCAATGGACACACTCCAATCACACCAACATAATAGCCGTATTGTGAAAGATGATGTCGAGGGTTCACGCTCTCTACCCCATTTGAAGACGAGAGAAAGAAAATGCGGAAGCATGGCTTGTCCACCAATAAGAAAACGCCACGACGCTGACCTACAATATATTTCCGCAAGGGCGCTAGTATCCTGAGGCGGTGACGCCATCTGCATCTGCGTGTCCACCGCATCTCGTGTAAAGACGCCGGATAGTCCTAGAAACAATAGGGACATTTTGCAAGGTGACTTGCCTTATAACATTTTTTGTTCACGTACTGTATAGTCCTTCCAAACATACGATTATTAGACCGTTTATGAATTATTATTGACATAGTGTACTGTATATGACAAATTTCTGCCCTCCACCCAACGTAAAAACTCTTGTGTAAATATGCCTTTGGTAATCTGTCGCAAGGTGTGCTTTTATATTTACCCTTAACAAAGATGATTTACTTACTGAAACAATGCAATTTTGCATTAAACATAGTGAATGTGTGCAAGTGTTCAAACGCTGAATATATACTGAAGAACCAATAAACTGGTACAGGCGTGCGTATGCAAATAACAGAGGTATCGAACCAATCAGAGTAACGCGATGCGGTAGGCAGCTAGATCGGTTACTGCGGCTACAATGGCAGGTTGTCAATATTTAAGGTAGTTTCAATGTGGTTTTATAGTCGGCGCACGTGAGATGGGACATAGCATCTCCGAGGTAGCGATAAAATTTGGATTTTCGCGTACGACCACTTCACGAGTGTATCGTGAATATCGGGAATCCAGTAAAACATCAAACCTTCGACATCGCTACGGCCGGAAAAAGATCGTGAACGAACGAGACAAACGACGACTAACGAGAATCATTAAACGTNCCTTCGACATCGCTACGGCCGGAAAAAGATCGTGAACGAACGAGACAAACGACGACTAACGAGAATCATTAAACGTGACAGACGTGCAACGCTTTCTCAAATTGGCGCAGATTTCAATTCCTCCTCCATAACTTCAGACATTAGTCGAGTCCATGCACGTCGTCTTGCAGCACTTCTGCGTGCTCGCGGGTGCCCTACACGATATTAGGCAGGTGTACCAGTTTTTTTTTGGCTCTTCAGTGTATACAGGGTGGAACTGAACTCTACCGACAAAATTGGGCAGGTGATTAGTCAAAAAAATTAGGCCGAATATGACCTATAGCCTAAGTATTTTCCGGAAGGGTGTAACCACCCTTGAAGGTGTAGCTGAAGCAGACAATTATTGCATATAACTCAGCCAGAATGAGAAAAAAATACCTGAGATTCAGAATAGTACGTTATTGAAAGATGAAGTGAAAACCTTAAAAAAATTAGTTACATTAATCAACCCCTTTCCATAAAAACAAATGGGTTGAATTCTTATTTGCGCATTTTAAAATGTAACTCTTTGATATTTGTTTTCCTGCTGTTTAGTAATTTACCTTACATGCCAATGAAAAAGACATTGCGTGCTTTAACGCTAAACGCCACCGTTTTCGAGAAACTAATGAATTACAATCTAACAGTGCAGATTTTGCAATTCATCACGCATTATATTCTCTCAAATGATGGCATGTAGCGTTGAATTTCAAGGCGAACTTTTATTCAAAATCTATGGTCGAATTTTAATCCGCAGGGAACTACCCCAAAAATGCCACATAGTCTCAATTGTTATTGTACATGTGGTGTTCCAGTGTATCCGTTTTATTTAGGGGGTTGATTTACGCAACCAATTTTTTTATGGTTTTTTAGAGATTTGTTTCTCATTCTCTTTGTGTTACGAGCAATGAACGTCTGCTTCAGCTACACTTTCAAGGGTGGTTACACGCTGCCAGAATATACTTACACTATAAAGATAGTGTATAATTCTCCGCTTATTGTCTAGTTAGTATTCACCTGCTGAAGTTTGTTGGCAGAGTTCAGTTCCATCCTGTATATTGGCAGCCACAAAAAATTTGTTTTTTTTCTGTGGTGAACACAAAATTAATTATTTCTCATCACAAAACGTTTGTGGCAGCTGAAATCTTTTTTGTGGGGTTTATATGAATTTTCAGGGTTACTTTTATACAAAATATGTTCATTCGTGAGTTAACATGTAGCTTCTTATATTATTTTAAATTTATCACTACACAACTACTCTCAGAATATGGGAAACACTTAACATGGTTCTATAGACTTCCGTGAGACCAGCTCTAACAGGAAAATATTTTCTAAATGTAAGATTAGTAGTAAGCAGATGAATATAAATTACCCCACTTTAAGAACACTTCGTAACCCTACATACATGTGTGTAAAAATATAGGGTATTTATTATATATGTTCAGTAATGTGGCTGCAAATATACAGTTAGAAGANAAAAAAAAAAAAAAAAAAAAAAAAACACACGCCTGCCTCTCTCCAATCCTATCCCAAAGGTAATCTTTAGTTTAATGAGGGTTGCTTAATTGGTTAGAGTTAGCCCATGGATAAAATAAAGCATAATAAGAATGGATAAAATACCATTAGTGATACTTTGTTAAANCATAATAAGAATGGATAAAATACCATTAGTGATACTTTGTTAAAGGGTTTCTGGGCTTAGAAGAATGCTGGGAATGTATGCACCATGACAACAATAATATTTTCAGTAAATTGTGTGAATTGCGTAAACGAAGGTACTAAAGTATTTCGTTGCGGTATTTTAGAATGGTCTGTGTAATGCATCACAACGTTATGCTACCGAAGCAACTGAATAGTAAGAGAGACAAAAAGAATACCATATATTTTCTGCATACATTTTGTACTTTATATACTACATATGAATTTCATGACTAAATATAGGTCCCTTAAAAAAATTGGATGTGTGTAACAGCGTCAAGTAAATAAAAATATTTCCAATCATTTTTAATTTCAAGATATTTGAGATAACTGTTTGAAGTAAATTTACAGTTTCCTGAGCTTAGCGTTAAGAAGATAGCCAATTTTCAATGCTTCAGAATGTAAAGTTATTAAACCGAAGGAATGGTTGTTGCAAATGTTTGATAAGAATATAAACTATGCACAGAGGAAATACTCAACTTACCCGTTCTTTTGCTTAAGTTTATAAATATTTTCGCTTTGATGATTGATATACTACACTGCGGCCAATGAATAATCTGTTGATTTAACATATTATAATTTACATTAAAAAGTTAATTAGTATTATTTGGTCTAATTCAGGAAGACCCAGTTATATTATATTTTCTTTCTAAAATAGTAACATGTAACTTTGGGGTTCTCCGTTTGTTCGAGAATACCTAAACAATTGTTATTTACCTATTATTCTAATGTTATCTAACATTGATTAAATTGTTAAAATTCAGCTCGCCAAATATTTGCGAACACAAGATTTACTTTGTAGTAACTGCTGAACTCCAAAAAATTAAAAAGTTACGGCAGTTTTACGTAATCACAAATATTTTAGCAGCAAAAAAAAAAAGAAAAATATAACTCTCCACAAAAATTATGGCCTGTTTTTCCAGCAGAAACATATTTGTTTCTGTGTATTAACACAATATTTCTAAGCAATGAATTATTTGGTTATTTAATAAAATATCAAGTAATTGGCACTCGAATTTACAACACACCGTAGAAACAAAGTAATGTACATACGCAGAAAAATCATGTTCGTTTTAAAATTACTATGTATTAAAGAAAGAGGGGCAGGAAAGGAGTAGAGCTTCGAAATATGAAAATGAAAACCATGTTATATCTGCATCTGGCGAATTACATTATTCTTGTGAGGTTTTAACCGGTCTTGAACTTTTAACGACATGCCAAACTATACGAAAGTATAAATCACAAGTTAAAATTGTAACTGTTATTCGGAACAGAATAAATCGCACAAAATTCACAGAAACTGTTACATTCTGAAATACGCTTTCATTACGTGTGATTGTAGGTATGTGGGTGCACACGTACCGATCGCGATACTCACTCTCAAGTACCAAATGGGTTTTTCCAGAGATTTCAAATATACGTTTCCCAGAACTTTGTTCTTGAGGAAAATTAGCCAAAAAATGCAATTCCTTAAAAGGGAAAACTTGCCTCGATAAAGGATTAATTACATATCTTCCTATTTGTTTATATGGGTGTCTGTGTATGTGTCCCATCCGAACTTTTCAATTCGTGAACCAAAATCCACTAATCTTGATACTTATATAGTATACTTAGTACACAAAATGCAGACTTCTCTTGTTACTCTGGGGCCACCTTGCATTGCCAGTACAAACTCTTCAATTAAAAAGCAGAAAACCATCGCGAACCTGCTAGGCTGTTCCGTGTGTCATCTATCCTTGGATGTTTATAAGAGTCTTTCTGTGCCACATTATAAAGCTAGCGATAAGCCACACAAAACCTCTTCTTAACAAGTATAATGGCATCTCTTGTATTAATGTGATAGCAAGTCACATCAGTCCTTTCAAGGGCATTTGGTCTACAAGAGAGGTCATTGATATTTATGTAAAGTAATTCAGAAACAGTCTTCTCCTGTCGCCAGTTCAGGTTCTCTCTTGTCATTACTAGCAGTTCCTCCAATACTTCTAGTAGAGGACATTCGATTTGTTTTACTCTAGATGATATTTGAACATTAGGAAGTAACTGTGCGAGCTGCTTGCAATCTCCGATCATGACCCTCTCCTCAAGGCGAATAGCATTATCGGGCATTTTAATTATTGTAACTGGCAAACTGACAGAATTTAAAAATAGATTAAAGTTCTTGCTACAATTACATAGATTGGCAGGATGACAACTTTCTCAGCTGACTCAATTATACCCATGCGTCTGACAAAATGTAGCACACTAAGTAGAGTATCGATACATCACCCCAGTACATACATCATGCCCCAAAATACATTAATCCTCTATCTATGCTATGCAAATATCATGCTTTAGACTGAGGTCACACACCTTTAAGGTCACCTTTCTCTTATCTCTAAATGGTGCGGTATCATCTGTTACTATAGTCAAAAAAATATGTTCCATATTGTCGTAGCTCAATCGCTAGGGGGAAGGCTCAAGGATGTCTGGTATTACTAATTTTATGGTCGCCCCAGTGTCGACAATCATCTGACATGGATCCTCATTCAGGCTCCGCTCCACCAATATGGCAACCAAATCTTGTTTCAGTGAACAAACCTGTACGAACATTGGAACCTTCTCCCCAGCAGTCACCGACCTTGGCCCCAATATCTGTGTTTAAATGTTTTCCGAATGTTTTGTACGCTCACCTTCCTTTCGCTGCCTCTTTACCTGCTGCTGCTTTTGCTGTTGCTGCCATAGCTACTGCAGTGGCTCCTCTGGTCACTGGGCACGATTTCGCAGTTGGGCTTGTTAGGCATGTAGCTCCAAGGCCAACACGAAAGTGGTGTACTTCAGTCGCTGTCGCTCTGGCAGAGATTGCAGTATGCTGAATGCAGGGCTCTCAGTACAGCTGAAAGGAAGCAAGCCCGCTCTTTGGCTGACCTGCCATTCAGGATGACGAAATTTTCCAACTAGCGCATGTACTCCCGCCAAAACGTCTGGGCATCTTAAGGGGCGAACGTAATTGCGAGCTCCTTCTCCACTCATCTCTGCGTGACACACGTTGCATAGCTACTGGCTATCATACGAAATCGCGGCATTGGTTACGACTTGCAATGCTTCCACACTTTTCTAGGCTGCCGGTGTTGTGATAGTGTAACTCTGCTGCTGAAGAAATTTCTGACATTTCTTCTTAAATTTACTCATTTCCTGTTTCATTTCATCTTTGACAGTGTCCATTCTTTCACTTCAACTGTCCACTTTTTATTTACATTGTCAATTTGCTTTTCCACACAGTCAATTCTCGCATTCGCAAACTCACTAATGCCTCAAATTTTTATATTTACATTAATATTTAAAGTGTCTATATTTATACGTAATAATTCACTCACATTAGTTATATTTAATTCACATTTTATTTTTTTGCACTACTAACTTGGTTGTTTACATCTTCATTCAGATATTTTACACTTGTGCTCACACTAACCATTTCGCGACCTAACCCCTCAATTGATGCTCGCATTGCTTCTAGTTTTNTTATTTTACACTTGTGCTCACACTAACCATTTCGCGACCTAACCCCTCAATTGATGCTCGCATTGCTTCTAGTTTTACAGACAATTTTTTAGTTAACATTCACAGCAGTGGTTGTGCAAAACAGTCTCATTTACTGGCCTACAGTTAAAAAAAATATTTATTAGTTATTATTAATTATTACCATTTAGCTAAACTCAATTTATAATTAAATGCTTTAATACCTACGTCCTTCGTCTGGCACCAGGGTAACGAGCCTTGAGGAACGTATCCGTGTTCGTAAGGGATGGTGAGCTTAATAAATAATAAAACTAAAATAACTATATAACATTTAGAAAATGTATTTATACTGCTTTAAATATCCACACATAAATGGTTTAAAACATTAAAATATCTATCTCCACAACTACACTTGTGGTTCTCATTAAGTGCAATATTTAACGTCTATATAAATTTTAATTTAAGACTTTATCACTGCCACTATATTGGTTACAATATATTCACACTAATTTTTTTTACACATATTAATATGTTTATTGCCGTCATTCAAAATGTCTGGGATTCACATATCCAGTTCAATAGTCCTGCTAGGTACTGTCACGTTTTTTGACTCTATTCCCTCTTGGAATTTTCCAGTTTTGTATACGTATTTATTTTCTCACCTATAGGTTACTTGTCCTTTTTAGGTATTTTTTCGTGTTCAGTCTTGTTTTTCATGACAGACATGTGCATCGCAGTGGCGGATGTCCAAAAATCTCCATATAGTCATTCACACCCATTTCACAATTCATTCAAAGATCACAAGTCTAAGTAAACTGATTTAAGAGGTCAAATAGATAATTTTTTTTTTTTTTTCAAATAGCACCGATGTTAACTTTCTTTTGCATATTATTCAATTTCAACAAAACTGTGTAACTAATTTCAACTTAACTTTTATAATGGCAGTAGCTATGAAAGCATTAAATAAGCGATAACATTTTGGAAGATAGCACCACATGCAAAACATAAACCTTTGTATCCTATCTCTAGAGACTACAAAATTATCACCAAATTATTGCGACAATTTATACTTTTGTTATCCATATGGATTTGTACGACTTAAGATGGTAGTCACATAATTTCAGAATAACAAACACGTAAATATTTTTTGTTAGAATGCCATGTCTCAATCATTTCAGCCAAACTTTAATTGTGGACAGTATCGGCGTGATAATCATAGAATATGCCACTAAATAGCTTTTTGTCTGTTATTTACGAGGATCGCAAAATGAAAAACTGGACGTTTTATGCCTTTTTTTTAGGGAACCTCCCCACCGATTCCCACCAAACGTTACACGCAAATAGAGTACCAATAGACGTAACGTTATATATTTCAACACTCGCGCTTACACGAAATGTTCCTTTGTGGTCTACTTAGTAGTTCACATGAAACTTAAATATTTTAAATGGTGTATTTTCTTAAAACCTAGTAAATATTTTTAATTTAGGTAGTAGGTCAATCTATTATATAACTCACAATAATTCAACCAAATTTTCATGTTAACTGTATTAATTATAAGCGTCAATTAGGTGTACATAGATTATTTTTTTCTGGACTTTTTATAAGATAATGGCAGGTGATATGTTGGAATATTTATGCCATATTTCCGGAATAATTTAACTAATTTCCACTACGTTTCGCATACCAGTGGTGCTTCAGAAGGCCGTATACAATTATATGATTTAAGTGGGCCAGGCACTGATTTTCAATGTAGAGGCCATATGAATTTTTTCAATAAGTTTGTAATAGCTTTTAAACAATCTAAACAAATTCAAGCAAACGACGTATGCTGACAGTATCTATTATTCTAATCTTATACAGAACCTATTTTTGGGCCTATTTATAAGAAAATATTGTTTTTATGTCTTATCTTGGTAACCAATTTAAGTGACTCATACACTTATTTTCATAAATACAGAGATTTTCTTTGATAAGTGTTAGTAAATCCTATCTACCGAAACATTAGACTGACTACACCCGAAGTTGATTCTTTGAATCTTACCTCCGTAAAGCAGTTAGTTGCACACCACCATACCGTATGAAAGGTTTTGTGTTCAAGTCCCAGACAAGGCACGTATTTATGTGTAACTGTCTCGCTACTGTTCATATGTTTCTGGTCGCATCTCTAATAATATTGTTGTCAACGTGACATCAAGCCTACCTACCATCTTAACTTTTAGGAACTTTATCAAAAATTATTTGCACCTACGTAGAGGAAGATAGGCTCATTAGTTATATGAGTAACTTCTTGTTAAATATTGAATATTTAATAAGTCAAGGAGAAATATATGCACATACAAGATGGCAGGGAGTTCTTTCTTACCTCAGTATAAAATACCATCAACTCTGCAAATGTCACGTAACAAGTTTGAAGGCAAGACGAGCAGTGAATTCAATTTTCTTGAAAGGTGGTTATTCCAAGAAGCGTTCAGCGTTTGTGATCGCCATCTTCCTGCTGCGACAAGGAAACATGGCGGCCGGCTAGGGGGATGGTTTTGTGTAGGAGGGGGTGGTTCGTGTGGTGGGGAAGGGAGCAGCGTAATTGATGGCCCGGGCTTGACTCGCAACGTTTCACGCTCTTCTAGATCACTGTGAGAAATTCTGTTGACTCTGTGAGTACACGATGTAATTCACCTTTTGTCCGCGATAATGGAGCAGGTTTCGGGCTGTCCTTGCTCTAGGGGAGGGAGGCCACCGAGTTGAATTATTCACGCAAAGCCGAGCAAAAGATTCGTTAGTAATGGAAGAGCAGATGCGTATAACTGGTAAATAGCTGGAGCAGTTCGTGGAGGAGGGCTGTGCAGAACATTGGCGCAACGCACGCTGGAATGACTCAGCAAGGCTTACACTCAGCCTAATTACATCTCTTATGCGGGAGTTTCAGCAGGAGGAGAATGTTTTGACGTGATTTCCGTCGTGCCACGCAGTTCTTGTGAGCTCTTTGAGTAGAATACGTTGTATCTCCACACTCGCGCTGATACGAACAGTTCATTTGTGTTCTACTTCATATTTCCTTATTAAACCGCCAACGATATGGCATGTATGTGGGTAGATACAGCTTAACCCATCAGACCCAGTGTACAAAATTGTGTACATTGTCCACGTGTAGGTAATTTTTGGTCTGTACTGTACACTGCGAAGCTCAATTACCAATGATCTTACCTGATTGATGTAGGTCAATTGTGATCTCATTTATATTTTGTACTAGTACCAACACAACTATTGAGCCAAAAGTTGATATTCTGGCAGTACCTACTATAAGAATGTTGTATTCCTAGAAATATACACGACTTTGAAAGATATGTTCTACAAATATATTTCGGGAACTACTCATAGGATTCCCACCGTATTTAGCACACAAAAGTGCATTGCAAAATAATTTAATCCTAAATGATTTTTAATATATCACACATGTGTTTTTTTTTTCAAACTGATGTTTAAGGATATAAAAAATTTATTTCCCTGTTTTAACAGTCCCTAGGCAGGTGGTTAATTATGTAATTTGTTAACTCTTTTTTACTTCACTTTATGATTTGGTAAACCTTAAATATAATTCTGAGGTATTTNTAATTATGTAATTTGTTAACTCTTTTTTACTTCACTTTATGATTTGGTAAACCTTAAATATAATTCTGAGGTATTTGACATAATATTGTGAATACGTAAAGTAATATTACGTCAAGCCCGAACTAAAGGAAATTTTTAAAAGGTGTTAGTTTTTTTTAAATATTGCTTTTTCATAATATTTTTTTATATTGTGTCATTGTTACCAACAGACTGGTTGTATTAAAATATTTATAATGGTGTTCCTTTACGTGTGCAATGAATACAGTAATTTACAACCATGTTGAGTGATAGCGTCATCTGAAAATCGAAACATAAATATACATCACCATTTTCGCCGAGATATTTGGTATGCAATTATTAAAATAGGAAGGCACGTAACATTTTTGTAGAGTAGTCTCCTATTTAGAAAATGGTAAAAGCTTTATTAGACAGATATCAGCTACCATTCAATCGATTTAAAAGGCGTTTTTCAATTCAGTGCATTAATTTTGTTGTAAACATCTTAGATTTGCCACGGTGCTGAAATGAGTGAAAATTTCGGTGCACAAACTCATTCCAACATAAATTCTGTAGGAGCAGTTCGTACTTCCTGGGATACGGACATTGGGAAAGAGTCCTTGCAAGTAGCACTTAAGAAGATGCGGATGTGGCCTTCAAAACTGAGGACAGCATTGATGTACTCAAACAGCTGATGCNCACAAACTCATTCCAACATAAATTCTGTAGGAGCAGTTCGTACTTCCTGGGATACGGACATTGGGAAAGAGTCCTTGAAAGTAGCACTTAAGAAGATGCGGATGTGGCCTTCAAAACTGAGGACAGCATTGATGTACTCAAACAGCTGATGCCTGAGTTGGTGGGAAAAGTAGGATCTGCTACAACAGCCGAGGGTGAGTCCAAGCCAGTATTTAAAAAACTTAAATTCTTGTCTTATGTAATTGGTGAAGGGTTTCCTGTAGCATGTACCTTGAATTTAGGTATGGTAGAGAATTTGCTAGTTGAAATGGCGAAAATCCTTTTCCTTAAAATCTGTGACGTGTATATTTTGTTCCCCGCTATGTTTTTAAAATTTATGGAATCGTTGCAACATGTTTTGGGCAAGCTATTCAGGAGCGATTACGGTTTAATGCATTTCTTCAGACTAGCCATGTACCCCTGTGGCTATTGCACGTTATGGGATGAAAATATTAGGCAGATTTCGACGTCCCGGTGATTCTGCGCAAGAGTTTTTAATGTAGACTGTTAGATAGGTTTACCGCTTGAGGAATCATACTTGGTTGGAATCATGTTTTTAATATATTTCCAGATAACAGTAAGTTTTTTACATTTGCAACAAAAACATCAAACTCTACCGGAATTGATAACGTTAGTTATTCAAGTAGAATTACCTGTGTGATATTGTAGTCGGAAGGGTAATAGCGCGGTTCAGCCAATTGTCAAATTGGTTCTCGGACCAACCACGTTACAGAAAAACGTTTTTATGGAAAGGGAGAAGGAAATTCCGTGCGGAGAAGGGACGGAAAGGAAGTAGTGGAATCGGGGAATAATATACCGCAGCAAAATGGGGAACAGGCGGACATTAAGAAGGAGAAAGAAAATGAAGTTCAATATCTTCAAAAACCGGGTAAAACAGTAATCTGTTCCAGATGCGGGAATCCCGGATATTTTAAATTTAATTCTCCATTGCGGAAAAAACCCCACTGGAATGGGGACAGTAGCAAATACAAATTCATATAATAAAAATGGTTTGTTGTTTGTTATGCTGACAATTGGTAATCTAAAACTGTCTGCGTAAGTTGGCTCGGGTGCGTCCGCCATCCCTTATGGAACAGGAAATGTGTAATAAAATCATGCGTGCCACGCCAATAGGTACTGGTGCAAATTAAAAGGCAGGAATCGGTGGGTATTTTCTCTGGTAGACGGAGGTTTGATCGAGTCAAATGCTGTCGTGATTAAAATTAAAATTGAGCATTTTTCATGTAAGGTACAACTAAGAGTGTTTGAAAAATTGTCCCATGGCGTAATATTTGGCATATAATTTTAGAGGCAGTACACATGCTTGCAATGGTGTGGCGGCTCAAGTGTTTAAATTAATTTTTTCACCTGAGACTGTTGTTGATTTGCAAAATAAACCGTCCAAGAGTCTTAAAATTCAATTATATCAGCACACGGTGACTGCAGTGAAATAAAAGGAAAAATTTATAATTTGCGTAAACTGGTGAGCAGCAAAATGCTTTTCAAAAATTTAAAGAAAGTTTAACAAATTCATCTGTCTTGAATTTGCTCAATTTCAACGCAGTTTTTTTTTAGCACAATGTGATGCAAGTTCTATCGCTGTAGGGGCGTGCTTGAGTTAAAATAAAAATTGTAATTTGGTTCCGATAGCATACACCCGTAAGCCGTTAACTCAGGCGGAAAGTAAATTTGCCATTTATAAAAAGCAGTACTTCAGTTGTATCTGGACTACAGAACGCTTTTCTGAAATCTTATTTCATGCTCCCTTTGTTTTATTTACAGACAAACAAGCTCTTAGTTTTTAAAATCGCAAACGCCTGCTGATCGTTTAGCGCGCTGGTCAGTAAGACTCGCTAGATTTAAATTTAACGTGTAACACATAAAGGAAATATATAATTATGTTGCTGACACGTTTAAAAGAAAGTATAATACTTTTTAAAAAAGTATAATGCTTTTTATGTATAAATATGTTGTGCACTGTCGATTGAAGTTGTTTTAATCATTTCACCCTTTCCATTTATTATATGTTATTACTTTGTAACATTTTTGAAATACATGTAATCTGTATTTAGGGGGATAGTACAGGCAGTATTTTAATCTCAAGTTTATTGTTGTAATAATTAAAAGTGTACTGATAAATTATTATTCTGCAATACAGGCCATTTGGCAAATGGAAATCACAAATAATACTTTTTACGTTTGATTACCTTTTCCTCAAAAAGTAAACAAACGCAAAAAAAAATAACAAGGCGTATATAAAAAAAAGAATAAATATATAACCACTTATGACATCAGTACTTACAGAGATATGTTTAAATAATATATAAAATATGTTTAAAAGACGGGGAAAATTATTTCAAATCATGGAACTTCAATTATCAAAGCAAGTTTGTTTATAAAATTTATTACGAGGAAATACATGTCATTTGGAAAACTAGCATTACTCAATAAAATAATTTTTTTTTGTTTATGGTTATCTTCCCTTCCAAAAAGTAACCAAACGCAAAATTAAGTGACGTGATGTGTATTAAAAAACATAAAAAATATACTTAATGAAATACCATCAAACATAACTAATAATGTTGATGTCAGTACTTACGCATATACGAGGGCGGTGACACTCTGTATTATTGAAATAATTTATTATGCACATACAACATAATATATTAATAAAGTTCTTACACATAGGTATATACTTTCACTATAAACTGCATATTTATATTCTAATTATGATACGCTGTGTAGAACATACCAAAAATTGTACGAAGTTCAATTTCGCAATCATAGGAGGACGCATATAGCTCTCCCGAGACGTTGCTGCGCATCCAGCATGTCTTACTGAAGTTGTCTCAAACAAATATATAGTCAGCCATGCCTTAGATCAGTAGCTGATAATTTAATACGGTATTTATGACACGACTGATGACGTCAATTTTATCGGACAACTCATCCTGAAAGGCGTTAGCAGTAGTATAAGTAAGATGATGTTGGAGCAAGATTTCAGGAGTCGGTTCTCGGATCCATCCACCAAATTCGAACTTACCATTTTTCCCCCTCAAAACTTCCAATTTTAAACTAAAAATACTCAAAACCCCTAGAATTTCCATAAGATTTCCCTTTTTTCCTTAAAAATTTCGTGTTTTTGCCTTACAAAATTTATGCCTCACAATATGCAATAGCAAGAGACCGAGAGCTAATTTTCAAGACATTTGAAATATTTGGGGGCCTCGCTAATTATACGCAGGCCTCCACCCTCCCTCCCCGTCAACTAAAAAAACACCAATATTTAAGCTCGTCTCACCCCCTTCACATAATCCAATCATAAAAAATAAAACTAAAAAAGTTTAAATTAAAAAAATTTAAGAACATATAATTCTTCCCTACCCCTTGCACATCCCACCACCCTTGCCACATCCACCCTCAACACAAGCAATTTTAATAAGAAATCGCAAGAAAATAAAAAAACCTTTAAAAATCTAAGAACACGTAATGCTACCTTACCCTTCGTAATCCCACCACCCTCGCCTCCAATCCCTTCCCAACTTCCCTAACCCCTTAGCATTTCTTATAAAAATCGAGAAATTCTTAAAAGAAAATTCTCGAAAATCGAACAACATATATTAATACCCTACCCTAAACCTCATTCACCATACTACCCTAAAAATAACCCCCGCCTAATAATACAAATAGAGAAATGTCACATACATTTCTTAACAATTTTGTAACATATAACATTAGACCCCATTCCCTTGCTCACCCCTCCACCAGCCATTCTCTCAACTCCCTTATAAATCTCACACTCTGCAACCACAAGACCCATAACCACCCACCACTTACACCCTTCTTCTCACCAACTCTCCGACAACTTACCACCCCTCACCACTAATAACCCCTCATAAACCCAGTGATCATGACCTTTACCTTTCCTCATGACCTTGACATTCAGCCATAACTTTGATGGATGACCTGTAACCTTGACTCATAACATTGAAATATAACCTTGAGACATGACCTTGACCCATGACTTTGACACATCACCTTGACACATTACATTGTCTTTTCCCCACTACCGTGACCCATGACCTTGACCTATGACCTTGACCAATGGTGCTGACCAATGACAATGACCCTTAACATTGACCCATGACCTTGACTTTAACCCATGAACTTAAAATGAAAAATCTTGAGAAATATAAAAACACAGCAGAAAAAACTACATACTTATTACGAAAATCCAAGATGGGTGTGTGTGAGCATAAAAGTTCGACTCTCGAAACATTGCAGAGCACAGATACTCCCTGGTGTGACGATCAGGAGCCGATTGTTTCCACCCCTCTATAGGGCATTGAAAATATAGCCGATAAATCTTACTACCCCCAAAGCAAATGACAGACTTTATGCATCAATCATAACCCCTCTAACCCACATCTCACACATCCAACCACACCTCTAGTATCTTCAATTCCCTCACAATTTACTCACAATACCTCAGATGCCATCAACATTTGCGCATGCCACCTCTCTCTTTTCCTCCCATAGCTCACCCCCTCACCATCCAACCTAGCAATCTCCCATCCACTCGACTCACCACCCCCATAAACTCCCTTTCTGTCCGATCCACAATCATATCCTGAAGAGAATAACTGCACAAGACCGGATCCTGCCAATACCAATTCCTGCAAAAATGACTATAGCAGGGGCCAAGACCTACCTACCATACCACCGACCAATATCATAAATCGATCACTGCTTATCTCTAAAAACGTTGCCTAATGAAAATCATGGTGCTAACCTCTTCGCACAAAAGTATCACAAAACTTTACATAATCATCGCAAATCCTCGCGAATCTTCGAAAATGGTTCGTAAATGATCTCATACATAACTGCTCATATCGAAGCCCCTTACCAGCCAACCATACCATCCACACATCTTGGCAAACGATCGAATTCACCCAAGAATATGACTAGCCATGATAGACTCCTGCCTCACTGACTAGATCAATTAGCGAGACCAACCAGCAAAACCAACCGAACTTTCGAATTATCAATACCAAACATCAATTCCACCCATAAAGGCCAACAGACCGAGAAGACTGACTGTAAATACCTATGGGCAAGAACGACGAACCAAAAAAACCATACTAGCTGTACTATCTGCCGGCAATGCCACCCAGCCATACAGAGGGTCCATATAAACTATTTGTAGAGACGATCCATATAAAACATTTCTTACCAGCCATCTATTTGAAACAGTCATACCAAACTTCCACATGAACTAATCATACTAGATAGCCATACGAGTCAATCATGCTAGGCGTCCAAGAAAACTGACCATACAATCCAACTGTGAAAAACCATCCATACCAACTTTAAAAACGAAACACGCATGGTAGTCATCCACGCCCCCAAAAAATACGAACCTCCCAAACCAAACATCCATTCTGGCCATCCAGTGTAACGACAATCAAACCGAGCCATACATAACAATCACCATACCCGCCAGCCATCCAGTTATACAAACTGTCCATTACAAGAAAACAAAGCCTCATAATATAAATCACATTACTTAACTCTTCTCTCAAAATCTTCACAAACATCCGATAAAAAATAACCTACAGCTAACCACACCAAAGGAGCATACCGGTCGTCCAGACAAACAGCCCGATCAGACCGACCAGCCATACAGACTGACCATCCGAACCATATTTTCCAACTATATCAGTCGCACATACTTTTCATCTATACCAAACACCAAATCCACCATACTAGACCATCGGCCCATCAAGACCCTCCATACGAACTATCCATACCCGCCATACATTCTGACCATGCCACCCTGACATACAAAGGGACCATACAAACAAACAATCTGAACAGACCAACAATACAAACCATTCATTTGAAGGTCATGCCAAACATTCATGTCAACGGTTTATACTAGCAGGCCATACGAACTAACCACACCAGCCATCCATCCATGAGAACCATTCACACGATCCAACCAACAAACCAACAGTAATAGTTTAAAATGCATAACAACAATGCCAGTCAAATAAACCTCCAAGCCATTTGATACTCGTGTACCTAACGACCATCAAGATCAGCCATCCATAACATCTGTTATGCCGACCTGTCCTACAAACTGACAATTACCAGCAGACCATAACTAATTACCAACTAGGCCATTAATCCATTCTAGGCAACAAATGACTGGACCCAAGTAAATCTCCTATGAAGAGCAGCTCCTGAAGAGACCAATTTCTGCCAAACTGACTATTATTTTCTTCTGATTATTTCAAATTGTAACTGCAGCAGAAGGACGAACTCCGTCATCGCACCTGTGTGGTATCGGATAGGCAAACTTTGCACCATGTCGCATGTAGGCTGGGTAGGTAGACCCGATGGGTAAAAAACTACTAGACCTTCGACTCCATCATCGAAGACCTAAGCCCCTCATAATTCATAATGGTATATTATCCTGAAGCCTTCTCGCGCAAGCATGGAAAAAGNCGCACCTGTGTGGTATCGGATAGGCAAACTTTGCACCATGTCGCATGTAGGCTGGGTAGGTAGACCCGATGGGTAAACAACTACTAGACCTTCGACTCCATCATCGAAGACCTAAGCCCCTCATAATTCATAATGGTATATTATCCTGAAGCCTTCTCGCGCAAGCATGGAAAAAGGATTTTTTTTTAGTGTGTCTATCATGTATAGTATATGATGATTTTTTCCATGTCATGACAGCACAGCAAGGCTCTAGATTAAGTTTGAATACATCTGGAAGCTGAGGCTCTTGTGTGGAAGTTAAAACTTGGGGCTGTCAATGTGGCAAATTGAAAAAAATGAAAATAAAAAGCCTTCTTAATTTAAATTTTAGATTCATCTGTTTCGGCAGCTATAGCATATAAGAGCTCAATGGAGAAGATCACTAAATATAAAGAGTAAATATGCCCAAGGAGGGTCCTCCTCAACTAACCCCTCAATAACCTCTTCTCCACAAATGACTCCTTCACAAATGATCCCTCCTGCTCCGCAAATGACCCCTCCTGCTCCGTAAATGACTATTCTTGCTCTGCAAATGAACACTTCTGCTCCACAAATGACCCCTCATACTCCGCAAATGACCTCTCATGCTCTGCAACTGACCTCCTCACTCATTCCAGGCTTCCAATTCATGTAGGGTTTGCTGGCTTTTTAAGTTATAATTCTCTGTAGTCAGGTAGAAGTAAATCAGAAAGTGTCTAAATGCCAAGTGGTTTGCACCCACTTTTTCTCAGTTCTTAATGATTTACTGTAGCCTGGGCCCAACCAGAACCCTTGGAAACCATTTCTTCTTCCTTTAGGCATAACTTGTTTATGTATCACTTGGGTAGGTTTTCTGATGAGCGTAAAACTTCGCTACAGAAAAATTGGCATGGCAGTTAGGTTCTCCCCTCACTTGTAGTAGCGTTAATGTAGCATACAGAATAACATATTATTTGTTCGTCCCGTGTCCGACGTAAGCCCATCATGGGTTGCATGTGCACATGGCGCAGGGCCAAGTGATGCATGTGATACATGTGCTTTGGTGTTTCGTGTCTGTACCTGTTGTAATGTGTACTCGAGATAGACCCAACAGCTGGATTTTCCGATGAGTAAAAACTTTGCTACAGAAAAAAACATGAGACCTTCGACTCCATCTCCGCACCTGACACCTGTGTTGTAACGGATAGGCATGCTGTGTCATTCGTTTCTTGGTGGGGATGTTACTCGGATTTGTTTAGGTAGAGAAGTTACTTGCCTATCTTTCGACCAACCCTCTGCATGCATAACTTGATGACGTGGCTCATGACATGGGTCCGAAGTCTACCTATCCGATACATTACAGGGGGCAGGTCCAGAGAGGGAGTCGAAGGTCTCGTGGTTTTTTCTGTAGCGAAGTTTTTACTGAAAAGGAAAATCCAGCCTTCAGGCCTATCTCGGGTACATATTACATGAGTTGGAGATGCACCAAACTTCAAAGCACAAGTATCACACGCATCACACGGCCCTTTGCCTTGTGTGCGTACAACCTATTATAGGCTTATACCAGACAAGGGACGAGGTCGGACGACAAAATATATTTTTTGTATGCTACATTAACACTGCAACAAGAGAATAGAGAACATAACCACTATTGCGGTTTTTTCTGTAGCGAAGTTTTGTACTCATCAATCATAACTTGTTCTGCATACACAAGTTACACGAAACGGAAGAAGAAATTGTCTCCAAGGATTCTAGTTGGCCCTGACTTCAGTAAATCCTCTAGAGCTGAGAATATGTCAGTTCAAACTACTTGGCAAACAGGCACTTTCTAATTTCCTTCTACCTGACTACAGATAAATATAACTTATAAAACCAACAAACCCTACATGAATGCGAAGTCTAGCTTGAGTGAGGTGGTCATTTGCGGACATGAAGGGTCAGTTTTGGAGCATTAGCTGCTAGTTACAGAGCGTGAGGGGTCATATGTAGAGTAGGAGGGTTCATTTTCGGAAATGGAAGGGCCATTTGCGAAACAGGAGAGTTAATTTGCAGAGAAGGAGGGATCACTTGCGAAGGAGAATGTGTCATTTGTGGAGGAGGTTTCTTTTAGGGACCTTTCGTTGAGGAGTATCCTCCATGTGCTCATTTACCCTGAATGTTAAATAAGATTCTCCATGGAGCACATATATGCTATAAAGTCCGAAACAGATAAATCTGAAATTTAAAATTTAAAGGCTTTGTTTTATCGGTTTTTTTTTTGCTAGATTGACAGCACCCAATTCTAACTCTTTCATGAGAGCCACAGTTTCAGCTTTATTTAAAGTAAACCAAGAACCTTGCTGTGCTGTTGTGACACGGAGAAAACCAAAATATATCGTAAATACCACAAACACTCAAAAAATCCCACATTCCATGCTTGTGTGACAAGGATCCCGGATAATAAAACATTAATTTTGACGAGGGGGTGGGGGCGCTTCGATCATGAAGTCAAATGCCTCGTGGTTTTTTACTCATCGGGACTATCTACCTGGCCTATCCGCGACATGGTGTAAATTCTGCTTATCCGATACCACACAGGTGCAATGGTGGAGTTCGTCCTACTACAGGTACAATATAAATCAAGCAGAGGAAAATATATTACAAGACTGGCTGAATGGGAGTTTGATGTGGAGCACAACCTGTATATTGCAGAGTGATTGTGGAACAATTGCTGACCGAATGGTGCTGGTGGCGGATTGTGCGGTGCAACTGCGGATGGTGAGAAGTTGATTGCGGAGTATTTCCGTAGTGACTGTGGAACTGATTATGGAGAGCGCGGAACAATTCCGGAGCTGATTATGGAGTGTGCGGAGCGATTGCAGAGCTGATAATGGAGTGTGCAGAGCGTTTTGCGGAGTGTGAGAGTCTGACTGCGGAGTGTGAGCAGCTGACTATGGTGTGCAGTGCTGATTGTGGCGCATGTGGTGCTACCAATCCTCGGCATTCCACCTCTGCATCAGTCATTGGTGGGGCAAGTCCTTGGCCTGTGTGGTTGGTCGTTGTGGTTGGATAGTCTCGATGGTTCATACAGACGTCTGATATGGATAACTAGTAATGGCCAGTCTGTGTGGAGTGTCTGCTGGTCTGTAAGGTCCTTTGGTTAGGTTAGCTGTAGGTGAAATTTTTGCGAATATTTTGCACGAAGTATTTACCATGAGATTGGTATTAGTTGTCTTTTTTCGAGATTGAGCTTCATCATCTGTTGGTACAGATTAATGGTCTTGACCATTTTTCTAGTTAGTTTGGCGGGAATTGATCTCCTCAAGAGCTGTTTTTGATATGAGATTTACTTGGGTGCAGTCATTCGTTGGCTAGTATGGATTGATGGCTTTATAGACCAGCATGGTCCTTTGGTATTGTGATTAAGTATGGTCTGCTGGTAATTGTCAGTTTGTATGACTGGTTGGCATTAACATATGTTATGGATGTCTGATCTTCATGGTAGTTACTTATAGGAGTATCAAATGGCTTGGAGGCGTGTTTGACTGTCATGTTTGTCACCTCTTTTAAGCTGGTACTTTTGGCTTGTTCGTTGGATCATATGGATGGTTCTTAGGGATGGCTGGTGTGGTTGGTTCGTATGGCCGGCTAGTATGAGTCGTTCACATGAATGATTGGCATGACGTTCAAATGAATGGTTTGTATTGTTGGGCGGATGAGATCGTCTGTATGGTCCCCTTTGTATGCCAGAGTGGCATGGTCAGAATGTATAGCTGGTATGGATAGTTCAAATAGAGGGTCTTGATGGGCCGATGGTCTAGTTTGGTGTAATGGGTGTTAGGTATAGATGAAAAGTATGTTCGACTGATATAGTTGGAAAATATGGTTAGTACGGTTAGTCTGTATGGTTGGTCGGTCTTAACAGGCTGTTTGTCTGGACGACTGGTATGCTTCTTTGGTATGGTTAGCAGTATTTGATATGTTTAGTTGATATTTGCAAGATTTTGAGCGAAGAGTTAAGTAATGTTATTTTTACTGTGGTTTTCTATTTCTTGTAATTCACAGTATGTACAATTTGTCAGCTAGCATGTATGGTGGATGTTATGGATGGCTAAGTTTGAGTTTGTTAGACTGGGTAGCCGCAATATATGTTTTTTATGGTAGGATCGTATATTTGGTGAGGGGGGGGAGGGGTCGATGACCATCATGTGTGTTTTGTTTTTTAAGATGGTATTTGTTGTTTTGTACAGTCGGATTGTATGGTCGGTTTTTGTTGAGGCCTGGTATTGTTGATTCGTATTGCTGTCTAGTATGAGTAGTTGATTTGAAAGTTTGGTATGTCTGTTTCAAGTGGATGGCTGGTAAGGATGGTTTTGTATAAATGCGATGTACATATTATTCATATGGACCCTATGTATGGCTTGGTGGCAACGCCATATAGTATGAGTGGTATGGTTGGTTCGTTTGGTCGTTCTTGCCCATTGGTATTCCCAGTCGGTGTTGTTGGGCTGTTGGTCTGGATGGGTGGAACTGATGTTTGGTATGGATTATTCGATAGTTCGGTTGGTTTTACTTGTTGGTCTCGCTCATTGATCTAGTCAGTTTGAGTGGGGCAAACGTGTTTATTTTATCAATTTCTGTACGCTTCTTATAAAAAAAAACAGGAGTGGATGTAAAACAAATAATTTTGAACAGAAAGCCTAAATAAAAAAAAAATTTCTAAGGTAAACTAATTATAAATAAATTAATTTAGTCCTTCAACACCTCTGCACGTCCACACCTCCGCAGCTGTTTCACTGATCAACCCCACGTCGTCTTCATCTGAGGTGGATGGACAGCGCAGCCTCGGCGACCGGCTCCCGGCAGGCGAAGAGGATCGTGACTTGCTTGACCCGGCCGCGCGTCAAGACGTCGTCGCCTCTTCGTCATGCGATACGCCTCGCCAAGCTGCCCCAGCGACTCCTCGTAGTCGCAGCCTCTACGCGCGTCACCCTCAACTTACACTCGTCCCAGAAGTATAAACGTCGGCGCCCCCGAAGCTGGCAGCCGCTCCCGTATATGCGTACCTGCAGAGTCATCCACAGGATTCGCCGGCCTCCAGCTACTAATGGACAGCGCGTTGGCCTTGTTGGGAGGACGGTATTTTCTTGCCGACCACAGCCTCACCCTTTTTTTTAAAACAACGGTATCATGGTTGTCGCATCGCGGTTTGTAGGAGAGCCTTACTCAAGTCAACAGCGCGCAATCCATATGTCACTTGCTTCCCCAGATCGACATGCCATTTCCAAACTACGGCCGTGGAGAGGAAAGGAGATTTTTTTTCAACCAAAGTCCTCATACCAAAATTTTCATCAGTAATGCGATGAAAGTGGGTACTAAAAAGCAAAGGTATTTGCACACATAAAAAAAACTAAATACATGGAATTTTAATAATGCAGTAGGATTCATATGAATCAGTTAAACATACTTAAACAGCTTCAAATTCGGCATAATTTAGGCAAGCATGCAAGCATATTCGAAACTACAACGGCTCCAGAAATCGCTCGTGGAGGAATTATTTCGTGTGCAATTTGTCCGTGCGTGTATGTCCTAACTTTGTGAAAACACACAGAAAAAATTATTTTAATGGCAATAATTTCTCTTTTCCGTATTTAGCTTGCGTATAGATAATATAGATTGATTGTTTAAAATAACAGTTGATGGTTATGTTAGCGAAGTAATTTTTCGGCTCATCGGTTTTCGGGCAGCAGTAATTGCGCGGGGTTTCAAAGGACAAACCACGTGCAGGGGTAGACCCCTATCGCCTCACCCCAGCGGCGCCCGATGTTACGGCAAATGAGGATAGTAATTACTCACACCACACAGGCACGCACACGCACACGCCGCACGCCCATACACACATGTTAAGCCCGTGTACGTACACTAATGTGAGCGGGCGCCCCAGCTTGGTTTCCGTCACGCGATGCTGCAAATTGTCTCTCGATTAATTTCGGAACAATGAGTGAACTCTCCCCTCCCTCCCTCCGGCTCTTCCTCCCTTTCCACCGGTGTAATCCGCAGCGCCCAGATGTTCCCGATTAAAATGTCTATCAATCATTTTAAATTCAGCATCAAATAACCATTTTGCGGCCGCTCTGACCGCACGTTGACATGTTACGCCGTCTCGTTGTGTTTTCTGCCACTTTGCATATGACGGTTTGAAAGTCTCGTCCTTCACCCCNGTTGACATGTTACGCCGTCTCGTTGTGTTTTCTGCCACTTTGCATATGACGGTTTGAAAGTCTCGTCCTTCACCCCTACAGCATCGTCACTGCCAACTACTGATCTTCTCTTTCAAAAAAAAAATTATATTACGCAGTCGGAAAAAATTGCGGGTTACTGAGAAATATATAATTTTTCTATTTATTATTTTTGCCTACTGGGAAAACAAAATAACATGCCATTNGTTGACATGTTACGCCGTCTCGTTGTGTTTTCTGCCACTTTGCATATGACGGTTTGAAAGTCTCGTCCTTCACCCCGACAGCATCGTCACTGCCAACTACTGATCTTCTCTTTAAAAAAAAAAATTATATTACGCAGTCGGAAAAAAATGCGGGTTACTGAGAAATATATAATTTTTCTATTTATTATTTTTGCCTACTGGGAAAACAAAATAACATGCCATTTACGAGCGAGGTGACGCACGTATTAAAGAGGGCTGGGGTTCGAATCCTGGTCTGGCCATCCTGACTTCGATTTGTCATGGTCTCCCGAATTATTTCCTCACTACAGGCCGTAGCAGAGTTCTTCCGCGTTCCCGATTCTCTAAGGATTTTGTTCCGTATCTAATGACCTCGCTGTTGAGGAGATGTTAACCTTTTCAGATCCACATTAACTTACGGTTTTCAGGTGTTCCAAACAAATAATTTTATGATGCGTGCTGTACTAAAGTTGACACATCACTTGTTTCGTTGTCACTGCCAATGATCTGTAGGCTATATGTTCGGCTACAATTATATGAACCAATTATGACCCAGATCAACCAGACGGTTTTTTTCATCACCCCATCTCTATCAACCGTGGCCGTATTGGGGAACTCAAAATATACACACATAATTACCGGTCTCATGTCTATCCATACCCACCACATGGTAAGTACAGTACCACAATACCATCAGTACCACGACTGACAAATGAGAAAAGAGTACTACACAGAAATTTAAGGGTAACACTTTTCTTAAAGATGAGGGGCATATATGGAGCAAATGTCGACACGCCCCACGTTTCATATTAAAGTTTTATATTTGGACTTAACATTTCATGGATCAACTTCACCTCTTCACGATATACTGAAGTCGTTAACATTCAACAACAAATCTTTACAGAACCGGAGGGTACCAATACTATTTTTATTTCGATAGCCACTTGAAACGGCATATCCCTGCGAGAATTGTCCTGTTACCACGCGACTATATATTGAATAGGACACAAGATAAACTGAATCTCGACTGACCTTAGACTCGTTTGTCGATGCGAATGCCTCCCCCACTTTGGAAGCCCTGCCACTGAAAAACGCAGCATGCAGCGCCAATAAGCACAAATAACCTTCGAGGTATTCAAACAAATTAGATAACTTTAAGCTTAAACTTTGCGGGGAGTAGGTTGTACGCCAGCGGCCAGCAGGTGTCCATATCGACCCTCCGAAAACAGCTTCTCGAAACACGGTCGATACCCTCCGTGTTAAGTTGAGCAACATTTTCTCTGATGTTCCCAACAAGCGGACCACGACCCTGTTGCTTTCAGATTACATATATTTGGCAATATAAAAAAAATACTGTGAAATATATGGGGTAATAATGACGTATAGGTGCGTGTGTGTAAGAGAGACAAAGAGAGAGAGAGAGAGAGAGAGAGAGAGAACGAGAGAGAGAGATAAATGCTGCTTCCTTACCAAATATAATAGCATAAAAGTGAATAAGTTTTTCTGGTGATTTTAATTTTAAATGTTTTGTTAGAAATAGACATAATAATGTGTATTTAACTTCAGATGCACACATTTATCCCATTGAAGACTTTTCTTGTTATTACTCGAAAACAGTCAACCTGCCGATGCTTACAGTATATTTTTACTAACCCCCATAATTTGGCAAAACACTGGTACTGAAACTTATAAAAACACCTGTCCTCATTATGATTCTCAGATAAAAAGATTAAGAAATAAACTGCTGGCCAATGAAATTGCGATACAAAGAAGGACGCGCCTGAAGGACCCCATATTCTGGGCTTTTGGGATGGTTAAGAGGGGCGAGGGGGGCTGGGTAAAGCAGACGTGATTGGTTGTTCAGCCGTGTGGCAACACTGATAAGCGGGTATATCAGTTTGTGGTCAGGGAGCTGCTGAAAGGTGGTTGGTAGAATTGTGTAACCTCACCGTTCGTGTGCACAAACGAATTGAGCCTGCCGCGTCGAAGAACACGACGAACATACGAAAAGGTTTCACCTTTGACTGTGGAAGAACCGTTGCCTTTCAGGATTGTGGCTTATCCTACCGCGAAATTGGCTCTCGCATTGGAAGAAATGCAATCACAGTGAAGCGGATATGGGCAATAAGGGATACACCACCCCGTTTTAGTGAATTCGGACCCAATAGAGATCTGCAGATTCACGAACTGGTTTTAGTTTCAGAGGTTTCGTACCGAATGGAGGGCCAAAAACAATTTCTGCATAGGCAATATTTTGAGTTGGAAACTGAAGTGCATCCCTGCCAAACATTCTCAATGTCCGTCGAACGTAATATTGAGATACACGAACCTATTTTAGGGTCTTTAGGGTTTTTGGAACCAACGAGGGGCCGGAGCTCATTTTAAACTATTATGCATATTAGGTTGAGTACTAAAGTGGAGTCCTACTAAATTTGGTCCAAATGCGTCAAACGGTGTAGAATTGAAACACACTATACCATTTTAGTGTTTGGAAGAAGGGGGTTCCAGCCCAATGGGCTTATTTTGAAGTACGCAATATATTAAGTTGGGTACTAAAGTTCATACCTGTCAAATTTCCTCAAAATCCGTTTAACGGTGTACAGTTGTATAAAGAACAAACATACATACATGCGATCTTAAACAATCACGCAAATATATAAGGTTGTTTCTTCAGCTGAGAAAATGTAATGGTATGCGCAAATATTTCGTTTATGTAATTTTTGTGTTATATTATTTTTACTGTTCATCAATCTTTCTTTATATGTTTTTTCTCGTCTTCATGCTTGCAATATTTGTATTTTGCAATATGCTGGTCCAGTACGTGTGTTTCTTTATGGTATGATTAATTAACACCAACCATTTAGAAAACAAAGTTGTGATTTTACCGTTTTACACGATATTGTGTTATGCTTACATTGCATTACATTTGTGGTAATGTAATGCAATGTAAGCATAAGGGGCAATATACAATAATTAACATTATGTTAATTATTGTATATTATGAAAAGTTTTATATTCCTGTTTTCAGCTCGTAATGGGATTCATGGAAATATTACATTAAAATTGGCGCTCAATTAATTAGGTTTGCTCTAAAACCTGGGAGCCAGTAACAAGCTCGCAACCAAATTCTAATTTATTCTTGCACCAATGGGCAAAAAATCTTTTTTAACTTCTCACATTTACTTGCGGATTATCAAATAGTTTCGTTTCTGCTATACAAACTACCATATAATATAACCTGCCGGTGAATAAAATAGTATATTTTATAATGATATGTTCTGTTTACAGCCTACTTTTAGAGAAAATATGGGCTGATGTAATTATCTTTGTTCTGTGATGTTGTGTTTGTCCTCGCAAGTGTATGGGAACTTGTTTTAAGAAACTTCTAAAGTCATTTATTGATTTTCATCAAACTCAATACACATGTATTATTTAGAAATTATATCAGACTTTTAGATTTTCCTACTACACAAAATGTTTTTTTTCTCATAATGGGGTTAATTTTATATTTTTGGATGAATAAACATTTTTAGAAATCATCCCATTGATGTAATCCCAATTTGACACACTGAAAAAACATAATATAATAAATAAAATCAGATACTCTTCTCCTCAATGGTCGGCCAAATTATTTTAGAAGTAAACACCACCTAATAAGCTCTCGCATTACACGTACCTCAGGAACCGTTAAATCGATTCTCGTCAGATTAAGTACGCAAGTAGTTGTATATTAACACATCCTGCACACCACGATTTTAGTATTTCATGTAATTATTTTTAATTTGGAAGCCGTATAAATATTTTAGGTTAGACTGATATATCTACCGAACAATTACTCGAATTTCAACGAAATTTCGCATACCATTATTGAACGCCACGTACACTAATAATGATGGTTCTCGTTCTGCTTTGCCTGCCAGTTTGTAAGAAAGCACATATGAAAATACAAGAAGATACTGATAACATTTATGAGCTTTATTTACCCTACACTGATGCAAATGATCAAGAATGAACTTTTCAAAATATTAGTTAATAGGTACGCCTGACACCTCGTTGACAACAATATCATTAGACATGGTTCCAGAAACGTATAAACAGTAGTGAGGCAATTAAAATACACTCGTGCCTTGCCTGTGACTTGAACCTAGAAAACCTCGTACTATAAGCTGCCGTACAACTAACTGCATTACATAGGTAGGATTTGGAGCACCAAATTCGGATGTTATTCATGATACATAGGATTTACTGACCTTAAATACACTCATGGACAATAAAAATAGTACACACATTAAGATGAACCATATGGTAGCGAAAGTTTATAGAGGTAGTGATATATATGAGTAATGCAGTGGAGTACGGCAATAGCACATGGCTCTGTGTTACGCTTTCCGGCCATCTTCAATAATTCGTCGCAACACCTCGCACTGCGATACACGATGCTACACGGTCTGGCATGGAGTTCAGCAGACGGCGGATGCTGTCCTGAGGCAGATACACCTCACAATTGTTGCACTGTGTGTTACGAATCTCGGGTAGGCCTACTGTGAAACGGTGGCAGCTGGCTTTCAAATGGTCCTACACATGCACGATTGATTAACATGTCAGGGGAGCAGGTAGGCCACGGTATTGTTTAGACATGACGAACACGATACTTGGCTATGCGTACCGTGTGCGGTAGGACGTTATACAGCTGAAATATTGCCAACAATGGGAGCAGATGCGGACGTGGGATACCATCCACATACGGCTGGGCCGTCAATGATCCATGCAGAAAGACGAGAGCGGGTCGGTTATCGTAAGCTACGGCTACCCAGATCATAACCTATACCATGGGGGGAATGTGCTGCTCGATATAGTGAGATTGGTATTGTGAGATTCATCTGGGGGCCTCCATAATCGGGCGTGATGATCATCAGTCCCCATAACGAAGCATCACTCATCACTAAACACCACACATCGCCACTCTGCGGTGTCTCACATTGCTCTGGTACGGCACACCTGCAAACAGAGCCGCCGCTGTTGCAGAGTTAATGGAAGCAAGCGTATTAGGCGCTGGGGTCGCATATCCGCCTTCGCGAGGCATCGGGAGACGGTTCGTGGGCACACAGGAGCCCCAAAATTGGCCTGCACCATGAGCCGGGTAGTCATAGAACCCCTCTGCACCTGGCGCACTCTCCGTCGATCCTCTCGACTGGTGGTCGACCTCGACCGTACTAAGCCGGTCGTCATTGCGTGGGTGCCTTCATGTATCCAATGCTTCGGAAAAAAAAAGGCTAAACAAAATTAAGTCATTAAGTCAAATCGCAGTGATAATTAAACCGAATTACGCCGAATATGGTATACACCTAATTCTATGGTATCCGATCCTGAAAATACGTTAAATAAGTTAATTGTGAATTTTTTTTCGAAGTGGAGAACATATACAATTTAAGTTATAATGCCGTATCTACAAAACCATATGACTTATTTAACCCAAACTTGTTACACGGTTGTACTTATTGTAAGAAATAGCTAACCTATTTCGTCTTCCATTTAGGAACGTAACGTTACTTGAAATGAAAGCACATACGTCATATCTTGTGAACTACGTAATGTATTACCACCAAATTTCACATAAATAAATGAAGTTTTCAGAATGGTAGATATATGAATACTTTATTTCAGTCTACCATATCACCATAACAGTTTGACCAATTTTAATCAAAGCTGATTTGCTGACAGTAACAATTGCGAAAATTTTATATGCTTATATCGCACGACCTATTTAGTAAGCAATTTTGTAACATAGCACTACACGAGTAATACAACTCTTATATCATATAATAGGCACTACTCAATCGATTTAAGCCATATTTGGGATACAACCAGTGCGCTTGTAGGCTATCATACACTGTTTTTCATAAACTTAATGAATGACAGAAATTTATTGCAAATAAACCACGTAACATACATTAATGACAACAGTGGAGGATGAACGAGGAACGCAAACAGTTTGTGTATGTTGTGCTACGCCGCGAGTTCACAGTCCTGCCGCCAGGCGTCGCTCACAGTGACGCCGGTGTGTTGTTCAGCCGGCGTTCCTTAGTGTTGAGAAAAGGCTGCTACGCGTTTTGAGAAATCGTTCTGTGTTTCGGAATTTCACACCACTAACTCAGCATCTAATGCTATGGCCCCCAAGGTCACCGGTTCTCATAACAGGTGAAATTTTTTGTGTGGGGTTAGATCAAAGACAGGGATACGCCCCGCCATTGTTGCGTAATATCGTAGACGTAAGATAGCGGATCGTCGCAGGGTATAGGATCTATCGTCAGGCCCATGCGAGTGTGGCAAGAACTAGACTGTCGTGTCGATGTATGCCGTGTCACCAGCGGTGATCACATTCTACATTTGTAGGTGTCACAATAAACTTTTTCAGTTCCACGTTCATTTTTCTGTGTTTTCATTACTGTAAGTTCAGTGGTCTCATTGTAATACAATTTTTGAAATCCTTGAAATATATGTAAAACGTTAGGTATAACTGCGTGTTTTTGAAAACTGTGCTTTATAGGTAATGCATTTAATAGTGTCTTATCTTCCGAAAAATTAGACTTATTTGAAGGAATCTTTCTGTATATGCGTCACGTCTCAATAATTGTTCAAACAATCCCCACCACATTCTGCATGCCGACAGCACTATGTAAACCACCTATAATTCCTATAAAGCTGTCTCTTACTGCGCACACATATATGGAGTTAATCCATTACATCGATGCCAAAGATATTACTTCTAATCCATCGATCAATCCTTCGGTTTGTCCACCACCCATATGCATAGATATTACATTAGTTCACCAACTATCTCCAAATTTGTACACGTCAACAGAATTTATGTTTTGTATTCAGCTAACTAACTACAAATTCATTTTCATACTAAAGTCTTTATCATCATTCTGAATGCATATATTTATGTTAATAGTTGAGTGATCATAGAACCACTTTAAAGATGTGAGGGAATAAAGGCTACGACACCAAAAAAAAAATTTACAATTATTTATAATAATGATTAATTATTATTTTAGTTATTACAATTTCAGAAGAAAACAGTTTATCACATCAAGCTTTATATCTCCGACCCTTCAGTTTACTAATGATTAAATATACCGTCTTAATGTGCATGAGATCACCGCGTTTTTGAAAGTCACTCAAATATCTGAGTCTATCAAGTTCATTCGGGTCTTCGGAAAATATGTAGCCAGTATTCTCAACGTCTTCTGCCTTCTTCTAGTCGCAGCAAATGTGTTGGACAGGTGTGTCAGTGAATCGAGAAAATCGCCGTCATCGTCTTCAACCCTATCAATGTCTTCATATTAATTTTCATCAATAGCTTCTTCATGGACATTTCCACCTCCTCTTTTATATTCTATATTAAATTTGCTTATCTTTGTAGCAGGAGTTGTACGCTCATCAGTATTTAGAGCTGAATACCGTTCACGCGAAAGCCTTGCAAGTGTACATTCCACACAAACCGACTATACTGCACTCATTCGGTCTTTAGCATTAACTGTCTTATCATAATCGCCTGTCGAATCGGTACTAATCGATAAAGCAAGAGGTATTACCGGCAACACTTGCCGACTCCCAGAAGACGAATCCTTGCAGTTCTCGGTAGGTTTTTTCATTGTATAGTCTTGCACAAACAGTATGGAACAAATGTCGTAATGCTTCATCGCGCAAAAAGAAATCTTTGTACAGACAGTTCTCTCAGGCCGACGAGCATTTTGACCATGTGTGAAAACTCGATCGCAGAATTTGCACTGTCAACAATCAGTTAGCGGTGATGCAGGTCGCGGCTCCATGAGCGTTGAGGAAAAATACAGGCCTCCGTATTTGTAATACATCTTCGTGGTATGACGAGAGAGCGATTCCAAACCGATGTTCACCTCACGGTGTAAGAACGTCAACTGTAATTTTTTTCTATACAAATGCATTTCTTGTTTTTAGATGAAAGATGGATTATACTAAAAAGTATTTTGATAATAACAATTATTTCTGTTTTTGTTGGTTGTATAATAAGTTGAATTTTTTACCCACCCCTTATATAGTTATATTACCATTTAGTTTAAAATTAATAATTGTTGTTGTTTGTTTATCCGGTAGTTGATTAGGTAATTTTATAAATAAGTTTAGTTCCTTTGATAAAAATTTTAATTATCATTATAGTGGTATTTGTTTTTTTTTTTTTTTTGGTAATATGTGATTTATACCTTATATTACAATTAAATTTCCTTTTTATTCTTTACTATTCGGCCTAAAAATTAATCAATCTACTGATTTTGGTTGACTGGAAATGTTAGGTAGTCAGGGTTTATATTTGTTTTTATTGGGTGGAGTCAGTCTTGGGTGGATTTAGATTTGGATGGAGTCAGTCTTGCATGGATATAGTCTTGGATGGAGTGAGTCTTGCGTGGAGTCAGTAATGGGTGGAGTCAGTGTTGGGTGGTGTCAGTGNATGGATATAGTCTTGGATGGAGTGAGTCTTGCGTGGAGTCAGTAATGGGTGGAGTCAGTGTTGGGTGGTGTCAGTGTTGGGTGGAGTTGGTAATGTGTGCGGTCAGTATTGTGTGAAGTCAGTAGTTAAATAATATCGTTTATCGGTATAGTCCCTTGTTGGGACCAGCTAGTAATTTACAATTATATGGAGTGAGATTTTTCTCGATTTTTCGAGTTCAATGTCATTGGGGTAAGGTAAAGGACAACATCCAACATAGTGGCTAAGTCGAGAGCTCCTGTGGTGACGAAATGGATCATTAATACATTAGCGTCATCTAGGTATTAAAATTTAAAAAAAATGTATAACTAAAATAACAAAATGGCTGCATACGACGGAATAAGCAAAGGTGGGGGAGGTAGGGCCTTTCAAGAAATTAACCAATGAGAAACATTGGTGGCGGGTGGAACGATCATGAGTAATCAATCCACAAAAAAACCCTTTTGGGGGGTGAAGCGAGCACAGGTAATCAACCAATGAGAAATATTAATGGAGGGATTGGAGGGTAACCGACCAATTAATCAATGAGAAACATTGGCAAGGGTCAGACGTCTGCTGGACATAGTGCTGAGGGAACTTTCGGAAACAAATGTTTTTTAAACAATTTTTTATTATGATATTTTAATAATTTTATAAATTTGTGGAAGTGTTATTTTTTATAAGAATTATGTGCTTTTGGGTTTAGGGTCGTACAAATTCATGGGGCCAAGGTCAAATTTAAAGTTCAAGGTCACTTGTATTCAAGGGCCTTGAGTCTTGAATCTTGATTATATGGTTTTGAGTCAAGAGTGTTGAGTCTTCAGTCTTGGGTCTTGAGTTTCGAGTCAAGTGTCAAGTGATTTTTGGGAATTTTTCGAATTTTTGGGAATTTTTGGAAATTTTGGAAATTTTTGTTTCTAGGTAATTTAAGTTCACATGCACGGGGTCAAGATCACCGGTCAAGGTCATCGAAATCTCACATAGCTGACGATTTGGGCTCCGGTTGACTTGGCGAGGGTCGGTCGTGTCGGGAGGTTTACCTGTCTTCTATAAACCTGTACATAAAAACTATTTTTTAATAAATTTATTTATATCTAATTTATATATATATATTTTAATTTTTGGNTGGGCTCCGGTTGACTTGGCGAGGGTCGGTCGTGTCGGGAGGTTTACCTGTCTTCTATAAACCTGTACATAAAAACTATTTTTTAAAAATTTATTTATATCTAATTTATATATATTTTTTAATTTTTGCTATTTTTTTAAAGAATGTTATGATTTTTTGTGTTCAAGGTCATTGAAGGTCACGGTCACAGAGTCAAGATCTTTCAAGGTCACAGGTCAAGGTCGACGTCACCTGATTGCAATATGGCGGTTGGGTGACGTCACATGATGGTGGCCGGCCGACGCCTGGCGTCTGTGACGGTTGCCATTGCGCCCGATATCCCATAATTATTCAATTCACTTTTGTTACAAAACGTTAATGTCAATACAACGTAATATGGTAACGTTAATTCAATTAGAGTGCCAGATTCATGTACCCTGACTGATTACTACATAAGTACTTCTTACACTGCTCCAAAGTCGAACGACGCTTTGGTGTGTACAACTCAAATAACATCGGCTACTGGTACGGGTCTCCAGTGGCTTTCTGACTACACGACCATGAAAACTATGTGCTGTCACCTCCACGCAGAGAGTACTATTAATGATCTCTGTTCCTGAGCTGCATAGGTCTCTACAATCACTAACATGGATGTCTGACGACTGGTTCGCTCAACATCCTTCAGAAGGGGCTGGTACTAATAAATTAGTGTCTTGGCCCTACCAGAGCGATGCTTAAGACCAGTGCTATAAAGATATTTCCACTTGGCAATGGCATCGATAACTGTAGACTGAGGCACATATAATTGTTGAGAAATATCTGACAGAATGTCGGAATTAATAGACTTCGGCAGTCTTGTTCCTTTCAAAAGAAATCATTTCGCTCAGTGGAAGTATTATAAGAGTGAACACATGTGTGGTGTTCATATGTTTGTTAATTCGCATTTGTAGCCTCCAAATGGGGATATTTATTGGTAGAAGATAGTTATCTGGTGATATTTGACCAAAAAATATATATTTTTTGGGTGGGAGAGATATGCTGAAAACACTATTCTACCTTATAAATAGTGAATAGCACAGGAAAAGAGAAACTGTACTACATTTGGTCCATGGCACAGCAACCATAGAAAATAGTGATAGTTATGCACCTTGTTTTGTATAACTACAGAGCATTTAAATTTACTCATGTCTAGTTGCCTAGCTTGATAGGCACATGTAATTAAACGAGCTCCATATCAGTATTGCATATAGTGTGCTAGGCCTATTTTACCTTGTTTTGGTGCCAAATTTCTTCACACGTACAATTACTTTAAAATGGTGATCTATTAAATAAAGAATGGTTTTGAAATGCATTTTTTTTATACACTAATCGCGCTAGAAAGTACATGCCATTTTAGTTGTTCACATTCTGTTTTGGAGTTATCCGCCTCGTGTGGAGGCTCTACCCAAGTTTCCCCTCTCCTTATGTAACGCTACTCACTCATTCTCTCCCCCTTTCTTTCCCTACTTCCCCTCCACGCCTGCACAACGCCTAACTCATCTGGCCAGAGAATTGACTTTCTCTCCGATTGTCTTTCGAGTGACTGAAGAGATTTGGACGGTTTTCAACATCGACGTCTTGAGAGCCGATGAGGGAGACGTGAGGTATGGAGCAGCGCCGGAATGCTAGGATGGGAGAAACAGTTGATACCCAAGANTAGAGCCGATGAGGGAGACGTGAGGTATGGAGCAGCGCCGGAATGCTAGGATGGGAGAAACAGTTGATACCCAAGAAAACCGCCGGCCAGTGGCATCGTCCGGCACGATTCTAACTTGCAAAAATCCGGGAGTGACCCGGCTGGGGATTGAACCGGTTCGCCTTTGTGGTCTTGAAAAAAACCTGTTAAAAGTAAGTATTACGCAATTTTGAAAGGTATTATCGTTCGTTGACCATTTAAGTCCATACAGCAATTATCCCGCAATACCTCGGCGGTACAGTTTCTGCAAAACCAAATGCTGTTTTTACTTGCTAATAATACGCGATACTTTATAGAATACCTTTAAGTGCGTTGGAATCGAAATTTAACGGGAAGCATTAATTATTTTAAACTTTATAATATACTCCCGTCAAGTTTAGNTAAGTGCGTTGGAATCGAAATTTAACGGGAAGCATTAATTATTTTAAACTTTATAATATACTCCCGTCAAGTTTAGGGGAACCAAATTTAATGCCGATCAGCGGAAAGTGACTATAAATGAAGGGTTCCGACATTTTCTGCCATTTGCCGTCTCACGAACCAAACCGAAACCTGATAATTTCAGTGGGCACGCTNAGAAGGGTTCCGACATTTTCTGCCATTTGCCGTCTCACGAACCAAACCGAAACCTGATAATTTCAGTGGGCACGCTGCCGTCTGTTTGAGTTGTGCGACGGAAACGTGTTTTGTGTAGTTTTGTTGTAATAATGGTTCCAGATACACATCAGGGGAAGTGATTGATATTCAGTATAAGTTAAGTAATTTACATTCCATAAATATATTATATTATAAGGGTTTCTTATAATATAGACACTTTTAAATATATATGTATTCGTTTCTGTACATAAGCTTTTCCTGGTGTGTGTGTTTGGGGGTAATGGGGACAACAGTGATCGGTATTCCCCACTAATGATCGGGATTCCTCTTTGGTTATCGGGATTCCTCACGTTAATTTAAGTTGTACAAAAAAATCTTGTTTGCTTTAGGCTGGCTTATCTTATATCACGGGTATGAGATTTTACAATTTAATAATAAAAAGTGTCATATCAATATTAATAGTGTTTATAACATTAAAAAAAAGTACTGTACTTCTGAAAAGGCATTTGTAATTACTTGTACAGTGATAACTCTTTGTATTCTGACACTTATTATTTAACAGATAGCCTAGATAATATGTCTTTCCCAATTGAGAGTAATCCCTGGAATGCAGAAACTGGAAAATAATAATGCAGAGTTTGGGATATTCCCATGCTTCCTTCTTTCAATTAGAACACTGTTTTTCAACAACTGATAACTGCTTTACATTTTAAATATTGTAATATATTTCAAACGTTTTCGAGCGGNAGAACACTGTTTTTCAACAACTGATAACTGCTTTACATTTTAAATATTGTAATATATTTCAAACGTTTTCGAGCGGAAACTTTTCATAATCCCGGTCTGCATGATGCCATGGTGAAAATCAGGATTTAGCGATGCATGCCCAATCTGGCCACAGATAAATTATGCGCTTTGATTTTAGAGTGTGGAGGACTAGCGAAATGAATGTGTCCGTTTTAAGGGAGAACACTCCTTGAAGATCTCTGCTTAGTATTGTAATGTATAGTTCAAATCTTACATTTAATTCAACTGTTAAGTCGCAACCCATTCATCGGATAACTAAAATGTCTGGCAGCCCTGTACTATGTATAAGCCTAAGAAAATTTAAATTATGCCTTTTTATTCAGTGATTGTTATGAAGAACTCAGCAATAAAGGCATATTCCAAGGATAGGATTTATAATGCGCTATTGGGAAATATTTTCATTCTTAAACTGCTTGATTGTTCCCAGGTTCGTACAATAATTTATATTGTTACAGATGGTTCGAGATTACAAGCGAGTATCAAAAAGACGGACATGGACTAAGGAGACATTATCTCAAAAATATGTCAAAAATGTTTTTGAGAGAACGTCTCCGGTGTCAAAAATGGAAAATCTATCTGGAGTGCATATATTCAATTTTGAATACCTTTTACAAGCCTACGTGGCCGTGTTAAAAATTTACAAGTTAAGATACCTAGAATTTGAAGAACAGTTGTTTACAGCTGACCAGGAGTCCAACATTGCAAACCATATGAAGATGTTAGCCAATATGTTTTACAGCTTGAGCCCTAAAGATCTCCGGCCAGCTGCTTTCGAATATGCAGAAAGAAACCATTTAAACCACAACTTTATTAAAACTTCTCGCATGGTTGGAAGGAACTAGTTAGAAGGGTTTTTGAAGACAAATCCATCAGTTTCTATCAGAAAACCAGCAGCAACAAGGAGCCCCCGAACTAAATTGTTAAATAGAACGAANAGACAAATCCATCAGTTTCTATCAGAAAACCAGCAGCAACAAGGAGCCCCCGAACTAAATTGTTAAATAGAACGAAAGTGTCCCTTTTCTTCACTAACATGCAGGAAGTAATGACAAAATATGAAATACCTACAACGTCGAAGAAACTGGCATGGGAACGGTGCAAGAATCAGGGAACATTCTGGCTCCAAATGGTTAAAAGAGAGTTGGCTCTGTGACAAGTTGGGAACGTGGTAAATTTATAACGGTTTTATTTTGCATGAATAGTGATGGTAAGTTCATACCACCTATGATTATATTTCTACGTCAAAGGATGAGCCCTGTTCATCAGAAATGTGGACCACCTGGAGCTATATATGCATGTTCTAAAAATGAATGGGCAAATGAAGAGCCCTTAATGGTCTGGATAAAACACTTCTACGAGCATACAAAACCAAAACCCATGGAAACCTGCACTTATAATACTGGACAGCTTTACAGAAACATTAACCTATTATTTCTGCAATGAGAATGGCATATTAATGGTTTCCATTCCACCACATACGTTTCATCGTTTGCAACCACTGGATGTGACATTCTTTGGGCAACTAAAGAAGGCTTACAACAGAGAGTGTGATGTGTTTATGAAAATCAATCATTTTATAACTATCCGACCTGACGATTTGCTTGCTTTATTATGCAAAGCTTATTCAAGTGTGGCTACAGTTTCAAAGGGAATTTCTGGTTTCAAATCAACAAGAATTTTTCCTTTAGATTCCGGAATATTTACAGACGAAGATTTCATTCACCAGAACATCCTACAGAGTGATTCAATCTCCGAGTCCCAAATACAACAAATTTGAAGAGTTGCAGTTCCTGAACCCGTTTCTCCAGTAATAAAAGTTAGTTATAGTCAAACTGTCTTACAAACAGTTTTATCAGAACCAGGTTCATCCACTGTTCCTGAGGTTTCTTTCGAGACAGATTCACCAGTGCCTGGTCCAAGTCTCTCTTCTTCCAATGTTAGGAGCAAGAATTTAAGAATACAACATTCTGCAATTTTAACTATAACTCCTTTGAAAAATGTGTTAGTGTTAAAAAAAACTGAGACAAACAGAAGGGAAACGAAACATGGAAGTAAATATTCATGCAAACGGAAAAAATTCAAAGAATGCTCAATATGTCACTGTCAAGAAAAAGACTGCACGAAGAACTATTTTGGAATCATCATCATCATCATCTTCAGAAGAAGAGGAAAATGAAAGTGATAAAAATATTTGTGATGACAATGAGTGTGATAATATTGACGATTGTGAAAAAAAGTGTTTGGTGTGTGACGAGTTCGGTATGTATAAAGAAGAATGGCATAGGTGTACGTCTTGTGGGCTATGGGCACACTCCAGGTGGGACGCTCCAGAAGTAAACCTATGCGTTGTTTGTTTGCATTGAATGTGAACTGGAAAATTGAAATCCACAGTGTGACATGTAGCACGTTTTGTGTTTTTTATTATAAACTCATNAGGCTGTTCACTTACTTGTTTTCTCAGAATTTGGAGTATCATCATAATAAAATGTTTCTACTAAATCATAAACCACATTCCAGTTCTTCGTTCACTGCTTATTGTGTGAAAAAAAGTAGTCGGCAATTTTACAATATTATTCTTAGGGAAATTTAACTGATCAGCATTGCCCCACAATGCGGGAANTTCTTATGGAAATTTAACAGATCAGCATTGCCCCACAATGCGGGAAATTCCGATAAGTGTTACAATGTCAGAATATAATTATCATAATTATTAGAACTACGTACGTTTCTTACACTTTTTCACTTCTTTCTGTAAAATGTATATAATGTTGTATATCTCGTTTAAAAACACAGATTCAGGACCAAATAAATTAAAAGTATAGACTAAATTTCTTTAGGTATCGCCATTAACCCAGCTCTCCGTTAAAATCGCTGGCTGTTGGACGATGCAAATTTTTAAAATAAATTTTAAATTTTTAATATTCTTAACATGGATTTTGTTGAACACAGAAATTCATACGTCAAATATTAAATTATTTGATTATGTTTGACACCCTTCATTATAAAGCAAAACGTAAGCACAATTTTTGACATGTATCACTTCAGTTTGAATTTCTATATAAATTTGCTAATGCAATCAGAAAGCAGATAAAAACATTTATTTCGGTTTTTCATGCTATGTGATTACAAAACATACTAATATAATGCTCTTTGATATTTACTTTTGTAAGCCTATGGGTAAATATACTGCTTCCCTTAACCACTAAAACCTCACATAACAACAGCACATACATCGTTCAGAAGAAGTAAATCTGAAATGTTCAGTGCTAGTGATCACTCGTAAATGAGAAAACCGTGGCGTCGAGGCAAGAAGAGTAGTTCTTACAACTTTCTGGAGAGTTGGGCCAAAGACAATATTGCGAGGTTGTGGGCATGGGCCAGACTATGCTTTGTCAAAACACATCATCTACAACTAGGATTTCAAGGGCATGAGTAATCTCTGTTTTACTTGCGATGCAACTCCGTATTCAGTATGTCTACGAATAGAAGTGAGGAATGCTGCACGTGTTTAGAAATATTATGAAAGTAATAACATTTACTGAAACTGGTAAACATACTTAAATAAAACAGAATTCTGTACATTTTATGTTACAGATGTCTTCAGGGCTGCAATACCTGGGTGAGCAGAGAATAAAGCTGGGACAAGGAAGTCTAGCTCTCAAGACCTTTGACTTCAAAAATAATAAAACATTTTTGGAGAATATATTCGAACATCATTTCATCAGGTAAGTATAGGCTAACGCGATAATTAATTGAAAATTCCAGAGAGCTACAAGCATTGATCATAGCATTTAAAGTGATTATACTGCTGAAGAACATTCCGGAAGTATTGTATACACGACGGCATGGATATTGCTGAAAGGCGGTTCTTCAATAAGTACATTAGTTCTTATCATGTCAGTTTTGAATGACGCCGTTTGTTCTCTTTTTGTTATTCTTGTATATATTTTTATTGCTTTAACGTTTTTGAAGTATTTGTTAGTGATATACACATAAACGTATATTACATAATATTTGACGGTGGAAATCTTTCTGACATTGTTCATTAAATATACACCTTCTTGAGTAACAGACAAACGTAATAAATCCTAACTTCAGCTCTACTGTATATGCATATAATAAGACAGAACTGATGTATGCGTGAGAACGAAAAATACAGGGTTGAGTTAAAAACCTCGTTCGAGATATCTTGGGTAGTTATTTTATTTATGCCTGCAAGCAAACATTAGCCTTACAAGAATCCAGAATGAAAATAAATGGATGGTATTTTAATCATAGAGGGCCTGGTAAATTAAAAATTCTAAATCCTACAAATATGAAGTATGTATAAAAACAGTGTTTCCTACAACTGTAGCTGTCAGAAAAAGGAGTTCTAATACTCAAGCTATAGCAATACATCTACACGCAATAGTGTAAATAGCATAATATTTTAATATATCAAGTACAAAGACAGACTGACTGTTTCCACAAACTGTGAAATTATCTGGCATCGCCATTTTCTTATAAAGGCCATTGGAAATAAACTATACGAGTGTACTTTAGATTTCATAGAAATGAACAGAAATGTTATTTTCACCGCTGCATTCTTATCATTGATATGTTGTAATGGANAGTAAGACAGAACTGATGTATGCGTGAGAACGAAAAATACAGGGTTGAGTTAAATACCTCGTTCGAGATATCTTGGGTAGTTATTTTATTTATGCCTGCAAGCAAACATTAGCCTTACAAGAATCCAGAATNAATAAGACAGAACTGATGTATGCGTGAGAACGAAAAATACAGGGTTGAGTTAAAAACCTCGTTCGAGATATCTTGGGTAGTTATTTTATTTATGCCTGCAAGCAAACATTAGCCTTACAAGAATCCAGAATGAAAATAAATGGATGGTATTTTAATCATAGAGGGCCTGGTAAATTAAAAATTCTAAATCCTACAAATATGAAGTATGTATAAAAACAGTGTTTCCTACAACTGTAGCTGTCAGAAAAAGGAGTTCTAATACTCAAGCTATAGCAATACATCTACACGCAATAGTGTAAATAGCATAATATTTTAATATATCAAGTACAAAGACAGACTGACTGTTTCCACAAACTGTGAAATTATCTGGCATCGCCATTTTCTTATAAAAGCCATTGGAAATAAACTATACGAGTCTACTTTAGATTTCATAGAAATGAACAGAAATGTTATTTTCACCGCTGCATTCTTATCATTGATATGTTGTAATGGAGATCTTACCTATTCCACTCCTTAGAACATTGCACATTCCCTACTAAAAGTGTTAGAACTCACAGGACGAAGGAATGACTGTGTTTCCGTTCGATTTTCTTGCGCATACACTGAGAAATTTTTTTTTTCCAGAATAGGCCTACCAAATATATTTGTTTGCATGGCGTTTGTTTGAGATAAACGATGTTTTGTTGGTGCGACCAAGTATCAGTTCGTCCAAATGAATTAAATTGGTTCACAAATCTAAATAATTTTTTTAAAACAGTTGTGTTTGTGCTAACCGAAGTTTTGACACTGCGATGTGGCCGCTATTTATGCCAGCCCCAAACGGTGTGTTTTTTAAATCAGCATAATCCTTCATTTTAAACACAACTTTGCGATATGATTTATGTAAAATGAGGTAGAAAACACAATACGCACTATGACCTATTTTGAAAATGTTGGAAACTACATGAGATGAAAGCCGCTTGACAGTGTTACACCATGGAAACGTTTTGTTNGTATCAGTTCGTCCAAATGAATTAAATTGGTTCACAAATCTAAATAATTTTTTTAAAACAGTTGTGTTTGTGCTAAACGAAGTTTTGACACTGCGATGTGGCCGCTATTTATGCCAGCCCCAAACGGTGTGTTTTTTTAAATCAGCATAATCCTTCATTTTAAACACAACTTTGCGATATGATTGATGTAAAATGAGGTAGAAAACACAATACGCACTATAACCTATTTTGAAAATGTTGGAAACTACATGAGATGAAAGCCGCTTGACAGTGTTACACCATGGAAACGTTTTCTTTTCCTTTAATGTACTCGTGATTATTTAAGTTTATTCACAGTTGCTTCAAACATTTTTGAAGCTCTGCTAAAAATCTGCTTCCAGGATATTCCTCCACTTCATGTCAACAAAGCTTAACCGAGTCCGATAAATTACACTAAAGTGACTAAACACAGCATTCGTGCTCAATCGTGCAGTTATATTTTGCATAAGAACTTTCTCTTACTAGGCATTACCAAGACACACATTTTCTCTCTGTTTTTATTACTATAAATTATAATTAAAATATTATATTAAATTCATAAAATACACTTAAAAGTTGTTTTTAACCAAAAAAGAAAGGTACTTTTATGTTAGCAGAAGAACAAAACGCTTGTGATACATGAAGCAACCAAAGACGTCATCCATGGAGTGATTTTTCAGTGGTTTGTTTTCAAAAGTGTGAAGAATCTGTGAATAGACAATGCGTTGTAAAAATTGATAGCCACCCGACGAGTGACACACTTTTACTGATAAATAACAAAATAACCCCCCTCCCTCCATTTCCTGATGGCAGGTAATGTTATTACCTACAAAATGTTCACAGATGTTATGAAAGTGGAAAAAAAGAAGTATATAGAAATTTAGGTATAAATTTTTGCAAAAGGAGCAATTGGATTATTGGGGCTTGTAGTTTGAGCTCATCATATATTTACAGTAGGAATAGATGTATACTCGAGCATACTTTACTTCTGCTACAACAATTACTGCAGTACGTACTGGAATTAAAGTATTTATTTGATTAGCTACAATATATAGAGAAACATTANAAATATTATATTAAATTCATAAAATACACTTAAAAGTTGTTTTTAACCAAAAAAGAAAGGTACTTTTATGTTAGCACAAGAACAAAACGCTTGTGATACATGAAGCAACCAAAGACGTCATCCATGGAGTGATTTTTCAGTGGTTTGTTTTCAAAAGTGTGAAGAATCTGTGAATAGACAATGCGTTGTAAAAATTTATAGCCACCCGACGAGTGACACACTTTTACTGATAAATAACAAAATAACCCCCCTCCCTCCATTTCCTGATGGCAGGTAATGTTATTGCCTACCAAATGTTCACAGATGTTATGAAAGTGGAAAAAAAGAAGTATATGGAAATTTAGGTATAATTTTTTGCAAAAGGAGCAATTGGATTATTGGGGCTTGTAGTTTGAGCTCATCATATATTTACAGTAGGAATAGATGTATACTCGAGCATACTTTACTTCAGCTACAACAATTACTGCAGTACGTACTGGAATTAAAGTATTTATTTGATTAGCTACAATATATAGAGAAACATTAAAATTAAGTCAAACATGTTTATGAGCAATAGGATTCGTATTTGTGTTCGCACTAGGGGTATTAATATAAATTGTATTATCAAATTCNAAAATTAAGTCAAACATGTTTATGAGCAATAGGATTCGTATTTGTGTTCGCACTAGGGGTATTAATATAAATTGTATTATCAAATTCATCTGTCGATATAACATTACACGACACCTCAGTCTAACAATGTTCACGATCGTTTTGTTTCATCTCAAGTAATTTATAATATTTTCCAAAATATATATTTTTACCTTTCAATTTCTAAGTTTTTGCCCCTTCCTTAACTACACTTTTGGGTCATGGGTTGATTATATATTCTACTCCATTTTGCATTATGAATTATCTCGCAAAGTTTGTATTTGCAGTTCAATGTAATTCAGTACATAAACGCATTTCTATTTGGTCACAATTTTCTTTATCTTAAACGGGCACATTGCATCTCGAGTCAAAGAAGACCATGCATTTTACTTTCCACTTCACTGAGAATTGTTGCAACCACGTTAAGTATTGAGCAATTTTTAAAAAAATTATTTGCCATATAAAAAAAAAATTTGTGTAGCTAAACTGCCACTATAAGTTTTCAGATGNGCAATTTTTAAAAAAATTATTTGCCATATAAAAAAAAAATTTGTGTAGCTAAACTGCCACTATAAGTTTTCAGATGGACGGCATTTGTTCTGCTAGAAGTAAAGATAAACGATATTTACTGTGGAAAATGATGTCGATTGTACATATTATTGTGATTCCGGTCTTCAATAATCTTNTAAAGATAAACGATATTTACTGTGGAAAATGATGTCGATTGTACATATTATTGTGATTCCGGTCTTCAATAATCTTCAATTTGGTACAAGTAAACCAGTTTCAGAAAATGAAAAAACCTCAAATAATTTGATTAATCGGTAAGTTTCATTCAGTTGTACATCAATACTAAAAGTATTATTTCTGGTCAACAAAATTATAATGTTAAAATATAAACCACAAGAGGTTTAACAATTGAATTAATAATATATGGTTTAGGGATACTACAGGACTAATTTATAGATCACGGTAATGTTTGGCTGTTAAGAGAGGGGAGGGGTGGTTATATATTACCCCTTCTCCATAATTATTGGGTGATGGGTTCACCTAAATGTATGTCATCATTTTATAAAATTATTGTAAAGTTTTTCTCGGTTGTTCACGTATATTGTAATTTTTCACAAACTTAAAATTACATAAAATATATTTGTAGTGGCTATGCAGTTTGCAGCAAAAATATCGAATTCATATTCAATTCCTCAAATGTCCCCATCTNAAATATATTTGTAGTGGCTATGCAGTTTGCAGCAAAAATATCGAATTCATATTCAATTCCTCAAATGTCCCCATCTGTTCCCATTTAAAAAAATTACCAGTCCCACACTTCAGTAATTTTTCGTATTGATTGCGGAAAAGTATTAATTGTGTAATGGCTAACAAATCATTTGGTAGTAATACAATATAATACTATTACCCCCATTTGCCCGGGACACTTTAAAGAATTGTTCTAATCAGTTAATTTTTCAATAAATTGAAAAATTAATAAATTCGTGTCTTGTATAATAACAATTACTGTTTAGATTTTAGAAGTATAACTGGAACTTTTTAATATGTGAATATTCTCGTCATACCTCCTAATCTTTCAAGGTATCCGTTAACTTCCTCCGTTAAATTAAAAAAAAATTTATAGTTGTTCGTTAAAATTAAATTTTGTGATTTTATATAATTTAAACATTAAAAAACAAGCTTTATTATTAAATGTTTAAATGAAATATATACAAANTATTTTGTGATTTTATATAATTTAAACATTAAAAAACAAGCTTTATTATTAAATGTTTAAATGAAATATATACAAACCGTTTAAGGAGTAATAAACGGTATCGCATTAAACTTAACTAGGGCACTTATTTGAAAACAGATAAGACATGAAAATATTAATTACTGTTTGTAGTTTACTTTATTCTGTAAGCAATTATATTTAATTACGTCTTGTATACCAAAGCGTCGTGTCCTACATTAACATGAGGAAAATAAATATTATCCAGATAAAGTTGCAATTACTTCGGTAGGGAACACAAGAAAATAAACACGGGGGAGAAGGCCCCAGGACTTACCAGTAGGTAAGCTGACGCACAACCCAGCATTCGAATGTCGGAGACTAAAGTTGAATTCGCAAGTCATACCTGTGTAACCGCTATGATGAAAATAAAATTCCCGATAAGCCTTATACACTGAAGCGCCAAAGAACTGGTACACCTGCCTAATATCGTGTAAGGCCCCCGAGCACGCAGAAGTGCCGCAATNCTATGATGAAAATAAAATTCCCGATAAGCCTTATACACTGAAGCGCCAAAGAACTGGTACACCTGCCTAATATCGTGTAAGGCCCCCGAGCACGCAGAAGTGCCGCAATTCGACGTGGCATGGACTCGACTAATGTCTGATGGTATGCAGGAGGCATTCTTACCATTAAACCTGCAGGGCAGTCCNGGCATGGACTCGACTAATGTCTGATGGTATGCAGGAGGCATTCTTACCATTAAACCTGCAGGGCAGTCCACAAATCCAATATGCGCCAATTTGAGAAAGGGTTGCACGTCTGTCACAATTAATGATTCTCGTCTGTCATCGTTTGTCCAGTTCTTTCACGATCTTTTCCCGTTCGCAGCGATGTCGGAAATGTTATGTTTTACCGGATTCCCGATATTCACGGTACACTCGTGAAATAGTCGTACGCGAACATCCAAATGTTATCGCTACCTCGGAGACGCTATGTCCCATCTCTCGTGCGCCGACTATAACACCACGTTCAAACTCACTTAAATATTGATAACCTGCCATTGTAGCAGCAGTAACCGATCTAGCTGCCGACCTCATCGCGCCTAAATATGCAAGCCTTTTTCTCAAGTTTGTACAGCCCTGGTCACAGAGTAATTTACGGTGCCCTTCCCCCACTTTGCTATACAAATACAAAAACTACTAAGCCAGATTCTGTTTCAGACGTGTTACTCTCTTAGCTTTCCTTCGGAATGTCTCCTATTATTTACCACCTTGGAGCACACCGTGCTTTCGACTGGCAACATGCTACTGTAAAAAATTATAATCTTAGTGCATTGTTACAACTTAGCACATCAATTTGTCGCTAAACCGCTATTTTACAGTATTGCGAACCCCCTTCAACATCATCTCTATTTAATGTAGTTCATAGTTACTATTTTATCTAAGTTACTTTGTTTATGCAATATTTTTTGATTATTTTATCCAGGTTGTTTAGTTCTCGAGTTTTCCTGCAAGTAAATAGCTCAAAGATGCCACTGAANAAATATATTTGTATTGGCTATGCAGTTTGCAGCAAAAATATCGAATTCATATTCAATTCCTCAAATGTCCCCATCTCTTCCCATTTAAAAAAATTACCAGTCCCACACTTCAGTAATTTTTCATATTGATTGCGGAAAAGTATTAATTGTGTAATGGCTAACAAATCATTTGGTAGTAATACAATATAATACTATTACCCCCATTTGCCCGGGACACTTTAAAGAATTGTTCTAATCAGTTAATTTTTCAATAAATTGAAAAATTTATAAATTCGTGTCTTGTATAATAACAATTACTGTTTAGATTTTAGAAGTATAACTGGAACTTTTTAATATGTGAATATTCTCGTCATACCTCCTAATCTTTCAAGGTATCCGTTAACTTCCTCCGTTAAATTTTAAAATTTTTTATAGTTGTTCGTTAAAATTATTTTGTGATTTTATATAATTTAAACATTAAAAAACAAGCTTTATTATTAAATGTTTAAATGAAATATATACAAACCGTTTAAGGAGTAATAAACGGTATCGCATTAAACTTAAATAGGGCACTTATTTGAAAACAGATAAGACATGAAAATATTAATTACTGTTTGTAGTTTACTTTATTCTGTAAGCAATTATATTTAATTACGTCTTGTATACCAAAGCGTCGTGTCCTACATTAACATGAGGAAAATAAATATTATCCAGATAAAGTTGCAATTACTTCGGTAGGGAACACAAGAAAATAAACACGGGGGAGAAGGCCCCAGGACTTACCAGTAGGTAAGCTGACGCACAACCCAGCATTCGAATGTCGGAGACTAAAGTTGAATTCGCAAGTCATACCTGTGTAACCGCTATGATGAAAATAAAATTCCCGATAAGCCTTATACACTGAAGCGCCAAAGAACTGGTACACCTGCCTAATATCGTGTACGGCCCCCGAGCACGCAGAAGTGCCGCAATACGACGTGGCATGGACTCGACTAATGTCTGATGGTATGCAGGAGGCATTCTTACCATTAAACCTGCAGGGCAGTCCACAAATCGAATATGCGCCAATTTGAGAAAGGGTTGCACGTCTGTCACAATTAATGATTCTCGTCAGTCATCGTTTGTCCAGTTCTTTCACGATCTTTTTCCGTTCGCAGCGATGTCGGAAATGTTATGTTTTACCGGATTCCCGATATTCACGGTACACTCGTGAAATAGTCGTACGCGAACATCCAAATGTTATCGCTATCTCGGAGATGCTATGTCCCATCTCTCGTGCGCCGACTATAACACCACGTTCAAACTCACTTAAATATTGATAACCTGCCATTGTAGCAGCAGTAACCGATCTAGCTGCCGACCTCATCGCGCCTAAATATGCAAGCCTTTTTCTCAAGTTTGTACAGCCCTGGTCACAGAGTAATTTACGGTGCCCTTCCCCCACTTTGCTATACAAATACAAAAACTACTAAGCCAGATTCTGTTTCAGACGTGTTACTCTCTTAGCTTTCCTTCGGAATGTCTCCTATTATTTACCACCTTGGAGCACACCGTGCTTTCGACTGGCAACATGCTACTGTAAAAAATAATAATCTCAGTGCATTGTTACAACTTAGCACATCAATTTGTCGCTAAACATCTATTTTACAGTATTGCGAACCCCCTCCAACATCATCTCTATTTTATGTAGTTCATAGTTACTATTTTATCTAAGTTAGTTTGTTTATGCATTATTTTTTTGATTATTTTATCCAGGTTGTTTAGTTCTCGAGTTTTCCTGCAAGTAAATAGCTCAAAGATGCCACTGAAAACTAGTTTTAATGTCATATCAATTTTTACGGAAAAAAAAGCATGAGACTATTGATCATTGGGCAACGTTTATTTTTGGTTCGTAATAATTAGAAAGTGATTACTACCCTCTTTTTTCTGAGCATTTAATCACAGGTATTCCCATTGCTAAGCCTACTTCATGCGTCCCACTAAACGAGTAACTGAAATACTAAATTAATAAACAAAATTTTAAAAACAATTTTTATAATATATTAATTGAAAGGAAAACTATTAAATTTTACTTTACACATTTTTTACTTAATTTATGCTCACCAAGTTGGTACGCCACAGAGAACGGGTCCAGTGGGCGCATGTATAAAAGAGTGTCTGCATATAAAAATAAGAAATAATTACGATATGTGTCATTTGTTTTCATACTCTTCCTATTAATGCGATGACTATAGCATCGCCGTTTTTTTTCTCTCAGAAAATATTTCAAGTTACATTTTCTATACAAATGTATTACTGAACCAACGAAATTAATTATTGTAGATATAAGGCTTATACAAACTCCTGAAATATGTTACGGANCAAATGTATTACTGGACCAACGAAATTAATTATTGTAGATATAAGGCTTATACAAACTCCTGAAATATGTTACGGAATACTTCGAACGTCGTTTGATCACACTCAATCACTTAGTGTCAGTACAATGATTCTGCTTGCAGAATGGAAGTGCTTTCACTCAGCGATGCATATTAAAGAAGAAAAAAGAAAGGTTTTAAACTAATCATGTTTTTATTCAGTACCCAGAGTGTTTCTTTCTGTCAAGAGTTTTGAAATAGGACAACATCATTAAATGNAGAGTGTTTCTTTCTGTCAAGAGTTTTGAAATAGGACAACATCATTAAATGACGTAATTATTCTCTGAAAACCAAAGTGTCATATACATTTCTAATCCATGACAATAACAGGATACCATTTTAATACTTCACTAAATGTTGTAACACACAACGCACTTAAGGGAACATGTTTTGTAGACAAAAAGGCAAATGTGTTAAACTGGAACTATGCTACAAATCCGGAATTTCACAAATTTTACAAAGTAAAAAATTATGAAAACGGTGTTTTTTCTCTACACAAAATTACTTTGTAAATTGTCATTAAAAGTGATAACAATTTAAAGAATTTTGTCAATTGACTTCTTTCTGAAAACTTCAAATAGAGTCCTGATGTCCTGCCAAACGGAATCAAGAATACGCAAAGGAATTCTATATATGGTTTCTTGAAACTCTTCTGCGAGTGAAGACCACAAAAATTTCATTATTACTATAAAAATATATTAATCAAGAGAGCCCACGAGTTGAATCAATTTTCCATTTTCTCGGTTTTAAAAATTGGAGTAAAACTATTGTTAATATTAGCTAAGTAATTTAAAAAAAATTAAAATTCAGTATAGATGCATTAAACGAAACCTATCTACCAAAAGACACGGCACGGTACTGGAAATACGCATAGCTTGTAAATATTTGTTGAAAATACATACTGATATTTTAAGGAAAACGAGTGTTCGAAATTTGGTTATGATATGACAGTTTATTTTCAGTTATGTGTTTACATACAATAAACAAGTATACGACGGAAGTAGATAAGAAAAACGACGTGTCCAGTTGTTGTGAGATATATTTACGTATTTGAAGAGTATCCAATTATTTTCTCTTTGTTGCTTTGGACAACTCAGCGTATTTCCAACTCGTTACACAATTTTTATTCAATAAAGAACTTAAACGTTCTTTATTAATTTTTTTTAGAAGGTGATAAGTTTTAAGGAAACATGGTTTTGAAATAATTTGGCAAGTAATTCAATACTGTGAGATATTTGGTTTAAAATTAACATAAAAAATTAAGTTATGTACTGAAAGTGTTTGATATAGTAAAGGAAACGTTTTGGAGGACCGCAACCAAAGTGATTGAGAAAACAAAGAATTAAATTTGCTTGAATCAGCGTTTCAACACTTCAGCACACCCACTCCAACATACACGCAGGCACAAGAAAGCAACGATTGTATGTTATTATATTTTCATAAAACCTTAGCTATGAGAGTTAATTTAGATCTGTGGGCCACGAAAATACCTTATGTTTGTAGTTAATTTTAAAGTTATTAGAGGATAAATAAAAAAAATATAAATAATAATTCTTAGTAAATTATAAAGGCAGTGTTTTAAGCAGAGATTATAACTTCATATAATATGGGGTTAAAACGCAATTCAGGAGGCCTAAAAACACTTTTTACCACTTTTTACTCTCTGAAAGGATGAATTTAGAAAAAAATCTAAATGTTTTTCAGGCATTTATATAAGTAGTCTTTTAAAACCAAAATCATGACGATTTATGATCGAGTTTATTAGTTATTTAGGTGTCTTTTAAAACACATTTTACACCTTTTCACCCTATTAAGGGATGAGCTTAAAAGGATCCTAAAATCAGATTTTGAGTACTTATGTAAACAACTATTTTATGCTTAGAGCATAACGAGGTCTCCTCCGGTTAATGAGCTACCAAGGAGTCCTCGAAATCATATTTAATCACTTTTAATTCTCTTAGGGGCCAAACTTCGAAAAATTCTTGTATAGTGGGTGCCTGCAAACTAAGGGGAAGACATACCTAAATTGTCGTGCTTTTGCGTCCATCGGTTTGGGCCGTGGATGGAATATAAGATGGGTGGAGCCGTTCAGATGACAAGACTCACGATATGCTGTGCAGGCCCCTCGTGACGTCATGCGAGTTGTAGGCGAGATTCCTCACCACTGGCCTTTTTACAGCGCGCTTGCTTTGCTACGTGAACTATGCGACGTAATGTTGCGGCAGAAAAACTGCTAATTATTACAGTGTTATTTGTACTGATTCCCCAATCGTTTTGATATACATTAACACTATGTGTAATATAAACTCACACTTATTTTATGATAAAATAGCATTTCGCAATGNTTCGTTTTGATATACATTAACACTATGTGTAATATAAACTCACACTTATTTTATGATAAAATAGCATTTCGCAATGCAGCTATACAGTAGAAAATTTATTTACGTTCGAGAAATGATTTATTGTTCCATTTTCCCATGCTGTAATATTGTTCGTATGCTCGTAATTTCCTACAGAGTTCATAGAAACCTAACAGCAGCAAGCCAATTTGGTCAGGGAATTGATAATAATGAAAAAACCTTTTGTTTACGATCGAGGCATGAACGTGGGCTGGTGGACATTTGGAAAAATTACTTGCGTTACGATATTTACAAAATATTGCAATCATAATATTGTATGGAAAGATCTAACAATACGATGTTTTTTATTAAGTTGTAATACGTTGACAAATGCGATCACAATAATTATCTATACGTTCTACTGAATAGTTTAGGCGATTAAATCTTAATTATTAATATCATTTTTGTTATTGTATGAATCTCAGAAATTTATTTTCATTGCTTGCCGCAACAGCAAATTGCCGTTTTTTATGCATGTTTTATATAGAATTGTGAAAATTTAGCAATTACATATTTATTAAAGTGTTAAAACATAATTGACTCATTAAAAAATTTTCCCGACGGGCTTTATTCAAATCTTATGTGGACGGGTTTTATTGTGAGTTACTACTAAAAACTTATAATTAAGTTGATTACCCAGATAGCATGTAAGATTGCAGCAAATTTGCCAGCTTGCCATATCATGTGTGATTCAAGCTTAATTAAACACACATTTATTATGACTGGCACATACTGGCTAATGGCAAGCTTATCGAATGGTTTAATTTTTCTTGTAGGTGCAGCCTGTCTGGAGGTATATAGAATGTCTGAAGCGTAGAAACATGGCAGTCCATAGACCTACCTAAGCACTAGTATTAAATATTTGCTCGCATTTAAGTGCAGTAGTCTTTATCTCATCGACACACCTCATAGGATTTTCAGTGATGACGCTGTCAATTCATGGTGTAACAGTAACGAGAAATGTGTGCTGCATGCCGCATTGGTACATATGTACCAGAAGTTTCATACATATGTAAATATGATTGTAAAAACTCACATAAACCCTTTTCCACGTAAAAAGATAANCTGTACCAGAAGTTTCATACATATGTAAATATGATTGTAAAAACTCACATAAACCCTTTTCCACGTAAAAAGATAAGTATTAGAGACGAAAATAGATAACGGATACTAGCATTCAGACGTGAAACGAGTCTTAAAAGCTTCACTTAAGTGGACACCATTCAAAAATATTGAACAGTTTTTAAATTCCAACAATACGCATGAAGCTCTCCGTCATGTTTAAGGGTCTAAGAAGTCATCACCCTTAATGTTTCTGAAAATTCTTGCAAACTGTTGTGAACTGTGATCAGGCCTTAGCNAGGGTCTAAGAAGTCATCACCCTTAATGTTTCTGAAAATTCTTGCAAACTGTTGTGAACTGTGATCAGGCCTTAGCTTGACGGCCCACCTGATAACACCTTCAAACATTAATCCAGGACACGAGCCGTGATGTGTGTGTCTGGCCGTCACTAACCGCCGCTTTAATCATCCTACGTCAACATGGACAAGGTGGAGACTGCCCAATTAGCTTTTAAGTGGTGTGGTCTCTTAGTATAATTAGCTAACATCCTGTTATTTATTCTTCAGCTCCCTTAAGAAATGTTTGTAGTTAAATAGACATTTAACATTATTTAATATTAAATAAAACGCCACCTTACACCGCTGTGCTCTACCTAACTGAGTTGTTGTCTATTACGCCCCTATATCTCCTTTTAGGCATGAAAGTATTTTAAATAATTTCATAAACAGGCGTTTCTAAGGCTCTGTCTTAATTTCAATACCGCACCCTTTGCAGATATATATTTTGTATTAACAGGCGAAAGGGCTCTTTCGTACGCCCTCATTCTCTCTTATTGGTAAATAAACACAGCACGCTGAAACACAATAGAGATTTTATTGGAAGTTATAATGAGTGCGAATATATGCTCTGACAATTTGAGAAATAGTTAGAAACAATCCTGTACTTTGCTTCGATTTTCAAGCTCCTTTATTGCTGTAATGTTTTACCGCTAAGTGATTTTATCGGGTTTAAATAACACTTATTATTGCGAAAACTTTTACACTTCACAAAGTTAAATAAAGTGCATTTTAAAAAGATAATCACATTAACTAGTTTACCTTTATATGTGTTACCGGTCTGCCATTTAAAATAACCTCGCGTTATAGCTGTGAAAGTACATGGCGACTGGCAGAGAGCAAATAATTTCGGACTTACACTCCTTCGCGCTCTCTCCGAGAAATGGAGACGACCAGAGGACCTTCTCTGTGACGTCATCCACGCGAGTGACCGCACGAGATAGCGTACTCTGCGCCTACTAAGTCACGGCCAAAGAGGATAACAGAAAAACGTCATGAATAAGACCTACACAGCCTTTCACAGTTTAAGTGCCAATAGATCTTCGAAAGACGGCATCCTAGGAGGACAAGAGGTATATACAGGTTAACTTCACTTCTTCGAACAAGTATTTTTACCGGGTGGCAAACTAAAGAGATTCCTGGAAAACCAGATGCTGAGGTGGATATATATATGTGTATATATATATATGAGCAATTAAGGAATTATGACAATCTTTTGAATTGGGGGGCAAGAACAAGAGATTACATTTCCCCATCTCGCTCACCAGGCTCAAAGATTTACATGTATATGTGCTACCAGTGCTTCAAGCGATAAGTTTCCATCAGTACTGAGCAAATCATTAGCAATAGGCGGCGCCGCATATTGCCCGAGCGTATTGCTACGCACCAACTCCCGCGTCGAGAACGCGCTGCCAGTCTCGGCGTAGTGGGGGGTGGATCACCGCGACCAACCCCTCCCCAAGGCGGACCCGGTCATCAGTACGTCGCTGGCTGGGGAAGGGATGCCGGGGGAGTGGGAGGATTATTAAAATCTGACTTCGACTGGCGTCACGAATCCTCCCAACCACCTTCAAACAAAAATACTGCTGGAAGAGTCGTCAGTTGCAAACTCTATTCTACGAACTTTCTGGTCATCATCGTTCTCGGCGCAACCTGATGCGTGAAGAAGATTCTGGAGTCAGCTTACATACTCTTAATACTACCGCAGCCGGAAGGTCTGCAGTATGCGATAGCCATTTGGCGAAATGCTGCGAATGGTGAGCGGAGAAAGGGCCATCGAGAGACATTGATAACCAGCTGCGAACGAGTGTGTGAGAGACTGCGGCCAACAAACGAGAGTGCACGAGGGCTGTAGAGGGCAAGGTATCCAAAGAGTAGAGGGCTACTGTGTATGAGGGTGGTCGGGACAGGACAGGACTGAATGTTAAAATCTCATCCGAGATTGGGTGGGACAGAATGGAAGTGTTATACATACTTGATCGTAAAAATTGCAAATATCAAATAGCAAATATAAACATTCTAATAGTAATTCGGTAGGTGTTAATAAACGATTTCTAGAGACTAATGTTAAAGGTTTCATTGTGTTAATTTCCTTTACGTGACGGGAGATTACGTAATTATTAGTTGTAAATAGCAACTTATTACCGGTACTGTCGATATATTAACTTTAGATTATATCTATGAAAATTTAATACATAAATTAGACAATTATTATTAGCTCTTTTGTTTAACTAAGACATCCATCCCTTAAAGAACCTGGCTTTGTCCAGATACTTTGAAAATTGTGACAGTAGGGATGCTGTTTTTTTCATCTTCAATATAATTTATTATTAACTCATCCTGATTAGGCCGAGATAATATTTTTATTTCACTCGTCTTATCCATTTTTACGGTTAGGGATAAAAATTTACTTGACTCCACAATATTAACCCATCGTACTCCTTAAAGGAGTTCTAACAAACAAAAGTGAATGCATCAAAATTTTAACCTGGTAACTTCGACTAACATGAGGATATTATTTACAGCTTATATCAGCAGTATAAGAAAATAATGTCCTATAGAAAATATCCATATTTATCATTGTCACAGCACTCAAACTTAACTAAATGGCGTATTTATATTCGTTTTGACGTAGGGTTAAGGGATAGGATTCAGGATCCGTCCGCCATCTTGGTAGGTGCGGCCGGCTGACCTGATGGTCAGTGCCAACCACCATATTTCTTGGCGTCAGAGCCAGGGCTCGATGCCATGTTCCCTCCGACATCCCAAGAAACCATTTTAATATAAATTATTATAATTCAAATTATATTAATAAAAAAGGATATCTTAATAAAAATACTCAAAATTAAAAAGTATCGGCCCGCCATCTTGTATTTTTAATAATCATATCGATTCAGAGTGGCGGTGCAGATCAAAATTAAATTTTTCTACTTTTGTCAAGGGAACTAAAATTACAATCGAATAATGTTGCCGAGAAATTATCGTAACAAACATTTCATAATTTTGGCCTACCACTACGGTGCCAAGTGCATCGGGGAACATATTGATACTACCTCCTCCCTCACACAAACCTGTATCCAATAGAATAGGTAAAAATTAGCACACACCATCGCATTTCCCTTCACCTCACACCACCACCACTCATCCCATCACCAAACACCAACACAAAACCCCTCACTTTCACCAACTCCCTCTCCAATCTCAGCAAACCTTTACCCCCTCATTAGCCCTACTCCCCCTCACCGGCCCCACCCCACACAACCCATCACAGACATCACCTACCATCACCCCTCCTTACCACCCTCACCCACCATCACCAACCGTCACCATCCTGATACCCCTCAACACTCACACCACACTGCCCTATCACCAACCCTCACCAACACCCTCCAACCCACACCATCGTCATCCACAACCAACTCCCACCCTAGGACCACACAATTATATTAATTGAGGATCATGTTATGTCATAACCCCTCTCAACTTGTTACCCAGTAATACAAATCGATCATAGCACATTTCCTCATAAGAATATTAAATTTTTTTTTATTATGCATACCAAATATATTTTTCCATTAACTTATAACCATTGTATTATTGGTTTAGTGCGTACCCTCAATCACGATACCCTCAAGAGCTTTTCCGTATACTATATTTTGTTTACAAAATTTCATAGTAAATTTACAATTGTTTACATTTAAGTACAGTAAAAATTAGCGACGTATCATACAGCACGTATTATTTTCCAGTTGGGTATATATTTTAAATCATATTATATCCAGTTTTTCGCAAGTCAGGTTGTAAGAAAGCGAATATTTATAGGCATATGCGATTATAATTTGCGATTTAATAGGGCCAGGCTCGTGAAATTCTGTTTGCAAACATCATTTCTAGCTCCAAGAAAGTATGAATCTATAAGCTCTACGACAATTTATACACATAGTGATTAGCTAAATTTGAAATAATATTTCCATAATAGTGATTTTAATCAAAATCAGTTCATAGCATATTAGAAAAAGATTTAGGGTTAAAAAATTGAAATAATTTTGTGTTTTTAATTTTTCCAAATTTATTAAGATTTATTACTACAAAATTATTCATGTCCGTCTGCTTAAAGTCTGCATCATTTTAAACATCACCTTCAGTTGTTATTCGTTAAATACGAAACCAACTATTCGAGAACTCCTGAACTTCGTGCCGCCTTGCAGTAGGTTTGAAGGCAAAGTCCTTGCAGCATAAGCAACACCGATATGCCACTGAAAGTTCCATAGATGATACACTAACGGTCCCAGATGGATCGACTGTCGTCACGTTGGAAGGAGCAGGAACCATGGACGTAGATGTCTTCGCGGAAAGAGATGTTGCTCTTGGAGATGAGGTGCCATGTACGTCGTTCATACTGGTTGCAGCAGATTTTGCAAGTAGAGCCATATGATCGAAANTCTTGGAGATGAGGTGCCATGTACGTCGTTCATACTGGTTGCAGCAGATTTTGCAAGTAGAGCCATATGATCGAAATAACCGTCAATCACTCTGCCGACAGAGGGCGCAAGAACTCTCTGTTGCAGATCCGGCTCCGAGACATCGATGAGGTCTGCAGTTTAACTTTGCATGACCTTATATGTTTACAGTAAGTATCGTAACGGTAGAAAAGTGACCCACATCGTAAGCATAAATATTTAATGTGGTTGGGATTGTTTATACAGCCACGAAATGCATTGTGCCGTGAGGCGAGTTGACGCGAAAATACCTTGTCACAAAGGTTACAGGGATAAATTTTCTCTGGTGGTGGTGATACAGGTGACGTCACGAACTCTGCAGGAGACAGGTCAGCCAAAGAACTGGATGGTAAAGCCGAAGAAACAGATGTTTCAGTAAGAAAAGATTCCGTCAGTTCGTGCGAAGTTTCAGTCGACCCTATTGAAGACATCTGAACCAAAGAATTCGATGGCGCTGTCGTCATCATGCCTGAAGATGGCGATGATGGTGCTGTTGCTGCACGCGTCCCATCTGGAGAACTCGATGGTGCTTCTGCTGGACCCACGACCGACGTCTTAATGATATTTACGCCAGGTACCGTCACCTGCTGTGACAATCTGCCACTTACCAATACCTCTATCAAACTAAGCTCCATAAAATGAACCCGTCCACCTATAAAACTGTCCATGACGTCATTGAAATATTATAGTGCATCATGGGAGGTAAAGGCACATTCACTGTTGTACTTGGTGATAAGTTTACGAGTGCAGCATTCGTTCTCACCGTAGGCATTGTCAATGTGGAGAGGCATAGGTACCAAACGATGCTACTGCGACGAAACTGGAGATGGAGGCCTCACATTCATATTCTATGTGCATGGTTTTTTTTTTTGGTTGTGAGGTTATTCTTTAATAAAGATTATTTTATCTGGATAATTTATTTGCCTATCTGTCAACCGACTCTCGGAATGCATAGATTCATGATGTGGCTCGCGGCATGGGGGCAAAGTCGGCCTATCCGATACAACACAGGTGTCAGATGCGGAGATGGAGTCGAAATTCTCGCAGTTTTTTTCTGTAGCGAAAATTTTTATTCATCNACAACACAGGTGTCAGATGCGGAGATGGAGTCGAAATTCTCGCAGTTTTTTTCTGTAGCGAAAATTTTTATTCATCTGGAAATCCTGCCATTGGACCTATATCGGGTACATATTACATGAGGTGCAGACTCAACTGAAAAAAATACGGGAGCTCTTATGAATTGCTTACCTTTAAATGTACTTAAAATGCAAACAATCATACATTTACTATGAATTGAGGATATCGTCATTGAGGGTATACACTAAACCAATAATACAATGGTTATAAGAAAATGAATAAATATATATATAAACATATATAGTCTGCAATTAATACAAAAAACTAAATTAAATATTGGTATGAGGAAATGAGCTATGATCGATTTTTATGACTGCTTGGCAGGGTGAGTGGGGTTTTGACATTACATGATCCTCAATTATTTTAATTGTGTGGATTGTGTGGTCCAAGGGAGGTGAGGGATGGTGAGGTGTTGGTAGGAGAGGGTTAATGAGGGGAGGTATCGACGGCAGGTTGGTGTGGGTGTTGAGGGGTGGTTATGATGGTGAGTGTTGGTGAAGGCAGGTGAGTTTGGCGAGGATGGGTAAGGAGGTGTGTACCGTGACGGGGTAAGTGGGTTGATTGGTGAGTGGGTGAAGGGGAGCGTTGTTGAGGTGGTGAGGGGGTGGGTTTATGATGTGATGAGGGGTGATGAGGAGGTTGAGGGTTGGTGAAGGTGTATGGTTTTCGTTGGACTGTGAGGGGGGTTGTGTGTGTTGAGAGTGTGGGTGTTTGTGTGGAAGAGGTGATGAGGGTTGGCGTATGGTGAGGGGATGAATGGTGGCGTGTGCTAATTTTCACAAATAGTCTATAGAACAGGATTTTTTGAGAGAGGAGGTGGAATCAATACGTCGTCCTGATGCACTGGGTACCAAAGTAGCAAGTCAAAATTATTGAATTTTTATTAAAATCAATTCTTGGCAACATAACTAGTTTGCATTTTTTAAATTTCTTTGAAAAAAGTAGACAAATGTAGTTATGTTCTTCAGCGACACTCTGGACAGATGTAATTGTTTAAAGTCCAAGGTAATGGGACAATAAATGTTAATGTTTTTGTAATTTTTTATTAAGATATTTTTTATTAAAATAATTGTTATTAGAAATAATTTTTGAAATTTTTTTTTGGGATGCTGGGGGAAGAACATTAAAAATGGCATCAAACACTCGCTGTGACGCCAACAAATATGGCAGACGGTACCAACCAACATGGCTGTCGGCCGCTCTTACCAATGTGGTAATGGATCCTGAGTCCTGCGCCAAAACTAAGTTAAATACACTTCTCATAAATATATTGTTGTAAATATTTGGATAGCTTTGGCATTTTTAAATTTGTGAATTTGAAACTTTTTATTTTAGAGTTCCTGATAGTTACACGTTACCCTCTGGGAGACATTAAGTTTTGTATTTCGCCAACAATATGCGATAAAGCTTCTTATGGGCAAAGGCTCCGCTTGACGTACTTCCAACAGCTTGACATTACTCCTTTATGAGCTCCGAAGTTATGAAATATTACTAACTCCACGTCCAGGCGTGTGGCAGCAGCGTTAAAAAGGGCGTCATCCGAAAGGCGTAATTGGTTCGCTTGAAAGGAAATAAAACATGGGACGGGGCCATTGCAGCAGCAATAAAAAAGGCACTTCCTTTGGGCTGAAATACAGTTGCATCGTCCCTGAAGTTCTGGTGGCGCCTGCGAGCTGAATTTTTTACGTAACCTCTAGGGAACATTCGTACATCGCTTGTAAACTCTGAGCAGTATTTTACGAAGGACCGAGGACGTTGCGATTAGCGTTTAGTATCGGTTTCTTTGCATCTTGCATATCCTCCCAATACGCCGTCAGAACAGAAGCGTAACATCCTGATTCGGAAATACATTTTGAAATTGCGTCGAGCAGTTTGCAGAATTGCTTTTTTCACGTGCACAAATATGGTGGATGTATAATTCATATAGCAAATACTATATACTCTAATTAGTCCGCCCAAGAAAATGGGACATTACTTTTGACAAAGGAAACAGATAATTGAGATAGAATGTATAAATGTTGTGTCCTGTAATAGTTTTCAATTGCGAAAGTAAAATCAACATATATTTAAAGCATCACGGAAAATTAACTTTCTCCGTATTTACATTGTTAACAATTCTAGCCGAATATTTACAACACGTTTTACCTTTTTTCATATCTTGCTTCACGGCACTTACCAAATCATTATTCTGTATTTATAAACTACACAAACAGCGCAACAGAATTCCACACTGAAAAATTTATCAAATACATAGAAAAGTATAAAATAGGAATTGTCGGGTTGTAAATGCTAACAAAAACCAACAGCCTGTCTTGATCAACAACCTGCCGTGGAAAATTGTTTTCGCTAAACGTTCCCTTCAAACAAATTATGAAAAGCCTTACTCTTCGTTCTTCTTTCTAGTCTTGCATAATCTACTTCGTATTTTCCAGTTTCATTATTTTGGAATTTCAGTTTCTTAAATAATTTGTAATTTCACTCTCTTAATATAAGTCAGTGCAGTTTTTAAGAATAATTTACATTTTGCTATAAAATATGTGTTATCAGCCAAAATGTAATGCAACGTCTAGTGTCTTTAGGTTAACATGAAAACTGCGGCATTCTTGTAAATGTAGTATTGATGAAAAATGGTCTCATATAACGTAAGCCATGATTTAACTTCCTGTTCTTCTAACCGTGCTAAATATTTTAAACAAGGAAAAAACCTCNCTCATATAACGTAAGCCATGATTTAACTTCCTGTTCTTCTAACCGTGCTAAATATTTTAAACAAGGAAAAAACCTCGTGTGCACTTCCAAAATGTAGGTATTTTTTGACAGCGTATCAGCGGAGTAAGTAAAAATGAGGCTGCTGGGGAATTCCGATGGGCAAATTTAAGTTTTAACGCTGTTTCTCCCCTACACGGTTCTATACGAACATAATAATCCTGGAGTACTAGGTAATTTATAAAGAAAACTTCTTCTAGCTCTTGAAGCCAGGTCACCACTTCCACGAAGTATTAGGTCTTGTTTGCCATTTAGTTTCATAACAAAGACAAGTCATCATTAAAGAACTCGTCTAAAATTATGCAAGGGATTTACAGAGGATATAAGGTTTTCAATTAATAACACTTCTTTGAAACGTCGTTTACGCGATAATTAGCAATACAATGGATGGTCGTGGCATTCAATACGGAAATAAAAAGATAGCACTAGTAGAGGAAACTAATGACACTTAAATAACATGCCTCTGAAGAGGAAAAATATGTTTTTATTTGTAGCGTACGTATAATGTTTTGAAGTTATACTTCTTTTGGCGCGTTGAGGGTAAAAGTTTAGTGTTCAACGGAAGTTGCGCGCGCACAGTGTAACGAAATTCGACAGTGAACGTGGTAGGGGTATGACCCAACGCGCATGCGTATATCGTTTGGCTATATACAAACGCAAGGTACACAACATAGCACGTGGTTATATTTAAAACCGACAGAAAATCAGTTCTTGTAATAAGCAAATTGAAAAACATTTAATTTATATAATTTGAATTCAGTTATGATATGAGACAAGAAGAATGAATATAAGCGTGAAATGGTAACATACGTAATACAATTTTTTGTTAGTCACGCCAAAGAAGTATAATTTCTAACGCGCATACATAAGAACACGCACCCATTTTTTCCCACATTCCTGTCATCGCTTGCACTATTGCTTAAGCTCACGTAACCACACATCTCGTCGCGGCCCTGTAAAGAACAATGATTTTATCGCTACCACTACAAAGAANATGAATATAAGCGTGAAATGGTAACATACGTAATACAATTTTTTGTTAGTCACGCCAAAGAAGTATAATTTCTAACGCGCATACATAAGAACACGCACCCATTTTTTTCCCACATTCCTGTCATCGCTTGCACTATTTCTTAAGCTCACGTAACCACACATCTCGTCGCGGCCCTGTAAAGAACAATGATTTTATCGCTACCACTACAAAGAANTCTTAAGCTCACGTAACCACACATCTCGTCGCGGCCCTGTAAAGAACAATGATTTTATCGCTACCACTACAAAGAAAATAGCACATTTGCACGAATGCTTATTAGAGCTTCAGGGGGAAAAAAAGAGAACGTGCTTGATGATTTAGCTTTATAAACGAAAAATGTCGCAGATGAAATTAGTTATAGTACGCGCACAAGGTACACATATTCCTGTAAGTTCCATCTAATACAATAAGATCGTATGTATGAACGAATCTCAAAAGGTGGACCACACTTCTTAGGAATCAAAAACATATATTTACATCCATCCATTGTCTTTGCATAGCTGAATGCGCCGCTAAGTACCTTTGTTCACGTTAATAAACTTTCATGGGGTTACTTTCTTAAAATATGTGTCCACTGCATTTTTGAGCTGATCGTTGGTTAAATAACGGCGCTGCCGCATACTTTTCTTGACGAGATCCTAGAGTGCGTTATCTGGTGTTATCAGGTCAGGGCTTCTTGGAGGCCACGGAATAGAAGCCATGGGAAATTGTCAGATTCTCATCCTAGCCAACAATTCCTAAAAACTTCATTCTGACGTTGACGAACAGACCATGGTATCTCGGAATGATCGGCGACATGGCTCATCATACAATGGCGGCAACGGTGGCACGTGCGGCCTCAGTAGCCGTGGAGAAAGAGGGCATACCCTCCCACAGAACCTCCAAGGCACACATTGCCAGGTGTGGTGATGGGCTCTTGTCGCTGGAGTAACCTTTGGGGAATCAAAGCGGTGTGTCGTTGGACCTAGTTTCGATAGGTCAATGCTGGCTGATGAAGGAACGACGGTCTGTTCCGCCTAGCAAGAGGACTCGTTTACGAAGCGCGTTCGTAGATGTTGGATAGTCCTCAGCCCCATCAAGGTGGCACGTGCAGATTCAACTCTGTACGATGCTGTTGACAGGTGAGGTGGTGTCCAGGCTCACTTATCGTGATCGGAAGGAGCGTAATCTCCTTCTATTGGATTGCATTCAACTGCAGCCAATTAAAGCACGGTGGTACTAATTATTATTGTCTGGGTGTAGACATTATGGGACTGGCCGGTGTGCATAGCATGGATTACTTAACTTCTGAAGTGGCAGCATATTGCCTGACGTGGCTTTGTGGCTGTAGAACAACTAGTGCTGGGCGCTGTGCACAGAGATGTTGCTCTGGATTATAATCATTTTTAACCTGAAAGGTACAGACATAGGATCCTCGACTGTCCACATGCTGTACAACATACAGATGCAGATGTTATTGTGAGTAAACGAGTTAGCCGGAAAAAAAATTAAGTTAGTCGGTAAGATGGGAACCTCATCTTCANAACTTCTGAAGTGGCAGCATATTGCCTGACGTGGCTTTGTGGCTGTAGAACAACTAGTGCTGGGCGCTGTGCACAGCGATGTTGCTCTGGATTATAATCATTTTTATCCTGAAAGGTACAGACATAGGATCCTCGACTGTCCACATGCTGTACAACATACAGATACAGATGTTATTGTGAGTAAACGAGTTAGCCGGAAAAAAAATTAAGTTAGTCGGTAAGATGGGAACCTCATCTTCAACCTTGAAGAGGAGCCGATTGTACAAGGAATTCGAACTTAAGATGAGAATTGCAAAGCTCGAGGACATTAACTTGTCCTTTGCTACAATGGCAATACTGATCAGGAATATGGATGGAGGGCGTCACATAGTGTTCCCTTATCCATATTACAGAGATCGAATGCTGTTGGTTACGAATAATATTCCAAGAGATATAGGCCATCTGACAAGATTCCTGGCCTTATTAAGCGAAATAATGGGTCTTTGACCTGGAAAAGTGCAGAAGAAAAGCTGTTAAAACCTACGGCAGCAGTTATTTCTATCACACAAAACCGTTCAACGGTTACAAGATCGTGCGCTAATAGATACCTAGCGCAAAGGAGGTTTGTGTAATAGAACACAAAACAAAAAAAGAGATATCTCCTCTAGGCCGTGGAGGGGTGGATTCTTAAGGGGGGGGGGCGGAGAATAATGGTCAAACACATTCTCTGGAAGCCACTTGCCTGGAGATTCCCCAATAACAATGACAACATCCAGAGTTAGTTTATTCAAAATTACAAGGAGGACAGGTTTTTGCATGCGAGAAAACCCGTAGAACAGGTTTAATACTCCTCGACGCAGGCAGAAGAAAAGACCCGAAGAAGAAAATGTGTCGAGCACTGACTTACTCATCAGAGTACATTCTCAATGCGGGCGGATGGAGGGTAAACCGGCCTTTGGGCAATAAACCTGTTACTGTGATTGATAAATGAGCCTGTGCCGTTTAGCTTGCAATTTACTTTACAGAGGAAATGCATAGCTAGTTTTTTGGCTTGATGATTAGTAGTCTAATTTATCTATTTAAGGCTGTAGAGTGATCTAATATGACTAACAGTCGATAAAAAACCATGCAGTTCAGCAATTAAATTTCGTATTACTTATTAAATCAGTATTAATGCCCCACTTTTGTAGCTTTAGCAATGTGGCGGAACTCTTCGAAGGCAGTTACTTCGGCTGATATAATTTTTTTTCCCCATTTTAGCACATATCTCGATTACCTTATCAGAGACTAAAAATTGGGCAGATGGCATTTCATTTATTACTCACACCCCAGTCCCGCATGGCAAGTTGTGTCTTACCGCAACCGCTTATCGGAAGGGGGCGGGCATAAATCTCCAAGGTTTCTAAAATATTGTCTGCGTTTCTCAATATGCTTTTTCAGAAAGTTTTCTCTGCGCGTGTTCATGTAATTAATGCATGAAATGTGTCTGTATGTGGAATAAATGTATTAGTCTTAATTGAAAGAGGTGACTGGCCATCGGGATTTTCCTCCTCCCACTTGTAATCCTTCCAGCAGGCAACATCTTGCGAGTGGGCGGGTCGGGCAGGAGGAGACCGGAGTGAAGATATTTGGGTGGTTCCAACATCGAGGTCTTGAGAGCCTACGAGGGTGGAGCAAGAAGAGTATGAAATAGCTCTGGAATGTAAGAGCGGGGGAAACGGACGATCCCCGAGAAAACCCGTCGACCAGCGTCATCGGCCGCCACGATTCCCACATGCGAAAATCCGGAGGGCGACCCCGTTGGAATTGAACCGGTTCGCCTAGGTGGGAGGGGAGTACTCTAACCACTGCAAGATCGTGGCTGCCTCAGTAAAGAAAGATCCGGGCCACTGGGTCGGTTTGTAAAAGTTATCCTCTCGTCGCATATAATGAAGGGCTTGCTCCCCCAAGAGATTAAATACATGGTAGTTTGCGGGACAATACGCTTAGACATAACCTTTTCGCTTTCCATGGGTACATTAATGAACTTGACAAATATATGACGATAGATAAAATAGAAACCAGGGTGCATAATATACAGATTACAAAATATTATTTCTTAGGAAGTCATGGCGTTCAGAACTCACTGGCGCATCGTGGCAGACACAAGGGTGGCCAAAAAGTCACACCGGCCTCGTCCTGGGCGGCTCGCCTG
>NQII01001716.1:3964-50726 GCA_002778355.1 Clitarchus hookeri | reverse complement strand
AAAAAAAAAAAAAAAAAAAAAAAACAGCCGCAAAAAAGACGCGAACCAAGGCTCCTAGACAGAGTTGTGTGCAGAGGGTTGTATTTTAAACCTGACGTAATATCTCTGGAGGTAGCGTACGTTCAACAGGGAAATTACCTACGAGGTCCTCTGGGTTTATTTAAAATTACCTTAGCTGTGCTTGACTAGATTTTTTGATTTATTTTCGTAGTTTTATGATTTATGTTGGTTTATAATTTTATTAGTTTTTATTTGATTGTCTTGTATTGTTATTATGTTTTTGTTTATTGGTTTTTTATTCCCAAGTTAAACTAATTGTTACACGGTGCGTCAATAAATATATAGATCTATTTTTATTCGGTAACGTGTAGTTTAAACTAGGGATATGTACACATTTACAGTTGTGGCGCGTGGTGTGATAATAAAGGGTGTGTATGTCTTTACGGGGTTAAACTATTGTTCATAGTGTGTGTTGGGTGTTGTCTGTGTGATGTAGAGCCAGTAAAAAAAAATGGTGTCCGGCGGTGTTCAAGGCTGCATCCCCGTCTCCCGCCGAGGCCTCGACTCTGCGATCGCCGCTCAGAACGACGACGAAGTGCCAGGGCTATTGACTGCTCCTCCTGGTTGTTTATTACAGCCACTCCTACATATGTTGTTCGCTCGCTGGCTGCTAGGCATCCAGAAGCTGCGCCGACTGAACCACCTACCTCTTCTTAGAGATGGATGTGATCTGGATCTCAGCGCAGCTCTGCCCCGGGCCGGCGTCGGTAGTGTGGCAGGCAGCTGCAGACGATGTGGGCGCTGTCTCAGCCCACGGAGCGACTCCTGCTGCTGCGGAATGTGGTGGGCTGTCTCTGCTGGGGCTGCTGTCTGCGTCTTTCTCGTAGGTTTTTGGCGATGTTGAATGCACCTTTCTCCTCGTAGAACCGCTGATTGGTGGAGAGGAGAGGCACCTGGTCGCTGCTGGACTGGAAAGTTGAGTCGCTGGGTCTTGATATCATCACGGAAGCTCTGGATCTCCTTACAGCAACCTTGTAGAGCATACACGCACCAAGTATGCTACCCGTCAGGCAGAGCCTGTGTGTCAAGTATCAGGTGCAGGGCCTGCAGTGGGATGCGCTTCATCTTGTCTTGCATCGCCTTCTTGCGTTCTGCCACCTAAGCCTCGTACTGGTCCTCTTGTGGCTCTTACGAAAGATTGTAGCAGAATACCACAATGGCCCTATTTTGGTATTGCGGCATCTGGGCTGACCATGCCGTACCTTCGACGACCTCTCGCCACGCATGCTGGAGGTAGAATCCAGAGATGAGCATTATTTAATGTATCAGTTATAATAAACTTATACTATTATGTAACATGTTACATGAGTAACAAGTTCCATTTTTTATACCGTTGTTTTTGGAACATCTTGGATTGCCTCACTTAAACCAACACTTGAAGACTGCGCATACGTAAAAATATCATTTTTTTGGAACGTCTTGGATAGCCACTGTGTGCATTCGCAAGCGTTATTACTTAGAACGCCAAACTTTGGAACAGTGAATAACGTAATCGTTGTNGCTGTCTGCGTCTTTCTCGTAGGTTTTTGGCGATGTTGAATGCACCTTTCTCCTCGTAGAACCGCTGATTGGTGGACAGGAGAGGCACCTTGTCGCTGCTTGACTGGAAGTCGAGTTGCTGGGTCTTGGTATCACCACGGAAGCTCTGGATCTCCTTGCAGCAGTCTTGTAGAACATACACGCACCAAGTATGCCACCCGTCAGGCAGAGCCTGTGTGTCACGTATCAGGCGCAGGGCCTGCAGTGGGATGCGCTTCATCTTGTCTTGCATCGCCTTCTTGCGTTCTGCCACCTAAACCTCACCTTGGTCCTCTTGTGGCTCTAACGAAAGATCGTATCAGAATAGCACAAAGACCCTATGTTGATATTGCGGCAGCTGGTCCGACCATGCCGTACCTTCGACGACCTCTCGCCACGCATGCTGGAGGTAGAATCCAGAGATGAGCATTATTTAATATATCAGTTATAATAAACTTATACTATTATGTAACATGTTACATGAGTAACAAGTTCCATTGTTTATACCGTTGTTTTTGGAACATCTTGGATTGCCTCACTTAAACCAACACTTGAAGCCTGCGCATACGTAAAAATATCATTTTTTTGGAACGTCTTGGCTAGCCACTGTGTGCATTCGCAAGCGTTATTACTTAGAACGCCAAACTTTGGAACAGTGAATAACGTAATCGTTGTNCTAGCCACTGTGTGCATTCGCAAGCGTTATTACTTAGAACGCCAAACTTTGGAACAGTGAATAACGTAATCGTTGTTCCCCGGGACGTCGGGAGCGGCGAGGAATGATTCACAGGAACTTGTTACAAAAATTACGTTTTACTGGAACGTGTTACCTACTTGTAACTGGAACGATGTAACTCGTTACATGAATGTAACTGCTTGGCCCATCCCTACTGGAAACCCTGGGCAAATTGTCGCGTCGCGAAAAACTAGTAGCCCGCTTGCTAATCAGTTTACTCTTCATGGTGACGAGTCTTTGCTCTTAGNATTGTCGCGTCGCGAAAAACTAGTAGCCCGCTTGCTAATCAGTTTACTCTTCATGGTGACGAGTCTTTGCTCTTAGACATACATGGTTATTTAAAGAGCTTGGGGAACTGTATGGGCATGGAGGAGATTTCGTGAAGTTGATAATGTGATGAAATGCTTGGACATCGGGATTTTTCACTCTCTTGGGAAGAGGGGTGTGACCTACTGCACCGCGCGCCCTCTCTCCCGGCATTGCGGTGCCCAAGAACTTTGAGGGACTCCAAGTGACGACGCATAGAATGGGCTGTCAGTATGGGCTGGGCAATCCTGCGTTCACACATCCCGTACTTCTTGTCCGTCTCGGAATCCATAATTTATCACGGGTAGATCAGCTGCTCAGTACCCAGCCGATCCCTCAAGTGATTACCAAAATGGTCGCTTTAAGCCTACTTTCCGAAGGAAAGAAAAGGCTTATGAGATCACTTTCCTGTTTTTGTGTGTATGTGGGTGTCTGTACGTGTGTATGGCACACCCCTCCCCCTCACCCTTTTCAATTTTTGAATGCGTGAAACTAATTTCACCAAATTAGGTACACATAGTATTCAGTAAGGACACCTGACTTTTATAGTTTTCGACCACACCGGGCACTTACTTTCATAATAGCGGCTATTTGAATATTAAGGTTGGTATGCCATATTTCGGAAACCATTCAAACCGATTAACACCAAATTTAGTATGCTGACAGCACAAGATTTAAGCATTTAATTTAGAGGTTAATATTGTGGTAGGTCTACCATTTTGAAAGATAGCACCACTGCAACAGTTTCTTATATTTTTTTTTGTTTTTTAGATTATATCTGGAAAACTACTTAACCAAAATTTGACAAATTTGGCATGTATGTAATACTACGATAGGCCAGGTAAATGTAAGTAATTGAACTTCATAAGGCTGTTATTTTTTAATGATGGCCATACAAATATTGTAGGTTTATTTGGTATAACTACCATGCCGTTTGACCAATTTCAACCTAATTATGTACGCTGACAGTATCTATTTCAAGCGTCATATAAGCAAAAAAAAAAAATTCTCAGCCATTTAGTAAGATAATGCTACATGAATTATTAAAGATTTCGTGTAATTTCCCAGGAATTAATTTTCAAATTGCTACTGAATTTGGCTCACATGTAATAATGCGACAGTTGATATGTACAAATATGTTTTTCATTTATACAATACACTTATTTTCAAAATGGTGGCCATCAAGCTATTTTGGCATTGTCTGCTATATCTTTGAAAATATTTAATGAATTCCAACGTAACTTTGTATGCTGAGATTATAAATAACAAACATATAATGGGTCTACAAAGAGCCTATTTTGTCCTCCATTTTGTAAGATAGCGCCAAACTAATAAATATCGAATGTCATATCTCGGGAAACAATTGACCGACTCCGAAAATTTATTTTAAAATGGCGTCCATTCAGTTATTTAAGTGTTGTATGTTATATCATCGAAACCATGAAATTTATTCGAATGAAACTTTGTATGCTTGCTATATATAACACAACCATAAAATGTGACCATTCAAAAATCTCTCTTGTTGCTATTTTGTAAAATAGTCTCACATAAAAACTTGAAATTATGTGATATCAAAGAAAAAAAAANAAATCTCTCTTGTTGCTATTTTGTAAAATAGTCTCACATAAAAACTTGAAATTATGTGATATCAAAGAAAAAAAAACAGTTATACAAAATTTGGCAAACAGTAGCACTAAAGCACGCCATGTAAACTGATAATCTCTGAAAAGGGCCATACACACATATTTTCTAAATGGCGTCTATATAAAACTTTTCGTACAAAATTTTTTATGTATGAAACTACAAAACATCTTTTAACTTAACTTTGTATGCTGATAAAATTAATTATATACATTAAAATTGCCTATGCACAGCCTTATTTCTCCGCCATTTTGTAAGGTTCCCCAACTAAAATGATAACATTTTTATGTTTTATCTCCTGAAACTATTAAACGAGTTCTTTAAAATTTGGCGAAGAAGTTTTACTGTTATAGGACATATAAATTTATGTGTTTTTAGTGTTTTCGTCTCTTATTTTCCGAATGGCGACTATACAAATATTTTACTTTAGTGTGCTACATCTACGAAACTATGTACCTGATTTATATGCAACTTTGTATACTGTATAAATGCCAATCACCGAATGTGATAATTCATAAACTTTATGTCCTCCATTTCTTTAGATCGTCACATGAACAATGGAGGTTTTATGCCATATCTTGAGGACCAATCAACAGATTCATACAAGTATTTCACGAAGTATTGCTATAGTAGGGTTTGTAAATACAAATGTGTTATTTACGGCATACATGTTTTAATGGGGTTTATTTAAATAATAAGAATAGTTTATTATATTTTTAAAACCTTTTTACCACATTTAAACAAATTTTATAAGCAAACAATATTAATAAGAAGCGTTATTTATTCATAAAGAGATCCTCTTTTTGTAAGAATTTTCAGCAAAATAGTGTCAGGTGAGTAAATTCAAAATTTTTCCATATTTCCGGCACAATTCAACTAATTCCACCAAACTTTGCACAAATACAGAAAGCCATGTAAATTTACACGATTTAAATTGGGTTAGACACTGATTTTAGAAATGATGGCCATATAAATATTTATTATGTTTGGTGTGAGTAAATTCAAAAATTCAAGAAAATTCAAACAAACTTTTTATGCTGATAGTATCTATTAGAAATGTCGTATACAGAAAGTCTCTTTTAGGCAGTAATTGAAAGGTATACATGTAAAAAAAAATTAAAGTTGTTATGCCATATCTCAGACACCAATGAACAGATTTCGACCTCTTTTTCATACAAGTGGCGTTATGGTAGGCCATGCAAACTTGTGTTCTTAGTGGCTCAGACACTTATTTTCAAAATGATTGCTTCGTAAATATTTCAGGTTAGTGAACAATATCATTCAAAACATTCGGTTGGTTACATCCGAAGTTGATGCTCCGGATCCTACCTCCGCGATGCAGTTTATTGCACGCTAGTTTAATTTTACGAGTTTTTCGAATCCGAATCCCGGATGTCACTCGGGTATTTCAATTGTATTGGTACTGTTTCAAATGTTTCTGGTTTCATTTCTAATGCTATTCTTGTCAATGAGACCTCAACGCCTACCTACGAATTTCACTGAAATTTATATGCACCCACGTAAAGGAAAGTAGGCGCTTTAGTTATCAGTATGTTTATGTATTTATTTTGTTCTAACCTACTCTAAAACTAAGTGTTAAACGTGAGCCCGCGTTAGGGACGGAAGCTAAGTGCGTCTCAGGTCAAGGCCCCATACGCATAAAAAGGAGGGAAATCATGCGAGGAGAAATGTGTGCATCGCGGCTGCACGTTATTGGGCTGTAATAGCCTCATTTTGGCCATGACAACCTCCCTGAGAGTACTTATAGCTTAACTTGTATGTCCAAGAATAGAAAGGGAGAAACCGGCATATACACCATAAAAACTATTTCGACAGGAAAGAATTCAAAATTGTTACATGCATAATAGAAAATGCTACAGGAGACAGATAGATAGGATCCATGCTCTTTATAAGTGTGTAGAGAACGCCATGTTGTCAACAAACTGGGGTTTCTTATGGAAAATGCCCATCTTGTAGCAGCTTGCGCTGCAAATGAGTGGGTACTGGAACCAAGCAGTGAGAGACACAACAGGCCATTTCTTCCGCGATAACTTCAATCGCTTCACTACACCGTGTTATGTCCTTACCAGAGCCTACATATGTTGGTATTCTACCTGTACTCATCCAATCAGGCTCACTGTGACGGACTGAATTTCGTCCACATGCCTCGGAGTTTCATAACCCAGTGGTTTTCCCCTGTGGCTGTTTATGTATCATAGTTTTACCTGCTCTGAATGTCATGTAGTTGTTACACGACGCGCGTATTTATAAGTTCTCTGCAATATAGCGAGAAGGGTAGGAGGGCGGAGAGCGAGAGAGAGATGAAAATATTGACTTGTCATCGGAACTTGTGTGGAACGTTTCAATTAGATCGGGTATGTGGAAGAAGGTCACTCTCTGTTAGTATACCAGATTTCACCCTAACTAACATACTAAACTAAATATAAGCTTGTAAACATGCTGCACTCTCTTAGTGTCGCGCCTATTTAGTATACCGCACCTGAAAATCCTTAAATCGAATGTGTTTTCTTCTGNGTGAGTCCACATGTCGTCATGTACCGTTCACATATTTTTCATCTGCTAGATCCTGGTATATGTAATTTAATTTTATTATTTATTTCCGTACTCACCAAATGAATTTATGTGAGAAAACTGAACTTGCGTAAACTAAAACGACGTTGCTTAGTATTTCTCTCATTCTATTAACACACGATAAGAGTTACAAATGCGTTTAATGCTAACTTTCTGAACGCTCTAGCATATGGTTTGATCCATAATGTATTATTTACATTNAAGTATTATTTACATTGAAGGGAAGTTGACACAAAATTATGTACTGAGAAGACGATTTTAGTATTTTATTCACAAATTCTTTGACAGCAAAGTGAACATAAACAGAGAGTTGAACTCGTGGACGAAGCCAGTGGGCGTAGCTGCTAGAAAGAGAAAGAAAATTACATGTAATGTACGTTGCTGAAAACGAAGCACGATATCATGGAAAGAAAGGATGGTTTTCTATGCAACACAGCAATAAAAAAACTTCCATTTTTATGAAAGCGTTAACAATTTGTACAGTCCAAAAATGATAATACGAGANCAACACAGCAATAAAAAAACTTCCATTTTTATGAAAGCGTTAACAATTTGTACAGTCCAAAAATGATAATACGAGAAATATTTGATTTTCAACTTTTATTTAAGCTATACATTAAATTAAAATAATTTATATTAACCCATCCGAGAAAACTGGTACAAATATCATGTCACAGATTATTTGTTGTACTTCGTTACCTCACTAAAAAGTTCCCATCTTATTCCACATGCATACTGTGCTATGTCAAAGACACGTTACTTTGACGTCTCTTAATTTAATACCCTTGGTATTATACTTTTATTGTATATGCCATTTCTCTAGCACAATTAAAACAATTTGATTAAAATTAGGATAAATGGATTACCTACTGCATGCTCTAAATTTTCTGCGTGATGGCTTTAACCAACTTTCCAAAGGAAAGAAATCTCTGTGTGATCACTTTCCTATCTTCGTGTCTGTGTATGTCTGTGCGTGTGTCTGTGCGTGTGTCTGTGCGTGTGTGTCCCGCCCCCCTCTTTACATTTTTTTACCCATCAACCGAATTTTATCAAACTCGGTGCACATATAGTACTTAGGAAACTTAAGAAGGACACCTGACTTTTAACGTTTTCGACGACGTGGGGTACTTACTTTCGAAATCGGGGTAGTTTTAAAATTTAGTGTGATGAGTCATTTATAGGGAACCATTCTATCCATTAAAACCATATTTTGTATGTAGTCAGTGCATCGCGTAAGCATTGAAACTAAATATAAATATTGTTCAGCTATTTTGGATGATAGTATCACGTTAATTATGAAGCTTTTACAATATATCTCTAAAATTACTAAATTAATTCTCACCAAATTTGGCACATAAGTAATGCTATAGTAGTAGNGCTTTTACAATATATCTCTAAAATTACTAAATTAATTCTCACCAAATTTGGCACATAAGTAATGCTATAGTAGTAGACCATGTAAACGTATATGTTTGAAATTGATAAGGCACTTATTTAAAAAATGGTGGCCATTCAAATATTTTAGATTTATTTGGTTTTACTACTAAACCGTTTGAATAATTTTGACCAAATTTTATATGCTGACAGTATTAATTACAGGTATAATTTATGACAACGCATAGCCATTTTTGTAAGCCATTTTTTTAGACAGTAAAGTTATTAAATTTCTCTCATATCTCACAATACTACTGACCTATTCCTAGCAATTTTTTAAACAAGTAGTACCGCGGCAGGTAAAATATACAGGCGTATTTTACGTAGTTCAAACACTTATTTAAAAAATGGTGGCTGTATAGCTATTTAGCATAGTATGCTACATAATAGAAACCATATAAACAATTCGAACATAAATTTGTATATTGGGAGTATATATTACAACCATCAAATATGTCTACAAAGAGCCTCATTTGTCAACTTTTTTGTAAGATAGCGTTACACGAATAAATATTATTATAATGTCGTACGTATATCGGGGAAAAATCGACCTGTCACTACCAAATATGGCAGTTAAGAAGTGCAGCGGCATGTGATGTGAACAATTAAGTTTTCAGAAGGCCAAACTCTTATTTTCAAAATGGCGACCTTGTAGATATTTAAGTTTCGTTTACAATATGGTGGAACCATATAATAAATTACAACATAACTTTGCATGCTTACATTATACATTATTACATCCATCAAATGTGTCCAGACAAAAACTCTGTTGACTACCATTAGGGTATGTNCATGCTTACATTATACATTATTACATCCATCAAATGTGTCCAGACAAAAACTCTGTTGACTACCATTAGGGTATGTAAACTAATATGTTTTAGGTGTGGCAGGAATTTTTTTAATGATGTTAATATAAACAATTTAGATTTACATGTTCAAATGTGAAACAGTTCAACAGAATTCAACCAAATGTTGTACGCTAACAGTATTCATTAGAAGCATCAATTATGCATATACAAATACTCATTTGCTGGCCTTTTTGTAAATTTTCGTGCCGGTTTGTTCCTATATGTAACTTGTTCTCTGATATTTTTGCGCAATGTGTATTGTAAGAAACGACACCGTCTAAATTTACTCTTATGTATTTTTTATTGCTACACACTTTGAACGGGTTTATTTCTAAATAGTTTCAAATATCATTTAACAGTTGAATTTTTATTCTTGAGATGAAAAGCGCTGACCTGAATTTTGATCAGATTCGCAATTAAGTGTTTTTTCTGTAATAATTCGTTAGTTATTTTGGCATTTTGCTGAACACTTGACCTTCTTGGTCAAACATGTCTGAGACGACAGCAATAACATTATCACATATGTATCTAATACGGCAAGATCTTTGTTATTTCCGGGAGTGACAGGATGTTAGAATGTTACTATATGCATGTAAAGAAACAATGACTTAATAAGTCACTATGATTATACCAGATAGATTATGTGTTCAGTTTCTAATATGGCCTCTACCAGATTTTGTTCCCTAGAAGAAAATGTTTCTAGTAGTATAGTAATTATTTCGCATGACAGCTAATATATTATACAGAGTGTATGTTAACTTCTTGAAGAAACGGAAGCAACAGCATATGTGNTATTTCGCATGACAGCTAATATATTATACAGAGTGTATGTTAACTTCTTGAAGAAACGGAAGCAACAGCATATGTGGGCCTAAACAAACAGAATAACCTAGTGAGATAATGCGCGAATAAGTAATCTTGTATTACTAAAACGGTTTTGATGTTTGGTGCAACAATGCTGCTAGTTGGAGATAATACACACAAATAAATGTACCTATTACGTTTTATTAACAAAGGTATGGTTTTTCAATACAAAAAGAAAAGTGGTGTAGTACATTCTGCACCATATAGTTCAGTAATTCAACATAATTCAACGTTACTATAGTAATAAAAGATTGCTTTACCGGACTTATTTGACTAGGATTTTATAGTTTTTTTAGGCCCACAGATGCTGTGGCTTCATTTTCTGCAAGAAGTTAAAATACATAATTTATATATAGAAAGTATATAAGCTAACATGCGAGATAACAAATCTACTACAAAATGTATAACATAAATAAATATATATAATATTTATATATATACACACACAAACAGAGCAAGTAGAAAGGTTTTCTTGATATAAAGTAAGCAATATCCCCTACTTATAGTNTATTTCGCACGACAGCTAATATATTATACAGAGTGTATGTTAACTTCTTGAAGAAACGGAAGCAACAGCATATGTGCGCCTAAACAAACAGAATAACCTAGTGAGATAATGCGCGAATAAGTAATCTTGTATTACTAAAACGGTGTTGATGTTTGGTGCAACAATGCTGCTAGTTGGAGATAATACACACAAATAAATGTACCTATTACGTTTTATTAACAAAGGTATGGTTTTTCAATACAAAAAGAAAAGTGGTGTAGTACATTCTGCACCATATAGTTCAGTAAAGTAAGTACCATATATCCTCTTGAACATAATTCAACGTTACTATAGTAATAAAAGATTGCTTTACCGGACTTATTTGACTAGGATTTTATAGTTTTTTTAGGCCCACAGATGCTGTGGCTTCATTTTCTGCAAGAAGTTAAAATACATAATTTATATATAGAAAGTATATAAGCTAACATGCGATATAACAAATCTACTACAAAATGTATAACATAAATAAATATATATAATATTTATATATACACACACAAACAGAGCAAGTAGAAAGGTTTTCTTGATATAAAGTAAGCAATATCCCCTACTTATAGTNTTATATATACACACACAAACAGAGCAAGTAGAAAGGTTTTCTTGATATAAAGTAAGCAATATCCCCTACTTATAGTTAATAAAAAGCGAATTATCTGAAATACGTTTACGAACTTGTATGGAAGCTAAGAAACAATACGGTATTTTTAATTCGCTATCAATGCATCCGACATTTTCTTAAACCCCTATGATTAAACCCCGAAATTTGGTATTATTTCCAGGACATACCTGAGCCTGCCTCGTCAGATACCGAGGTGAATTGTTTGTACGAGCCATTTGCAAATGTCAACATAAACACGTATATTTACATGTAAACTCTGGGTTATGCCTTTTCAAGAGCTACGTTCCCATAGTTTTACGTTGTCGTGTTTAGACACGTACCGGGTTGGGCAGTATTTATTCGGCCCCGAAACTGCATCGACTCTACAGTTTTACGTGAAGGAAATTGAATATTTGACAAGGAAAATGATGACTTTCTTTTCCTGCGGCGTATTTCTTGACACATTTTCCTCCAGTCCACGGTCACCTCCGGGGAGTGTTCTGAAGGAAATGAAATGTTCTCATGTGTTTGTGTGTGTGTGAGAAAAATGATTGCTCCTGCAGTTTGTCTGGCCGGAAGTTGGGTGAGCTGGAGAGGGGTTCATGAGGCGATGTCTGAGGGGGTGCGGCACGAGGGCAGATCTGTTAGGGGGTGGCACTAGCCACCCTCTTAACACCCTGGGAAATCACACCAAGTGTGTAATGAAAAGCAGGGGAAGACGTTTAATGACCCGTGATATGCAGATGAGAATAATAAACGGTGCAGTGGCAACAGTGTTTTTTTGTCTTCGTCCCACCGCCCATCACCCAGCATACGACTCCTTTTTATTATCATTCCGATGTTAAGTGCAAAGACTGCAGAAAGAAAAAAANCCGCCCATCACCCAGCATACGACTCCTTTTTATTATCATTCCGATGTTAAGTGCAAAGACTGCAGAAAGAAAAAAAGTAAGTGACGGAGTTAAGTTAATGATGTGGACGCTCCCGATGTTACGGAGTTTGCAACCTGCTTGCGTNCCGCCCATCACCCAGCATACGACTCCTTTTTATTATCATTCCGATGTTAAGTGCAAAGACTGCAGAAAGAAAAAAAAGTAAGTGACGGAGTTAAGTTAATGATGTGGACGCTCCCGATGTTACGGAGTTTGCAACCTGCTTGCGTNGAAAAAAAGTAAGTGACGGAGTTAAGTTAATGATGTGGACGCTCCCGATGTTACGGAGTTTGCAACCTGCTTGCGTTCCAAACAGAACTTTTAACACTTTTAATTTACTTTCCTATCAGACAGTCTGGTTTAATGCAAAAAGGTCGTAAGTGTATTCGAAATGTAACTTGAGTTTCAAACAAAGAATTTGAGTGAAAATACGTGGTATTGGATTTAGCGTCAACATTTTAAAAACTAACTTTATATAAACTTCACATTCAAAGTATTTTTAAGCAGTCTTATTAAATAGTAAATAATTAAATATTATTTATTATTTGTATTCTATATTAGTGAACAGAATCAGCAACACAGCTTTTTAAAATGCGTGTAAATAGTATGTCAAAATTAATGACAAGGAAATACGTTTACATAACAATGAGTAAGAATTTGGGTTATATAAATACATTAGTGTACTAATAACAAACCATAATGACATGAACATACACGATGATTTCTATGCAAGTCATGTGACGCCAAAACTTATGCATGACGTAACGAGCAATTGTGATAAGGCTCTTACAGTAGGCATAAACGTAAAACTAACTTACATACTTGGCATGTATTGTGAATAATCCCTTAGATGCAAGCATGGCAGGGAATTAAGATGATTGCACACATTCAATTATTCCAAACTGTCAATGAAACTCTCCAACACAGATAGTGCACTGTTTGAAGTGTTAATAAAATCACACATATGCATGTATTTCCTAGAAATCTGAAAACATGCCAAGCTATGCTAGTGGCATCAATTATAATTTGTAGCGAAAAATAAATTTAAAAACTAATCTATCTTACGGTTACGAAAAACAATTATAAGTGTAAACGTTGTACAGTTAAATCATAGTCGTAGTTCACGAAAATCAATTTATTATTTTACGACGGGCCAGTACTGACCCAGAACGCAAGTTGTGTATATATAAGAAGGAAACCTTGGCTTGCTTATTTGGGTTAAAAAAAAGTACGCAATCTATATACAGCATGATGAGTGTGATCTATATACTGTTACTCAGGCGCTCAGCTGGGTTTTGTACCACCCTCAACAACTGAGTAAGTTAGGTCGATGGGTCTTCCGTTTGTCGCGTTTCCGCTTCAAGATCTATCATGTTCGCGTTTCTGATAATCAAGTAGGAGGCGCTCTTTCTAGGATGTACGATCACGCGGGCTTGGAGGCGTATAATGTTCTTGACACCTGAGGCTTCTGTGAGGCTTATGCATTCTTCCCTGAATTTTTTTTAAACTGCGTCAGTCTTAGACGAGCGACCCTTTTTTTACAACCAGTTTATATAGGATTGTGCTCGGGCGGCGCTACTCTATGTGGAGGATAGTGGTATTTTGTATTTCACCGGGAAAAATGGAAGCCCTCGCAAGATTTTGTCCCGAAAATGTTAAGGACAATGGTTCTCTCCTACTTTCATGATTCGGTGTTTGGTGGGCATTTGGGTATCAATAAGACTTTAAATAAGATTGCGGTTCAATTTGCCTGGCCTATCTTAAAGGGCGACGTTTCGATTTTTGTGCGATCCTGCTATTTATGTCAGAAGTGCAAACATGCTCATCGCATCAACTTTGGGAAGACGGCACAGCAGGAACCACTGGCTCCTTGGAGTGTTTTAAACCTTGATATTTTTGGACCCTTGGTAAGATTAAACAAGGGCAATGTGTGTTTTTTTATTATATTTGACACGTTCACTAAATTGTTATTCTGTTTCCACTCCATAAAATGAAGGCTTCTTAGTAAGGACGCTTAACGATCAGTTCTGGAAAGTTTTTAGTGTTCCAGTCGAAATTGTCACAGATAGTGCTAAATACTTTACCTCGAATGTTTTCAAAAATATGTGTTTTCGTCGGGCGATTGAACAGTTCACCTCTAACCCTTACTATCCGAGGGGAAATAAGTTAGAATGATTAAACAAAAATTAAAAGGCCTGTGTAACCATATTTTACAATCAAGACCAAACCAAGTGGGATCAAGCCCTAGATTTTATTAATGTAGGTTTTAATAGTGTACTCCACGATTCCAAGGGACTTTCACCTTCTCGCCCTTTCCTTGGTCGTCATCTTGGTCATCCTTTACTGAATATCTGGAATATCCCGCCTTTTTCCTCTCCTCATGGTGATGCTGACCGCGATCGTCTGCTGGAGGAGGTTCATAGCAGGCTCGGGGTTGCGAAGCTGCAGGTCGTTGCTAAAATGGACCAGGGTAGATTGCCGGTTAATTTAAAGGTTGGAGACCTGGTCCTTTGTAAGAATTGTACCCTAGCTGGTTTTGGAAAGAATATGCTGGGGAAGTTAATCTCAAATTTTGGTGGTCCCTTTATGGTTTCAAACATTTTAGGGCCAAATACTTGTATCGCCCTGCTCAAATCGCTCATTCCGCAAGGTTCATGTTATTCTGTTAAAGGCCTATGTGCCACATAATTGATTGTCTATTGTCTATTGTGTATATATAATTGCGGTTCAGCTGTTATTTTGTATAAATTTGTAAGTGCACGTATGTACCGTGAGCTTTGTCCCCTTGTTGTGTGCTATTTTTTTTTTACCCTTTGTTAATCCCTTTATAATCGTTATGTTCCCGCCCTCTGACCGAGACGCGATGAGTCTACCTTGATTCGCTAACTTATACTGCTACGGAGCTGCTCGCGTCTGCGGACTGAAGAGGTTTAGCGCGGCCAGCTTCGTCTATCGCAATCCCCTGGCGCCTGCGTGTTGCTTTATTTCTCTGTGCGCAAGAAGACTCTGGCTCTCTCGGCGCTAAGTTGCCTCTTTGGGCTCTTGGTTGCCCGCCGTCTCCGGAGACCGCAAGATGTTGGAGCTGATTATTCTCTCACATTGAAGATGCGGCTATTGAACTTTGACCTTCATGTTACTGTGTTTTTCATCAACCTATAGACCTGTTTTTACTGTAATATGGGCTTGACTTCCTACGTTCTGTTTCTTCTGCGAACTATGTGTAACGTTCATCGACGTGGATTTTGACTCTGAGAGACTAGTCCTCAGGGCACATGATTTAGGGTGGGTGTTGCACCACATTCGTGCGCACTCAATGTAACAATATTTTGCATAAGAATTATTTTTTGCTAGGCATTACCAACACACCTATTTTCTCCCTGTTTTTATATATGTTATTATAAATGAAATATTATAATTTATGTATAAAATAAATGAAAAGTCCTATTTAACCAAAAATAAGAAACTTTCATATTTATACGAACATAAAACGCTTGTCTTACACGGTATATTTAGAAAATAACCAGATACGTCATACATGAGGTGATTTTTCAAAGTTTTGATTCAAAAAGTGTAAAGATACGGCGAATAGGTTATAGCAAAATTGCCGTATTTTCCAACAATATTTCCTTGGTTTTTGCGGTGTAAATTTAATCCCAATATTTTATCAATATTCTGGGTATTTAAAAGAACGGTACGTATTGGTGTCTTTAAATAATTTCACCTCTAACCTATTTCATTATTGAAAAAGGCAATAACGTAGAAGCAGTAGATACTAGCTAAAAATAAATATGTGGTTCATTCCATAGTTTTTCTCAAAAACAATATCCTGTTTTTGCTCTTTCTGACTGCTATTGCTAAGCGAGGAAACGAACGTTTTTATTTAGTCAATGGTCCAAATCTTAATTTTGTTCTTCATGTGACAATCTATACACTATACTACCTCTAGACTATGTGACAATTAATATATCATCGAGGCAATTCCATAATAATTTCGGTGTACATTATAGTTTAGAAATACATTTAAGTTCTGATAACAGTTACGTAATTTACAGGAAAACGATGGAGTACGTTAGAAAAATAAGAAATATTATAGACACCTTCTCAATACGAACTACTTTTTATATAGACTTCTTTTAAAATGTACTTAGCTCACTTCGAAATTATGTGAAGAACAAAATTGACGTTAATAGCTCCGTAAATCGTTAATCTATCCACAAAAAAAAAATTCGTATCCCCATAGAATGAAGGTTATTGCCAATGATGTCTGACATTTGCTAACTGATATGACCATGAATATGTTGGAATTTTTTACATTTCCTTTCGATATTCTTACGTGCAGAACACACATTTTAAACCAGATGATATTTACCAGACCATACGTAAAATTTATCGAATTGTGTTACTTTTTAAACTGTAGTAGCAGACTCATTGACAGTATTGGAAGTGGAAGCAAGTTTTATCGCTACTTATTCAGCAGAAATGTAAGTTAATATACAGTACGCTGAACCAATACAGAACGACATTCTCCCTTTCTCCGTAATAGGTAGACACTAATGAGAGAGACTCACAAAAATCCCCTAGTTCACGAAGGAAATGTTAATGTTCTTATGCAGCATATTTTGGTCCCATTACACGCGTTAATCTGAAATCCTTTGAGAGGAACATCCACAAACTACTGTGACTTTGATGTTCCAATTTTTTACTTGCAGAAATATTTTTAAATTTCGTGCTTATGTGAATTTTCGAGAAGGAAAATGAGACAAGTGGTTTTTGCCTACATTCACTCCATTCTTCCAGCCATCACCTCGCATATTTCAGCGCATAAGGAGATAAAAATGACATAGTAGACGATATCTTATGTCGAAGGAGAAAAATGCAGATTTATATTTTTTACGAATCCTTTCGTGAACCAAATCATCGCCTTTTTACATTCACTAGAAGAGAGAATTATAAATTTCACGTTTTCCTTTACCTTGTTTTTATTGGCATTACTGCATAGTTTCACATTTATATAAGTGTTATACTCGGCAATCAACTAACTTATCTAAATTATGTACGTGAATTGTGTTTTACTTATATTTTTTTATTGATGGTTTGTGGTAAATAAACTGAAGCAATATAAAAGACTGCCCAAGTATTGAAGTTAGTTATACCATTTAATAGTTACTAAATAAGCTGTTGGCAAGGAAAGACAAAGTCATGTTGATCCACTCAAATACAGCATATAACTTACTTGTGTTTATTGTTGTTGTAGGCTGATTGTTATGGCGGAAAGCGACGAACAGCATGCCAGGTTGAAGCTGTATCTCGAGGGCTGTTCTTCTCGATGTGGGTGCATTTACAGACCCCCTTCAAGGTTTTACCAAGCCTCATATAGTTTGATGATAGTGTTGCAATATTCCCGAATACTGTGCCGCCGGGAGGGGAGGCCCGCTGGCGCTTTAATACTATGTTTGCAAACCAAAATGACGAGAAAAAATTACTGCACCCTAAGTAGTGCTGTCCAGTTAAACGTGATTACAATAATTCCATCCAAGGGGAGTGTATTCAAAACTATAAACGTTTCAACGTAATCGGCCAACATACGGCGTTGTACCATTCACTTCGTTGTGCTATGTGCAACGACACACCCTAAAGTATGGTGTGCACCTGGAAGGTATGGTTTTGAGTAGAAGTCAAGCTATCGCCGTTGCTCTAACACTGTTACGCACCCTTGTTGTGCACTTACAGACGTTTCAGAGCGGCCACACTGCGGGACTTCGCGAGGTGGGATGGAAATATCGACGGATTTCTGTAAATGTTGGTCGTGGTGCGTCCGTAGAGTGGCGATGTTATCAACGGCGGCCCGTTGAACAGGCTCCAACCCGTAGATCAGGCTCGAGACGGCCGCGTAGCTCAGATACACGCGAAGATCGGCGCATCGTTACAGCAGCACTGGCATACTACACCACATCCACAGCAGAGATGAAAACGACTCTAGCACAAGGGGTGTCCACACGTACCACTGGGAACCGTCTTCCTGTACCAGCACGTTTGCCTTTGGCCAGGCTTCCTCTTCTGTCGCAACACCGTCACGCACGTCTTCTGTGACGTCGTGAAATGATCGCCTGGAGAATGGAATGGTGTTCTCTCATGTTCAGCGATCAGAACAGGTTATGTATTCGTGCAAGTGATGGCCGTTGACATGTTCGACGTCAACCTGTCGAGCGTCATCTTCCAGAGAGCGTTCCTCTCTGACGTATGTGCCTATCTACTGGCATCGCGGCGTGGGGCGCAATAAGCTGCAATTCCCGGTCATCGTAGGTGTTTGCGGAGAGTCCGTTAAATAGCGCCCGTTACGTACAGCTCACTGTTTGACCCGTTCCGCTGCCATTCATGCAACAAGAAGGCGATGTGCTATTTCAGTAGGATAATGCTCATCCACATAAAGCTGCTTCTACTCGACGTATTCTTAGTTGTGTTCGGCAACTGCTCTGGCCAGCATGATCCCCAGACCTCTCTCCCATGGAACGTGTTTGGGACATTACGACACGCCTGACCCACGTTCTGACGTACGCCTATCTACTAACCGTGCACAGTTGCGACAACTGGTGCTAGAAGCTTGGAACACTATAAATCAGGATTACATCCGTCATGTGTACGATCGTCCACATGTGAGATGCCTAAGAAGGGAACATAGTATATTGATGTGGCGCTAAGCGCATAGAGTACTTGGCTTCTTTGCTTAGTTTGGTCTTCATTGTTAATCATGTAATTCCATCAAGCTGTAATAGTAAAATATTCTGACATATTATTTTTTATTTATTCTCTACCAGCTTTATTGTAAGCAATCCAGTCATTATTTACGTTATAATGCACGAACACAAAGAGCAAATGTTCGAAGATTAAATCAAAAAGTTTGACACCTACCAAAGNTTGACACCTGCCAAAGCTGAGGTTTGGACGTAGGTGTTGTAATCTGTTCTGTGGCGTGAGGCGCCAACACTTAATACTAGTCCTCAGTGATCGGGCGTAGGAATGCTTCGACACTGTTGTTTAATGGTCCAATTCACTAATGAATGAATACAGGATAATTCATATTTCACAAATCGAGGTTTTATTGTTACACGAACATGTGAATTGATACATGAACCCTTGAGACAACTCCCTTCCTTTTCTACGTATGCTCCGTACAATTCGCGTCGTAAAAGGGGGGTGGGGGGATCTTCGTCGCACTTGTTGGATGATTCTAAAAGATCCTTCACACTGCGGGATAACTACTAAAGGTCCTTCACACTCGCTGGATGACTGTACTTATCTGGCTTGCTGTGCTGGTAGTTGTTCTTGCAGATGAGGTCCGGTGAGCTGGAACTGCTCTCGTCCTGTCACGGGCGCCTCGGTGACTCGTCTCGACGTCCCTCCTTCTCGGGTCGACGCAGGACTCTGCGTCTGATGGCGGTTGGCTGCCGTTCTGGTCTCCTGCGGAATCACTCCTCCCTCCCGGAATCTCGTCGGCCGACTGCCCTGTTTCCTCGGACTCCTGCGGTTTNCCTGGGACAAAGCACAGCCTGGCGAGGTCATAAATACGTCTTGCCGTTCCTGCCTGCTCGCGGAGTCTGGCGTCTGTCCTTCTATTCTAGCTGGAGGTTTGTTGTTTGGTTCGGCGTTGTGGGAATACTTCGGGATCTCCCCCTGGCCGCTGCACTCGTGTTCTTCCCGCTGTCACCTGATTCCACACCGTGACGCTATTCTCCCGCATGTCCGCCTTCCCATGTAAATGGTCGTCTTGTAGGGCCGAGGGCCGATCTGGCGCCGTTCCCTTCGTCACGACTGCCAGGCCCTAAATCCTGATTGATGTCGTTCGCCTGTGAGCTTCGTTAGAGCGTGGTACGGACGAATAAAATATAGGGACGCCGCAGGCGTCAAGTTCTTAATTAAACGTGATCCACGTAAAGTTCTCTATTTCAGAACTGCATTTATCGTTTCACCGTGCTCGTTGTTTTTCACGAAGTGTACTTATTTTAATATATCTTCAATTTTTAAAACCTAATTTTCTATCTTTTATATGTTAAAATCTTCCATCATTTTTGTACCTAACCAAGAGTTTTCAATTAGGAAATATTTCCTTATACGCTTTACATCTGCGAGCGGGTAAGAGTAGTGAAATTGTTTACGCAATGATTATTACGATCAGGTTATCATTCACCTCTGACGAATTTTCTTCGCCTTTTGGGTGCTATATTTGTAACCATCTACCTACTCACAAAGAGGAATATCTGTATTTAATCAGTACCCAATTACAGTGTAGCTAGTTGCCATAGGGCGTTTTTCTTTAACATAAGTATATTTGTATTAATTTATTAAAGTTAAAGAGTTACAATATCTTCATTTCATTCTCGACGTTTTACGGTTGACTATAACATGTTTACCGGAACGCTTATATTCCAAGAGACGAACGGAGACAACTTTTTCACGAGAGCGACGATTATTGACACTAAAAATTATCAAAATAACGAGATGGCAGGCCAGGCTTGGCTGCAGCAGCGAAGTTGCGGATGGTATGGAGTGCGGAGACGAAAACATAGCCTCGTTTGAAGCATTTGATGCTCAGATGTTCGCCGAAAGCGTTTTATTCGGAATGGGTTGGTTATCTCATCATACTAGATTTATCATTTATACTTACTTATGATCTGAAAGGACACATTTAAGTATTGCGTTTATAATCTTTCGATGTTTACTCTACACTTCAGCACAAACGCTGCCTTTGAAATATTATTGCATAATTACGTTACCAATAAAAATAAAATGTTGAGAAATTCTTTATTTCGTTATTTATAAAACTTATTTTACAAGACGAAAAATTGATTTTGAAGAATCCCCGCATAAAAAATATCATGCGAGAGTATCAGGGAAATCCCATTAGAAAGGATACCACAGATTACACTAGCAGAAAAATACATCCTTGCATGATAGAAGATGATGGTATCGGAATATCTTAACTAGCCATAATTTTAATAATTTAACGTAATGAGCACAAACTGTTTTAATGTAGTGGCTGTTAAATATAACATAGTATTATTTTCTTGTACTCGCTCAACAATCTCACTACAATATCTGAAATGCACTCAATTTTTAAAAACAACCAGTTCAAGCGTTCTTTTCAAAGAATATTTTCCGCCCTACTCCTCTTCGTACATCTAGATTATCTCTATCCTCTTATATATCTGTTTTATATAGGTGGTTACATGACTATCAGAGAATGGCCATTAGAATATTTCGTTCCGTGGAAAACGTTCCGCAAAATATGATATCACCTATCTCCTATTGTCGTACGATATATGCCTTACACCATATAATCTCGTATGAAATTTAGTATGAGAGTGCCATTATGCACGGATTTTGCATGTATCTTGTATCTCGTAAAGGCTGATTAAAGAATGTTACGATATATATTCAGGTGTTATTATTTTACAGAAAAGTAAGGTAAATGTGTAAAGATTATCGATGATTTTTTTTTTTTACCGTGTTGATGTAGTGATCTTTCCATCAACGCAAACAGGATCAGATTTCCGAAGGTGATAAATCTGGATTTTGCACACCGAAAACGTGGCGGACGTTACCGTTAGCCGGTATGGATTCCGTCACTGCTCCATCGCCACCTCACTTCAATCCATCTGCGCTTAAGTCCTCAGGTGTTCAGTGAACTACAAATATTTGACACATAATATTTTCTCTCCTTAGAATATCAAGCCATAAAACAAAATCCAATATGGCAGTGCAAAAGAGCCATGGTGTCATATTGCAGTGCTCCGAATGTCAGTAGGAAATGGAATGGTCGTTATTTCTGTGTGGTGCGCCAATTATTCTAATGAGCATAAATATTAGCGCTCGTTATTTTCGGATTACAGTAATGGCTTTATACAAACAAATAAATAAAATAGGCGGAGAAATGCATGTTTTATATACTATGGGACGCAGAAAGGCAGTTTCAAATAAACGAGTTTGTATCCTGCAAGCTCACGGGGTGTAAGTAGCGCTAATTGATTCCACTCCACTTAAAAGTCACACATGAAGCGCACTATAGCGTCAGGAACAACAAAAAATCTAACAACCTGAAAAAAAAAAAAAAATTATAAGTAACTATAATATTTAAAATGAAGTACTCATTACATGAAATTCCACAGAAAGAAATATAAACATGCAGAAAATCGCAAGATATAGAAAACTCGAGAACATCCCATGTATCTGCGAAACACTCATTCGATGTGGCACTCACAGAAACAAGTACAAAAATCAAAACCTTATTTATTATACACTATCACCTTCAGTTAAAGCACGTGTTCCCGCCAGAGACGGCACGTAATATTTGTATTCAAAAGAATAATTAGTATTTTTTACAGTTTAACAATGCATTTACACAAAAAAAAGGCACCATAGAATTGGCACATAGTCTGACGGTCGTAATTTACGTCCTAATATTCAAACATTCTCTATTGTTTTTCCTTTGACTCTGTTGGTGTTAAGAACTCAAGCTTTTACGAGGAAATAAAGTATTTCTTTGTCTCTTGCAATCAGTTAGTAATTGTTAACATAAAAACAAAAAGTCCAAATTATTTATAATTAATTATTTTCTGTGCTTGTGATTTCTTACAAAACTATTCCTGGATATCAAATNTAATTTACGTCCTAATATTCAAACATTCTCTATTGTTTTTCCTTTGACTCTGTTGGTGTTAAGAACTCAAGCTTTTGAGAGGAAATAAAGTATTTCTTTGTCTCTTGCAATCAGTTAGTAATTGTTAACATAAAAACCAAAAGTCCAAATTATTTATAATTAATTATTTTCTGTGCTTGTGATTTCTTACAAAACTATTCCTGGATATCAAATNCAAAAGTCCAAATTATTTATAATTAATTATTTTCTGTGCTTGTGATTTCTTACAAAACTATTCCTGGATATCAAATAGACTAAACTTATACACTACACTGTGTCGACACTTCTCGAAAACAAAGGCTTTTGAAAACCACACAAAAGTTTTGAAATTTTCGTAGGACGAGCAAACTCGCAGTACGTACATGACGTATTTCACCACACTGGCGAAATATAGTTAACATGCCGGATATTATCACCATTGTCAAATCAACTAATACGTTCAATGAATTAAAGAAGAACACCCGCTGTTTCTAACTTTAATTTCGTAGTCAAATTGGGAAAAATTATTTTAACCTCCCCGGGCGTGTTTGTTTTAACTCCTAAGTTCAACTTTCCTTGGTTCTGCGGAGTGGAAAAAGACACCCCCTGGTTCGGATCGCGCTACAAACCAGTTAGGCATTAAAATTCTTCCCTGGGTCGGAGAAATCGCAACACGGGGAGGCCGCACGCTTGATGGCGTTCCGAATGGGCTTAGTCCTTGCTCCCACCACCCTTACTCCCTCCCCTTCTAACCCTTACACCCCTCCGCCGAGATCTTCCCTGCGATATCTGGAGTGCTACGGCCCTCCACAGCCACCCCCCAAAAACACTCCCACGCCCATTCGGCGATTCGATTAGCCCCTTCGCTCGCAGTGTTTGCTCCGACAGAACGTTAACTCGGAGGAGGAACTACGAAGGGCATTAAACCGTCTAAATGAATCCTGCTGAATCGCTGGCCCCTTTTCCCGTGCCAACCCTCCCTTTCACCTCCCCAACCCCTTCACAATACGTGGACTCAGCCTGGGAGTAAAAGGCACAGCGACGTGAAAACGCGCGAAATTAAAATGACGAGTTTTCGCACTCGGAAGATGAAATCAGTTCATTACAACTTCGCATCGAGATGACTTTTCCCCGTGACAATGGCCGCTTCCAGTTGATTATCTGCGCTGTTAGCATTTCTTGTTTCATTAAACGAACCATTTTCTTTAAGGCTTTTGAGTATTTTTTTTTTCTCTCCGACTAAAATAGAAGCTCCCGATGGCTTGTAGGTTTTATGCAATTATTCTTGAATGCGGCGGAGCTGTCAATCGTGGTTTGTCGTAAAAATGCGCTGCATTTTAAAAGCTCTGTTCTCCAGTCTGGTTTTAACAAGATGAAATTAGAAAATACGGGGTACATAAATGGTCTCTGCAATGTCCCAATATTGCTGTGGTTAGCACGCATGCATTGCGAAATATGTCCTCGTGGTGATCGAGTAGTTTCAAGTTTAAGTCATCCTTTCTTAATGCCTCGTATTTCCACGGAGCTGCTATTCCTACCTTCGAAGACCTCCATTGGCCTTATTCACGTTACAGTTTCGGAATATTAACACACAAGTGTTTACTATACTTTTTTTCATACTTTTTCTGTTCCGTGCAATTTACAAATAATCAGCAACTATCCGGCTTCAGCACCCAGGTAGATGGTTGTCCAAATTTAAAATAATCAATTTTTTTTCTTTATTTTTTCCTCAAANATCCGGCTTCAGCACCCAGGTAGATGGTTGTCCAAATTTAAAATAATCAATTTTTTTTCTTTATTTTTTCCTCAAAGAATTAAGGTAAAATTTTAATTCTTCTTATCTTTCGCGATACCAAGAAAACATCGGACAGAGATAATGTGAGTGCGTAAACAAAGAATAATGAAGTAAAGGGAAGATTGTCTACGTGGAACATTGAAGGGTANATCCGGCTTCAGCACCCAGGTAGATGGTTGTCCAAATTTAAAATAATCAATTTTTTTTCTTTATTTTTTCCTCAAAAAATTAAGGTAAAATTTTAATTCTTCTTATCTTTCGCGATACCAAGAAAACATCGGTCAGAGATAATGTGAGTGCGTAAACAAAGAATAATGAAGTAAAGGGAAGATTGTCTACGTGGAACATTGAAGGGTANACAGAGATAATGTGAGTGCGTAAACAAAGAATAATGAAGTAAAGGGAAGATTGTCTACGTGGAACATTGAAGGGTACAATGAAAGCCAAACAATTTGTTTAAGTCAGTTGGAGGAGCGGCAAATACAGTATACAGTATAGTAACTGTGGCTGAGTGAAGTAATTTATATTACTTACTTCTATTATTTATTAAGGGTCTTAATTTTCTTGCAGCCGATTAAGAACAAGTGTTTGTATGTTACTCTATATAAATGCCTTCTTCTATTTCCGTAAATTTTTCCTTAGTTATAAGGTGACAGTCATATTATTAGGCATTTCCGGTACGATTATCATTGACTTTGCCTGTAGTTCCTTTTCGACGTGCGTGAAAGCAACCTGATCGCGCCCGAACAGTTAATTCACTGTTCCGTAACACTGAAAACAGGTTCAAACATTTCGATAGACGTTTCGCAATTCCACGTGCGTTTTTCATGTTTAATGCAGTGGATAATTATTGTGTACAGCAGGTTTTAATGATTATTAACATTGCGAGCACCGCTTCAAAGGCGGGAGAATATTGAGTGTGATGACACGGAAACCTAAAGGTTAATGCGACACTAACGAGATGAACCTCGTTTACACTGGTAGCTGCAAAAAATAATACTATTTTCCAGTTTATCAATTTTCGGTGGAAAATATTTCCTTCTTTTTTTAATTTTGGAAAGCCGCTTTACAACATTGACGCAGTTTTTCATCCTTTTTACAATAAAAACAAAACGAAAACACTTTTCAGCTGTCTGCACAAAAGGCGACTTACTCTGGCAACGGACGCGTACGGATTATACACCAAACCATGACAACGACGAACATACAACCACAAGAGCATTAAAAATTGACTTTACGACTTGCATGCAAATACTGGGATTAATAATGATTATCTTCCGAGATGGTGTTTCCTGCAACCCCTTGTCAGTCATATGTAGTGGTGGTTGTGATTTTTTTTTACTTTTTAACCAGCTATGTGTTTTTCTGCCATATATTATAGATAGACAGTGACATGATCCATCGACTATTATTCATGCGTCTCTTAAGCAGTATTGTGAAATTATTAAAAATATAATATGAAGTCAATACGACTATTCTTGATACAAAGTGAAAATTTCCCTTTAATTGACATGTGTTCAAATATAACTCTTCTTCAGAAAATAAGGTGGTTGCCTATCTGTCGCGTGAACTGCGTGGCAGCATAATTGAAATACCATTTTTTTTCTGGCAAAACTATTATTTCAACGTGGCCCCAGTATGTTTAACTATGAAAGAAAAACATACCATGGGCGAAGAGAGATTGGTAACACTCAACATATCACCCATGCTATGAATATTATTTTGGAGTCATCCATTATCATTCAAAACTGATAATCTAGACTACTCTATTTTAAACATTCTACCTGAACACGAGTGAAACTAAGATAGGATCGTGTATTGAACCTTGCTGCAGTATTTGCAACAACAAAATTATATGGTTAACACTTAAAGTCTAAAAGGCACATCAAAAACGACAGGAACAGAGCACGCCACCTCAATAGTCTTGCGTGTATCAACGATGGTGCAATTGATGAGCACGCCAGTGTAGTCCTTATCGCTCTTTTGCTGGTGACCCTCAAAAACGAAAATAGTGTAGGTATGTCACATATTTAAGCTTTAGGCAGGGAAGATATTCATAAATTGCTGGCATTACTCAGATGAGTCAGTCACTGTTCAAGCGCATGTGTGCGTATGCATATACATACATATGTAAAAAAATTGGTCACCATTAATGAATTGCGCAAGTACAATGAAGGTTGCCACAGTGGTATCGTGATAACCCCACAATTGCCTCAAATATCAATTTAATGCGGTTTGTTTTCACTGATGTGCCAGCAGAGTGCGTACATGTCTCTCCATCATTCATAGCTGTAAGACACCGAAAGTAGCCTTAGTAGCAGTGTGAGTCTCAGACCCAAGTTCAATGAACGCGCAGCTTGCCCCGACGGCACATATATCATTCAATTGCCCAGCTGGATGACTTAGAGGTAGGTTGTATAGTTGGCTTCCGAGAGGCACGTTGGACGTTTCGGCGCATCGCTCGCCTCTTGAAACGTTCTGCCTACACTGCTTGTCAGTGTTGGACGCAGTGGGAACAGGAGGGTACACGCACCCGTTGAGAAGACTCGGGTCGACCCTGGTGGACCACAAGCAGAGATGATCACTTCACCATGCGACAGGCTGTGAGCACTTCACGGGCGTCGCTACGCACCATCCATGGACGTGCCACGCCAGATGGGGACATGCCTGTGTCCACCAGTACCACAGAGTGGGATCTGTCGTCGCGGCGTCCTTTATGACGTATGCCATTACGACCTGAGCATCGCCGAGCACTTCTGCCGGCTGCAATAGCTTGCGAATTGGCGATGAGTGGAGTTCATCGGCGTATCACGGTTCTGTCTCGATACAGAGGAGCGTCGAATTCCAGTCTGGAGACATCATGGACATCCCCGTGAGCCATGCTTGATTGCAGAGCGGCGCACCGCCCCGGTGAGAGGTGCAATGGTGTGGGGTGCAATTTCCTAAGATTCCCGCACCACATTAGGGGGTTATTGAAGGAACCCTGACGGCGCGGCGATGTCCAATAAATTCTACCACCATGTGCGCTCCCCTCCCTGGTGCAGCTCGACAACCCCATTTTCCCGAAGGATAATGCCCGACGTCTCTCAGCGCGGGTGTCTCTGGCCTGCCTTCGTGATACCAACATGCTTCCCTATCCAGCAAGGTCCCCAGACCTCTCGCCCATCGAGAATGTTTGGGACCTGATTGGACGGCCACTTCGGCCAACGGCGACTACGGCGGATTTTGAGGGTCAGTTGCGCCAACCGGAAGTAGGATCTACATCAGGATAACATCCGACGTCTGTATGCCTCCATGTCCGACCTTATCGCCACCTGTCTCTGCGATATTGGTGGTTTAAAACCGTACTAAGTGCATCCTGGAAGTGTTGATCACCTACAATACATGCTTGGTCTGATACGACGTTTTGATGTTTACTGTATACATACTACCATGTCCTGTGCCTGTACATACTTACATGCCATTGCGATGGCATCTTCAGTGTAATAGATTTTAATTGTTTTTGGAAATTAATGTTAAAAGACATACGGTGTATTTAAAATACATGTCGAAACTGTAGGTGTGTATTCAGGACATGTAGATAAGGCATACATGTCTGTTATCATAGGTTCGGAAATACTTATGTTTGTTGTTCTAGACGTTAGTGAGTAGAACGAAAGACACTGTATCCCTGTTATGTCAAATGCCATATCGGCACGGTACACAACAAACCATAACGGAACCTTTAAAAATATATCTGTGGGAAACGCACAAACACAGTATAGACTCTATTGTGAAACTACTATGGTACGATGACGCAACCACTGGTCAAATGCGTGGAGTTACTGTGCAATACTTACGGTGAACAACACACAGAGCTACAGACACCGTTCGCATGCAATCCCACTACGGACATACTGTATGGTTTTTTGTGAAACATGCCCACGATCACCGATATGGCATTCCATATAAAAGGGATCCATTGTCACTGTACACGCCAACAGCTTTAGCAATAAACATAAAAATTTAAGGACCAATGTTGGTTTACATTTATGCCTCCTCTGCCAGTCCTGAATACGTACCCAGAGTTTTGATGTGTTTTACATTCAATCTGTATATGTATATATATATATATATATATAAAATTACAAAGTATTTTTTTTTTTCAAAAATGTTAGATTTTTAAGTATGTGGATAACTGTAATCGAGCAATGGCTAATATAATTTATATGCGTAATGTGAACTACATTTTGAAATAAAAGCAACAAAATTAACAACCACAGCCCCTATTGATTAGAACAGTTAGCTATTTCGTGAAACATTTTCGTAAAAATGACGTTGTAATAGATGCATTTAAGGTTGTTTCAGCTATCTAATGAGACGGTTATATTTAAAATACTGCTTTAATTTCAACGAATTTTACAGTTCTGTGTAATCTTTAAAATAATGAGAACACAGTTACGTTGAAGGACTCGTAACAGTGCTGTGATAAATCTGTAATCCCTGAAGCGGTTTGAAAAAATAGAGAATTTCTTGTGAAAGAGTACGCTAAAGTTATTTATTTGTTTTCAGATACGAGGGGCATTAGAATTTACCAACCTGATTTGAATTACAAATTTCCCCATAAACTTTCTTGGATGGAACTCGAACCGAGACTGTGTATGTGTAGAAAACTGGCTGTAAATGTGTTAATTAAGTTTTCCAGATAATTCTATATGAGAGAGAACATATACATTACCGTATTTTAAATATCACTTAAACAATACTATCCATAATAAGCATATTTTGTTTTTGTTGTTTAAGTATTATTTGCAATTTTTTTAAGACAGCCTTATTAGTGTCAAAACTTTTAAATTAAACTAAATTTATAATAGTATTTTCGGAAAAAAATATTTCTCACCTGAATTACATTTGAAAATGAAACGAGTTATATTGGTTTTACGCCATTTTCTGTAAGACCGAAAATGCTTTGTGATATTATTTTAGATTTTCTTTTCTGTCGGCGGAACTTTAGGTTTCTCTCCTTCCCGCTACCGAACATATTATGACCACATTGTGAAACATATGTGTTATGAATGTTTGATAATATTCATTAGAACATTGTATTATTTCTTTTTGTGCTGTTTATTCTCTGTTAGTCTCTACTTTTTTTATTGGTTTCCAATTATCCGATTTAAAAACGAAAATATTTACTCTTAATATTCGGAAGTATGAAGTTATTTATTTAAACGGGTTGCTTGCAATCCACTGAAACCTTGGGCAAGATACTTGAGATACTTCTAAAACGGGATATGCATTACCTATAAATATTTGGCATAATCTTGACATGAATCTCTTAATTTGTGAGGAAGCTACTAATTGGAATGCGAATAGGAAACCAAATATATTTAATAAAAATTTATCTATTTGGGTATGTAAACGTTGGTTTACAAGTGGTTACACTTCGGGACTTCTGACATGTAAGAAATATTATTTTTTTAAAAAGTTTTATAAAGTAAATCCTAAATTGGTATTAGGCCAACTTGGGGAGACTTGATTTGTATTTCCTAGCGCATAGTGCGTTATTTTAATCTATTGACACAGATTTTACGTGGTTTGTAACAGCTGGTAGAAAAGTTATATATGTAATTTTACATAAAGTTTTATGTTAAATATTTTCTATTTTAAATATTAACTACACAAATACACTCTAAGTACAAAAACATAATATATCTTTGAGTTTTATGCTTTTTTGCAATGTAATATACTCGGTTTTGTTTTCTGAAGTTAATAAAAAGACTAAGATGGACTGGAATTATTGTAAATTTCTGTTAAGTTATACACTACCTCTTTGATTAATTCGTGAATTTTAATAGCTTCATTTATATATCAAGATGGCACTCCACATTAATCGTTTTTCTACATTACTAGCCCATTTTTCAGAATTTACAATTACAATACGTTTACACCGATTGATTTTCCTGCGATTCTAAGTTTTTCGGTGACTTAATATGAAGAGAACTTAAGTTTAAATAAAACTGGCTGTCTGGAGAGTACTCTTACCGTCGTGTTACACGATCAACCGAATGGTGACATTCTGAATTCTAAAGCTCCGGAAAGCTATTTATTCAGCACGGCTGTCATTCTTGTGAAGTTAAATCAATTATTTAGGTTTTTTGATAAATCTTTACTAGATGTGACGGATGAGATTGAACAGAAACCATTGCTGTGATAGGCCTTACTGCCAAATTTACGCGAAGCCTTACATCTCAAGTTTACCAAATACACATAATTTCACTATGTTCTAGCTATTACATCTTCACACTTTTTAAGCCAAAACTTTGAAAATCACCGCATGTATAATCTATTTCGTTATTTACTAAAATATTTCTATACCAAAAGCGTTTCATACCTCCTTTTTCACAAGGAGCATTTTTTATTTTTGGTAAAATATACTTTTACTCATATTTTGTCAGTAAATTATAGTATTAGTTTTATACAGTTTAGTGTAAACAGAGTAATGGTAATGGTTAGTAACAAGTAGCTCTACAATATTATTAAAGAGATTTTTGGTTTTTTTTTGTAAAGTAAACATTTTTACTGACAAATTGCCGTTTTCGGGTAAAATTTTGCGGAAATTCATTTTAGAATTTTATTTTAAAGTGTCATGTTTAGTTGTTTTTCCAAAGAAAAATTACGTGCGGGGTTTTTCCCTTGTTTTTTCTAGACTTCTATAAGTTTTATTGACTTGTTGTAAAGAATACATAGCGGTATCCATAGAGTGGAATTAAACCCCGCCTTCGGAATAGTTGGAAGTAACCACAAAGAGACAGTCGTATACAAATTATAGCTATAAAACCATTCGTACATTTTGGGGGGGGGGGGTGGCAGCTTGTTCAGGCCGGTATACTTTCAGTTCTTTGGCGCCAGTTATTATCTGGGCAACGTTAGAGTGAGTTCATTTGAATATATGTGGCAAGTAGACTTCACGCGTATACTTATATTTCCTATAAGACTCCGTATTCATTTTACCCACGCTAAAGGTATACTACAGGTAAAAATATGAAATGTGACGTATAATACTAGACTATAGGACTGGGTATAGTGTTTATACATGGTTACGAACCACATGATTGAGGCCGACACAGTGTGACCAAGTCGTTATGATTATCGTAGACCCAAGGTGTGGGAGTAACATTGAGTTTGGAGTTACCGTGCTTAATGGAATCCAATGCTTGACGTTTGAGAGATAGCCTCTCATACGCTGAATCACTGCGACTACTTATGATTTAAATACAGTGGACATCGTCTTTTGTCACCGAAACTTCACAGATCGCAGTCCATTTGTCTGGTTTTCCTGGGTCGAAGGTCTCTATAGTCTTGATTCTAATGTCGTCCGCAGAGAGTTTCATATAGTCTAAGAATATATTTGGTTACATTTCTCGAACTTCATATGGAGCAGCGCGGCGTGCAAGAGTCATTATTGTTGGCAGTTGGCAAGGAATTAAAACATCACCGGTGTGAGACAGAGCTGTTGAAATTGCACTGTGCGCAGAATCTACTTCGCTTTGTCAATGGTTGACCTCAAAGAAGTTGAGGGTGATCGCACGAAAGGTGACGGAGTGTCTGAAGAGACACAGGAGCATTGTAATGACTATGCTGCTATTGTTTTGCCCAGCAGCTCTATCTGAGAACACATGAACTTCCTATATTCCTTCTTAATCAAGAATGTGAAGGATGATAGCAAGACATGTAGCTATTTTGCAAGATCTCCTCCTACTGATTGCTTGGTGCCACAGGAAGCAGAGGCAGTGCTTGTTTCCAATGTTATAAATGGCAAGTTTGTAGTTTGATAAACGATGCCTGTAAAATATTGCACTCTCTTTAGAAATAGGAAATTAAAAAACCTGTTGGAGATTAAAGACTGCTGCAGCAACTTTATCTGGATGTTGTATCGCTTTGTAGCCTTATACTGCAAAAATCAAATCGCACTGATAAAAGTGCCATAGTTAACACATACTGCACAAGTTTAAATATGCATTACTTACCTAATACATGATAAAGCCATTTGTAATTTTAGGATAATAGAGGAAAATACATCGGGGTGTTAAAGTTACTCTACGATGTAATCACCATTTAAGAGACCAATGAGGACTGATGAAGTGGCGTAAAGAGAGTTACTGGCAATTACGCCACTTTGTGTGTCCAAGAATCGAGTAAATATGCCGTAAATATGCCGCTTACGCCAAAATCACGATTGCTCTTTACAGCAATACAGACAAGATGTAGAAACGCCACTTAGTCAGGTTATAGATACACACATTAGAGATTCCTAGGAGAAGTATCTCACTTTGTACAAATTTGGCCCTTTCGCCTCTTCGTCAGTCTAACGACAAAATAATACTTAAGTTACAGGTGCATTAAAAAAACAATGGGCAAAATAAGATGGGTTGAAAATTATCTTATAAATTATGTCCTACACCCTAGCAGGCCTTGTGTGAAGATAAAATATATATTCTGAAAAATAAACTATGGAGAAACAAAAATAAATTCACAGTGGAAGGGGTCTTGCCCCCTTAATAAAGGGGGAAAATGGGTAATATAGTTTTCAGTGAATGCTGAATATCCCTTAAAACTAACGTGATCCGGCGTGTTTTACCTTAAAATACTACACATGAAATTGCTAAAAATTTGTTTAAGGTTTTTCCGAAAATTNCGTGATCCGGCGTGTTTTACCTTAAAATACTACACATGAAATTGCTAAAAATTTGTTTAAGGTTTTTCCGAAAATTCAAACATTAAGTGGGGTGATAAGTAGTAAAATAGATTTACTAGTATTTGAAGTATTTATTTAAAGGAAATATTGCAAATGGGTTTTTAAATATGTTATAAATGCGGGGTGAAAATGTGGTTGTTTTTTTCCAAATGCTTAAAAAACATATATGACAGATTAATTTATAAATTNATAAATGCGGGGTGAAAATGTGGTTGTTTTTTTCCAAATGCTTAAAAAACATATATGACAGATTAATTTATAAATTCGGTAGACGGAGGGGAAAGCCGTGGGAAAATGTGCGGTTTAATTTGAATCTGCCAAATGTGAATAAGAATTCACGTTTATATTCCTTGCGTGCGTAGCCACGGGATGAATAAAAAATTATTTAAATCTGCCATGCAATATATAAAAAAATTGTTCTATGTTTCAATTCGCAAAAACTAATAGAATTCTGGTTGGGTGAAGCAGCCAGGAACAGCCAGTTTTATCGTAATTTGGTTTTAATAATTTCACAGTGTTATCTGATCAATGCGTAGCTAAACTGAGCATTTCTAAAAGCCCTGCTTAAGATCTACTTGCATGCACTCTGCGTATTCTTCCACCATATGTAGGATAAGCATTGCATGTGCCTGATCACTTTACTCATGCGTCGGTAAAGTGAAACTGAAAATCTTAGGAAAGTAAATATTTTACAATTTCGCATCTTGTAACACTTCTATCCATTAGGAATAAAGCATAGAGCCAAATAAGTCATTTAAGTATCCGTAAAGGTTAACATAACTCTTTCAATCAGAGTTTAATTCATGGAACTACTTTCGCTTCGTCTTTACCCAATTTACTTGGTCCATACCAGTCCGTGTGCCCATTAATATGTACTGCAGGTAGGGGCAGTGACCTTTTTCATACATTGATTCAAAAAGTGCTCAAATAATCGTGAACAGCATTGGTTGTTTGGTCTTATGAAAATGTAAAATTTTTATTTTTGGTGAAGGTGCTAAATAAGCCAACTCTCAATTAAATNTGGTTGTTTGGTCTTATGAAAATGTAAAATTTTTATTTTTGGTGAAGGTGCTAAATAAGCCAACTCTCAATTAAATGTGAAACACCTGGGGATCATTTGGTATCAAATATGTGTTAAAACAATGCCGTCTCATAAATATTACTAAGAAAGTGCTACATTATATAAATATATTCTTTCGAGAGGNTATGTGTTAAAACAATGCCGTCTCATAAATATTACTAAGAAAGTGCTACATTATATAAATATATTCTTTCGAGAGGCAGAAGTGTGAGAAAATTTTTTTTTTCGGGATTCAAAATTTTACAATTTTCAGCAGTTCCAACTCATACTACTGTATTTGAGCTCGCAGTAAAGGGTCGCGGCTGGGCTGCGATGGAGAGTCCGCGGCAGTTCATTCCTTCGCCGTTGCGGGAGAGATAGAGGCTTACCTCACGGTGGTGGGGGGAATTTCGGCAACTCGGCAGCCAACTTTCTTACCGGGCCTCGCAAACAAGCTGCCCCGTGGACGCGCGGTTATCAAGATGAACCCCCTGGCGATGGAGGGGCCATTCACATGGCCGCTCATTTTTATGACGCTGCGGTAATTGATGGAGGGGGCAATGGGATAACTAACCTATCCCCTGCCACGGGCCGGGGGAAAACTGGCGACGACAGGCCGGCCGAGGTCTCGCTGCGCCGGGATTTGTGACGGGTCGCTGGGTTTTCATACAGCCGCGCCAGCCATTAATCAATTAGATGCTGCTGCCTCCTGGTGTCCATGACTAAGTAATTACCGCCTCGAGACGAGGAAGACCGTGGTTGGAACGTTGCGAGGAAGAGGGATGGGAGAGAGAGAGCGCGCGGAATGGGGATAGGGAGAACAAGACGAGATTGAAATACACCTACCTACCAGGTATCGCGTTTGCGCTGACACCGGGCGCATTCCAGTGGCACAGTGCTTCGAGAGTGGTACGAATTTTATTTCTAATTGTGTTTTCACGGTTTTCCTAATAACTTATGTTTCTGAAAATTCGTGCCTTTTTAAACATAATGATTTCAGAAAAAAACTGAAATTNAGAACAAGACGAGATTGAAATACACCTACCTACCAGGTATCGCGTTTGCGCTGACACCGGGCGCATTCCAGTGGCAGAGTGCTTCGAGAGTGGTACGAATTTTATTTCTAATTGTGTTTTCAAGGTTTTCCTAATAACTTATGTTTCTGAAAATTCGTGCCTTTTTAAACATAATGATTTCAGAAAAAAACTGAAATTTTGAAAGAAAATGATTGTTTATAATACTTTTAACGCCACCAAGTGCGCTAGTTCACATCATCAAACTTATCTAAAGTTAACGGGTTATTTAGAAATTTGAATGTCTGAAAATGACTAAAATAATTTTGTACTGTTTTTCATCAATAAAGTACTTCTTACTACCAACACACCAAATCGAAACGTCACGGGTGCGTTAAAAATTATTAATTTTTGGCCCATATTCCAAACTTTTACAAAATAATTTCTTCATGTTTGTCCTAGATCAGTTCTTAAACAACGAAAGACTACATAAACGATCATTAAAATGTTATTGCACCCAAAGTAATGCAATTCTACTTAAAGCTTATGTTAGTTATATTTTCCTGAAGAAATCTGCATTCAGGGACGTTCTTAAATGTTAGGTTTAAACGAATATGTTATTTACATCGAAATATGTTTGCTCGTTCACGTCATGTATGAAACATAATATGATAAACCAACATATTTATGGGGTGGAAAAATATAACGGTGTAAAAAATAATGTGTGGCTGGATTGCAGCTATAAGAAACCAGACCACGACAAGAACTTCAATACCTCGAATATAGCTGTGTGTATAAAGTAGTTGCAATATATATCTTGTTGACTGTAGTATACACAAGTTATACCAAGAGGAAGAAGAAATACTTTCCAAAGGTTCGGGTTGGACCCTGGCTTCAGTAAATCATCTAGAACTGAGAACAAATGGGCACAATCCACTTGGTAAAAAGGCACTTTGATTTCCTTCTACCTCAATACAGAGAATTACAACATTAAATACCAGCAAGTACATGAGTGCGAAGCCTGGATTGTATGAGGAGTCAGTTTCGAAGCAGGAGGGGTCATTTGCGGAGTTAGGAGGGTCCATGTAGTGTCATTAGGGGTCATTTAGAAGAAGATAGGGGTCATTTATGGGTAACTTAGGGATCATTTAGAGGACAGTCTTGTGAGGGGTCTGTCTGACAGTAGTCAGTTGTCTGCTTTAAGTGTAACCATGAGTTCAAGCTGAGCAAAGAACTTAACAAAAAATAAGCGACATGAGTTGCCGGCTTGAATTTGCTGATATTTGTCGTTGNTAAGCAAAGAACTTAACCTGGAAGAATCTGTTGAATATATAACTGCATAGTAATGTGATCAAGGAACTAGATAGAAATACCTGGTTGAATGAAGACATAAAATTGCTTAAATCTGACTGATGAAATGTATATATATATTCGTATATATATATATATATTGTTCAGTGTATCACCTAGCACAGACTGTGTGAGGTCATCGTCGTAATGCTTCATTGCGCGAAAAGGACTCTTTTACAGGTGGTTTTGTAATGTCGCCGAGCATAAGAGCTTTTACAGAAGATCTTTCCACAGTAGCAACACTGTTTTTAATGTAATTTTCCAGCAGTTGGAAAAGGTACATTCATAAAGATAAGCTCTACAATATACTACGTACAATGATTAGCTTGTGCCATCTTCAAGAAAAAAAACCGACGTCCTTTCCACAGTGGCAACATGTGTATCTACATATATATATANCAATGATTAGCTTGTGCTATCTTCAAGAAAAAAAACCGACGTCCTTTCCACAGTGGCAACATGTGTATCTACATATATATATATGTATATAACAATAGCCAGGACAAGCAGATACACATTTTGCCACTGTGGAAAGGTCGTCGGTTTTTTTTTCTTGAAGATGGCACAAGCTAATGATTGTACGTAGTATATTGTAGAGCTTATCTTTATGAATGTACCTTTTCCAACTGCTGGAAAATTACATTAAAAACAGTGTTGCTACTGTGGAAAGATCATCAGTAAAAGCTCTTATGCTCGGCGACATTACAAAACCGCCTGTAAAAGAGTCCTTTCCGCGCAATGAAGCATTACGACGATGGCCTCACACAGTCTATGCCAGGTAATACATTGAAGAACCACATCAAGAACTGCATGTATTCGTCTTTCGAGAGCTAGCAAGTGTTGCCGTCAATACCTCTTGCTACATCGGTGGGTACTGATTCGTCAGNCAGAGTCGGGGGGTGGGTTGGTGGCTTGCGTTCATGTTGATGGCAGCTGAGCTATGATTCATATATGGCGAGGAAATTGGAGCGACGATACATGTGATATATTGTGGAATGGCTGGGGTGTGAGGTATTTCTGTTATATAATGTCAATAATTCGCTTTGTGGGGTGGAAGATTGGTCGTCTATAAAGCCAATTAAATATAAAGTTGGGCGTTAAATCGGCAGCAGATTATCCTAATAGAGAGTGACTGTGCTCTGCCGTCTTTAAGAGAACGGTACTCTCAGTTTCACACACATCCAACTTGGTTTAATGTAATACGTATGTAACTTTCCCTCGGCAATTTTTTTACATTTTTGAAGACTTTTCACGATTTTTTCATCATTTATGGGGTTGAAGGTCAATGGGGCCAAAGTTATGGCCACAAACATTCTACATGGGTGCCAGAGACAGACACGTAATATGTTCGACGATATTATTTTAATTTATTGCATTTATGAACATTTTTTTTCATGATTTTGAGGTTAAGTACATTGGGGCTAGGTCAAGGACACCAGTATCCAACATGGATGTTAAAGTCATTGATCTAATATATTCCTAAAATTTTATCAGTTTATTTCGATATTTACAATTTTTTTTCTCGAATTTTAGTTTTCAAGTTTATTGAGATCAAATTCTAGGTCGTCCACAACCAACACCGTGTTCAGGGATCATCAATGTAAGATCTTCCTTGATTTTTAGAATAAATCTTTTTTTTACTATTTTCTCAATTTTTTATGATTGGAAGGTGGGTAGGTAGAGGTAGAGAATAATGGTTTTTGTGAGGTGGTTGAGCGCTGGGGTGAGTGAAATAACATCATATGTTCCTCGATATTTATAATTTTTTTTTCTGGTTTTTAAAATAATTGCCAGAGGGTTGGAGAGGAGCGGGGGTGAGGTGAAAGAGGCGGAGGGATGAGCAAGGGGTAGGGTGGAGTATCGTTATATGTTCTTAGATTTTTTAGAAATGTTTTCCTTTTTTTGCAATTGTTTATAATAGTTGCTTTGAGGTGGGTCAGGAGAGAGGTTGTGGTGATGGTGAAGAAGTGTGTCGTGTTTAGGATAAGGGCATGGTGAGGGGGAGAGGTGGATGTTGTAGGTGCCGGATGCCAGTCAGAGGAGGGGGCCATGCCCGCCTATACTTCCCGGTCCCATGGACCTGGCTTGGAGCCTGGAATCCTTTTCACTGATCTGAGGATTGAGTAGCTATTTCCGCTAAGAGCTTCGAATCTTCTTCCTCGCCTCAGAACCTTTCGGCTATTGCTACGAGAAGCTTTGGATCCGCTTGCCTCATTTTTCCATTTTTTTTGCAAATTTTTTGGTGGAAAAAGTGATTTTTTTTGTAAAATAACTCATTTCGGAAGTGAATTTTGCGGCAAAACAAGTGATGTGGGAAAATATGGCCGCCAACCCACCGGAATGACAAAGCAAGAGGTGATATCATCCAAGATGGCGGACGGCTTCTGACTCTTTCGTCTTAACGTCTGCGCGAGAAGGAACTATATCAAAGTACCTTTGATAAATCTGTTTTTCCAAGGCAAGATTAAATATACTGTCCTCTACGTCATGACCGCTGTGTGTGAACGAATATTGTTGTCATTACTTTATATTGGCGCAGTGCGTGTGTGATTGAAAATATTGGAAGTGCGAAATTTGTACATTTTAACTATGAACTTTTTTATGGCGAAATTAATGTCATGTCTGTTTATCTATCCCAAAATTGTATCTTTACCCTAGGTGTTTGAAATATAATTGTGTGACGTGCTTACGTTTCTGTGATTAGAATTTTTGCAACAATCCCAAGTTGCAACAATCCTAAGTGCAGCTAGATCAATTTAAATAAATAATGCAATGAACCCAGAAAACACTAAGTACCAAGGCATAGAAATAAAAGCGAAATAAAAGTTACGGGTAGGCCTATTTGTGTAGATGTCCACCAGTTTATTTTTAATTTTTCGCTGCTTCGTACAAAAAATAACCGACATAAGTTGCCGGCTTGAATTTGTTGATATTTGTCGTTGGTCTGGTTGTTCCTTCGTTTTAGTATTTATTCCAACTGAAGCCGTCCTTTTATCGAAATAGCCAAACACATATCAATAACAAGAGGTTAAATACTAAAAGTTCTTTATCCCGCAGTTGTAACAAGGTTAAACACAGTCGCGGCAAATTATTAACGTGTTTACGTGACTTGTGCTATGCTGTGTAAAACAAATATATTAACAATGTAAAATATTAATCGTAATCACTATCGTCAATAGAGATTTTGTGAAAAAGTCATAACGCTGACCTTAATATAGTTATAGGCATAAATTGTGAACGTTCGTACAAAAAGGTTACTTAAGTACGACAAAATTTTTTGATCAGCTGAAAACAGTAAACAAAGCATATGACAGTTAGAAAGGAAAAGTCACATGGCAGTGTTTATGTTTACATGTAGCGGAAGGATACGTAATCGGTAACAAAAAGTAGAACATTAGCAGGGCTTCAGAAAAGTGTAAAGTAACCGCCAATGGCCTAAATATCTCGAGGCCTCTCTCTGGATCGTATTAAATCCCTCATAATTTCGGAACAGCATGAGGTGCCAGAAAACTTGGGAAAGTACGTAGTTATTTGGTATTTCCAGTCTGTCACAGGAAACTCATACTAAACTGCGCAATTGATGTTAAACCCTTTTTTGTTTTCCCGCCAAGCTCTGGCCTTCAGGACATATTCAAAATGAGAGTGGAGAGGAACAGCAAATGGCAAGGGAGACTCTACGATTGGCTCAGTATACTTGTTACAATTATAAAACTTCTGAATTAAAAAAAACATAGTCTAAGTAATGTGAACTATCGTAATGGTTGAAGTTATGTTTTTAAATACTAGTTTGTTATTACTGTTATTAATTGTGAGGTTTTACAAATTATTTTGCATTCCGATCAGAAGTATACAAAAATACATTTTCACATGCGGGAATTTTGATTTGAGAACAGACATTAAGTTTCCCTTATATATTTATATATATTTTTTTAATGATATGTAAGTGTTATGTCAACCAAGAAAATATCTATAATTCGTGGAGCTCCAAATAACTTTTCAGTAATTCGTCGAAACATTCAGTCATCAAATTTGTAATCCAGTACTTTTCTGGAATTTACTTAATTTTTTTTTGGCGTTAGGCACCGAAACAACATCACTGACTTCAACAACGAAATTAAAATTTTTTTCCTTATTAATAGAATACTTCTGCCAGACTTACCTATAAGAGCTGCATCAAGTTTAAAAGAATTAGCAAGATTGTCCCACAAGATTGAAAAAATTTTTACTGTCACAGAGAGAAATCTCGAAAATTCCCAAGCAGGCGTCGCAAAGGGCTTTGTTATCTTTTACGGCACGTGAATACTTTTTACCGCCACTCACTTTGAAACCCACACAAACCTGACCCGTATTTTGCTCTCTTCACTTTCTGGCTTTCAAAGTGTATTCTTTACTGCAGTGGATTCACTTAACGCTGGCTCTTTTCTCGAAAAAAGCTTTTAAGTTTACGTGACATTTGCATGCAAAATAAACTGNGTCGCAAAGGGCTTTGTTATCTTTTACGGCACGTGAATACTTTTTACCGCCACTCACTTTGAAACCCACACAAACCTGACCCGTATTTTGCTCTCTTCACTTTCTGGCTTTCAAAGTGTATTCTTTACTGCAGTGGATTCACTTAACGCTGGCTCTTTTCTCGAAAAAAGCTTTTAAGTTTACGTGACATTTGCATGCAAAATAAACTGTGTATTAGTATCTTTTCTGAACTTGTAGGTAGCGCACGATAGTTTCTTTAATGGTTCGCACCTATTTTTCAATGGATTTTGTAAGTAAACCTAATTCGATCGTATACTGGTATGTGTTGGGGCGTTCAATAGTATAAAAATATTTTTAACCGTTATAACATACCACATAAATTTCANTGAACCGTTATAACATACCACATAAACTTCAGGTGTGGTATGAAAAATTAGTCTGCGAAAAGTGTAGCAATAAGGGAAAACCAATTTTAAAAACGAATAAAATTAGTTATGAGAATTTGACATTTATTTTTTTGTACAAATCAAAAAGTTGATGAAAATTAGTACGGTGGGTTACATATTATGATATAAGAATGCCATGGATATTTATTATAAATTTATTTTACGGTAGGCATTTTGAACCATGCTTCGAATTTCAAAGAAACGGCAACATGATACGTCTGTACGTCTGTGATTACTATATACTCTTTAGCTGAAACGACACCACGTGTTAATATAATATTTAAAATTCGAACTAATCAAGATTTAAGTTAAACTTATATTTACGGTAAAACACGTGGTAAAAGTAATTTTTTTAATGATTGGGTATTTTTATTAAGTTATTATCCATATAATATCACGAAACCATAAAATATCATATAAATTATAAAAAGGAATGATTGCAATTTAACAGCCTTAAAATATATTACAAAACTCACTTTTATAGGTTTTAATCAGAGCTACTATTCGTAGTAAAAATGCGAACGAACTGAAATGATGCATGCACATAAAGTTATAATGTAGAAACCCTCTAAAACTGTCCGTGTTACGACACCCTGATAAATAAATGCGTGATTAATAAGTGCGCTTACAGAATACAGTGTTTCAGCTTGCAAGCATAATAAGAATAAAATATTTTTCAGTAAGCAAAAAATAACATCCTGCATGGCTTATATGTATCTATACTTGTCGAGACATGTTTTATGTTGTTGAGTTACATAATTGAAAAAACAAACACTCATGCATAAAGCATGTACTATGCTGCAGGTTGCTTCAAAGTAGGCTTCTTTTAACGCAAATGTATAGAGAAACTATTCACAGAATGAAATTTTTAACTTGTAAATTTTAAATAAAGGGAAATTCTGCTTATTTTCAATGCATGGCTATAAATGTTTTTTTGTACATTTTAAATTGCCTTTTATACGTTTTAAAAAAAATCTGGTTAAGTAGGTTTACACTTTACTTATTTTATTAGTACCTGATTTGATTATTCTTTCATTTATTCAAAAAAAGTGACATAAGTGCATTTGCTGGTTATCACAAAATACAACACAACTAAAAAGATACCCTCAATATGTTTGGAACAGCCTCTGTAAATTGAACAGTGTTTATCATCTCTTTTAACACAAGTAAAAATTAGGTGGAAAATCATCGCTTACAACAAACTATATGTTCCGGTGAAGTTGAACAATTTACTCTCAATTTCCTTGTTTAATGCACTTCGTGAACTTTTCTTCAGTCAATAAAATAATGTTTTGATTGACTTAGAGTTTTTGTAAAATCCTTATAAATGTAGCGGAACATTGAAACTACAAATATACGATGATTTTGTTTATTATGGCATAGAATATTTAATATAAACGTGGCCCGAATTAGCACTCAAGTCTATTTCTAAAAATGTTGATAAATAATAGCCTTCTTGACATACTGGCAAAAATACGGAAGTGTAAAAAAGGAACCTATTAATTTATATCAGTTATGTACATATTCTTCAATTGAACTGGGTAATATTAGTCTATATAATACCAGCTTATATGCTACTAGTTATATTTAATGGGTACAAAAATAAAGTTCATGTTTATTCGTAAAATATTTACTTGTGCTCATCTGAAAAGGATTTTCAATTATGCCAGACATACATATAAAGATAATTAATTTTACTCTGACATCATCCGCGTGGCCGTGTTACAATATCGAAAAAATGTCCACGCTGTGGATAGTATTTAATATTTTATCAGTAGCGTCAATTTATGTCACAGTTTATATTTACAATTGCGGAAAAAGGCTTGATTATTACACTTTGTGCCCCTGACACACCGTTCCAGCCTGGAATTTTTCCCGCCAAAGGCACGAGTTATATCGACATCGCTCGTAGCATGAGTATCGTATCGGTCACCTGGCATGTAAACACTGCGGTCTGAACCGCGAGGGGCCTGTAACCGCACCTGTTTACTGACCCTCCGAGACAACTCCGAGGGGNGTCTGAACCGCGAGGGGCCTGTAACCGCACCTGTTTACTGACCCTCCGAGACAACTCCGAGGGGTGTATTGAACATCGACTACTCCACATCCCGTGTCAACACGTTTCTGGTCTTCGCCAGACAATTAATCGACTTTCTGTGTCCACACCAGGAAAGTCGCTCGGAGATAGAAGCTGATTGATTATTCGATTCTGCCCAGCTCCATCCTCGCGTCACCTCACTGCAAATTCGTTTAACTCACGTCGGAACGGCTCCTGTTGCCAAAAAGTATATATATATCAAAGAGCATCAATCTGTATGTGAGTAAATTAGTCGTCAAATATCGGTCGAATCATATTATAAAGCTAAAATTTAAACTAAAAATAAATATNTGTATGTGAGTAAATTAGTCGTCAAATATCGGTCGAATCATATTATAAAGCTAAAATTTAAACTAAAAATAAATATTAACACTCATGAAATAAATTACATGTAAGCCCTACGATTTACGTAACAGAACACAGTTTAAATACATTTTAGAAAACAAAACCAACAACAACTGAAAAAGTTAGAGTTCAATACAAAACCATTTTTAAAATTTTTTTGTTTTGTATTAAATAATAAAATATATTTTTCATTGATTAACTACAACAAGGTTACTCATTCTCGTTTTTTGAAGATCAAATTTTTTCATATATACATAGCATTTAAGAATGTGGCCGAAAGCGTATATTAAGGGAGGTAATACCACATGNTGTATGTGAGTAAATTAGTCGTCAAATATCGGTCGAATCATATTATAAAGCTAAAATTTAAACTAAAAATAAATATAAACACTCATGAAATAAATTACATGTAAGCCCTACGATTTACGTAACAGAACACCGTTCAAATACATTTTAGAAAACAAAACCAACAACAACTGAAAAAGTTAGAGTTCAATACAAAAACATTTTTAACATTTTTTTGTTTTGTATTAAATATTAAAATATATTTTTCATTGATTAACTACAACAGGGTTACTCATTCACGTTTTTTGAATATCAAATTTTTTCATATATACATAGCATTTAAGAATGTGGCCGAAAGCGTATATTAAGGGAGGTAATACCACATGGAAATTGATTTTGAGAATATATTTAATTAAAAATATCAGAATTCATTTCAGATAAAACAATAACGTTCTGGCTACAATTTAACTGATAGAAGACCTCATACACCACCACGATAGTTAGGTAATTATCACCCCCCCTTCATCAAGAAATAAGGGTTACAAAATTCCGTTCGCATGTCATTTCGTNCACCCCCCCTTCATCAAGAAATAAGGGTTACAAAATTCCGTTCCCATGTCATTTCGTGACCGGAAGGTTGTGTCGTAGTGTGATTATTGTATATGAAAGAGCACGTGTAAATCAACAAAAAAGATTGCCTTAGTATCACACCCTCCGGCAAACCATTCTGCCAAAAACAGCTACCGAATAATCGGAAGAAGTGGAGTGCCGTTACCCAGAGCATGATTTTATTGCAGGACATGCTTTATTCTTTCTTTGTATAATGTTCTGCTAGTTTTTTTTGTTTTTAAGTAATTGAATAAAGCCTATTAAAACCATAATATACAATTCTATATATCTGGGACATCGTATAGAACACAAATCCTTGGCTTCTGGTCAACCAGTCTTCCCTATAACCACAAAAAAAATCCCAGTGTTTTTAAATAAATATTTTTTCTGTTGTTTTTTTTAATGTCATAGCGAGTAACACAAAAAATATTACTTTAAAAAATTTCACTTAAAACAATTAAGAGAAAACCAATATGCTACAAGACACAAACAACTTCGCAATAATTTATAAACACTTTAACAAAAAAATATGGCATCGCAGGCTTTTCGTTCTGAATCAAATGAATTCAGAAAACCGTTCACTTCCTTTGATGTGTTAGATGTATATTCAGGCTATATAAACTACATTCGTGATAAACTACATTCGTGATAAAGTCCATTCACAGTTACTTCCAACTTTTCTGAAGCCCTGCAGAAGTTCTCCTCATGCTAGCAAAGCTTGACTAAGTCTAGAGAATTATACCAAAAGAACAACCCGCCGCATTCGTGCGCATTCCGATTATTGATATTTTGCATAAGAACTATTTATTACAAGGCATTACAAAAAAAATCTATTTTCTCTCTTGTTTTATTCACATAGCTTATAAATGAAGTATTATAATTTATGTATAAAATATTAGTAAAAGTTCTATTATTAAAAAAAAGATACTTTTATATTAATATAAGTATAAAACGCTTATGATATATGACATGTTTTGGAAAGAAACAAAAACGTCTTACATAGGGTGATTTTACAAACGTTTGATTAAAAAAGTGTGAAGAAACCGTAAATAGACTATAGAAAGTTCGTGTCGTTTTCAAACAGAAAAAAATATATACATTTACACTGAGTTGATAAAAGTCATGCAAATATACAGCTGGCAGTAGTATCGCATACAAAATGTATAAATGGGCAGTGAATTAGTTTGGCTTTCATTTGTATTCAGTGATTCATAGTGAAAAGGTTTCTGACGTGATTATGGCCGCACGACGGAAATTAACAGACTTTGAACGCGGAATGGTAGTTGGAGCTTGACGCATGGGACATTTCATTTCGAAAATGGTTAGGGAATTCAACATTCCGATATTCACAGTGTCAAGAGCGCGCCGAGAATGCCTAATTTCAGGCATAACCTCCCACAATGGGCAACGCAGTGGCCGACCGCCTGCACTTAATGACAGAGACCAACGACGTGTGCGCAGAATGGTCAGTGTTAAAAGACAAGCAACACTGCGTGAAATAACCGCAGGAATCAATGTGGGACGTACAACGGACGTGTCCGTTAGGACAGTGCGGCGAACATTGGCGGTACTGGGCTATGCCAGCAGAAGACCGACTCGAGTGCCTCTACTAAAGCACAACATCGCCTGTAGCGCCTCTCCTGAGCCTGTGAATATATCAGTTGGACTCTAGACGACTGGAAAACCGTGGCTTGGTCAGGTGAGTCCCGATTTCAGTTGGTAAGTGCTGATGGTAAGTTTGAGTGTGGCGCAGACCCCACGAATCCATGGACCCAAGTTGTCAACAAGGAACTGTGCAAGCTG
>NQII01001715.1:434542-449133 GCA_002778355.1 Clitarchus hookeri | reverse complement strand
TATGAAGGGGACGCTCTTGAATTTCCCGTTGAACAGCAGGCTCACCGGCGAGTGCAGCAGGAAGGGTTCTTCGCCCTCTCTCACGTACTCGATACTCGGGCCGAAGGGTCGCACGTAGCTGACTGGTGCTGTGACGTTGTCCATAGCAGCGATGAGCTCTGTGGCGGACGCGGCTCGCAGGTTGGCAATGAGCTGCGACGTGGTGTTGGCAGGCCTGCTGANGCAGCGATGAGCTCTGTGGCGGACGCGGCTCGCAGGTTGGCAATGAGCTGCGACGTGGTGTTGGCAGGCCTGCTGACCAACGAGCTCAGCGTGAAGGCGCTCTGCTGGACGTAGTTCGTGTAGGAGAAGGAACTGAGGGCACACCCGCTCTCCGATATCGCCTTGTGGAAGAGGCCTGTTGCAGAAATTGCAATTCTCTTTTTGTACTTGAGCACAGTATATATAATTTACTCGTATAAAAATATCTCTCAAATCCTCGTTTCCCCTGTGAATTTAATTATCTAATTATTTTTAAGTGTTACTTCAAAATTTCCTTAGCTTACTTGCAAAATTGGAGTACACAGCTGTTTCATTTTGAGCCAATGCTACTTTTTAGTAACTTTGTTACCAACCATTAACAAAATTAGTTGACTGTTTTACTAAATGAATGACAACAATAAAATTAAATATGAATATTAAATGCGAAATAAGAAAATGTTGATCGAAAAGAGTACCTGCCAATATTTTTTAAATTTTAATTTGTGTCTGATTTCTCAAATTAAATGTTTACATCATTTAAATTTGAATAATAGAGATGCTACTAATGACAATCTGATGGGACTGCTGGTATTTTATGATATAAGTACAATGTTGGGTGTTGGATATTGTAAATAACAATTGCATAAGTTCGAAATACCCACCACGACCAGCAAGTCACCATCTGCAATGCTGTAGAACAGAGCGGCAAACAGTATCTATGGTTTCCATAGGAGAGGAGTTGCAAGTCCTCACAAGCAGGTGTCTCATGACATCTGGTGTCCATGATTTTGTGCTGTACACAGTTTTCTTCTGAGTTGCCCAAATATAAAAAATTTAAAGTTGGAAAATCTAGAGACCTGGGAGGATACTTAACGCTTTCTCGTCGGTCTAACCACCTCCCAACAAATGTTTAATCCAAGAGCGACTGCAGATATCAATGGTAATGTTGTGGCATTCCATNCGGTCTAACCACCTCCCAACAAATGTTTAATCCAAGAGCGACTGCAGATATCAATGGTAATGTTGTGGCATTCCATCAAGCTGCAAAAGCAATCGTCATCTGGGTAGAGTTGGTAAACAGCTGGCACTTTGTTTTTCATGACATGATAACTTCAACCTGTCACTGTTACGTCAAAGAAAGTGGTCCCACAAGTTATTTGGCAGATATACTGCAACCCATTGTTAAACGACAGTTTGAGTATTTGCATCGCCCCAGTACACATAGTTGTGGGAGTTTTCATNCGGTCTAACCACCTCCCAACAAATGTTTAATCCAAGAGCGACTGCAGATATCAATGGTAATGTTGTGGCATTCCATGAAGCTGCAAAAGCAATCGTCATCTGGGTAGAGTTGGTAAACAGCTGGCACTTTGTTTTTCATGACATGATAACTTCAACCTGTCACTGTTACGTCAAAGAAAGTGGTCCCACAAGTTATTTGGCAGAAATACTGCAACCCATTGTTAAACGACAGTTTGAGTATTTGCATCGCCCCAGTACACATAGTTGTGGGAGTTTTCATTTCCATTAAAATTTAAAGTTTGCTTATTCTGACCGAACAACTACGTCAGTAAAATGTCCATTGTCGTTGCACATGTCCACAACCCACTCACAAAATTTGACATACATAACTATGTTGTCATCTTTTATAGCGTGAAGTAATGTGGGAATGTAGGTCATCCACTTAAGTTGGTTTAAAATGCAATGGTCATTCGATTTACTGGCAACTGACTCATTCGCAGGTTGCCCCGTAGATTTCAACTTTCCAGATGAACATGTGAATACGTGCATCACACCTCCCACAATTCCTTCGTCCTTTGTCATTCTCTTCCTTTCACGCCATCCATTTTCACATATAAACACTTCCATTATATTAAGCTTGTTATATAATTACGTATTTGGTACACGTGATGGTGACACATTACCGAAGCCCTCGATCGTTTCTGCTACTCAATCACGATATCTCATTTCCAGTAACACATTAAAATCCAATTACGTGGCTCGAATGAAAAACCTTGTCACTTCCACCATTGCTGTGCTGCAGCTCGTGGCTGTAAATCTGACAACATCCGAATGGCTACACACAGTCGTACACGCACACCACTGTCCTTATAACAGTGCCATTGGATTGTTTTTAGTATTTTATCTAAAAGGAGCGTAAAAATTAATTTGGGACATCTGGTATTCCCACTTTCTCATCAGTGCCTATTTTTTTTAGATTACTTTACGGTGTTTCTTTATTTTAAAGTCAGCTAAAACTAAGTGTAGTATTATTTATGTAAAAGGTTCTCTCAGAATGTAACAAATGGTAATTACCTTCTAAATAACATATATTTAGTTATAGAAATACGAGTGTAAGTAATAAAGAGTAGTGAATGAGAAACAGTATTTTTATAAATGAATGTGCTTCGGCTAAATATGTCAACAGATGCAGCTGCAGTTACACCACATTTAAACAGCAAACAGTTAATGTGTTCCTGAATCTCATGTATGTTTAATAATAGAAACCAGTTAAGTGGATTTACAGCTGTATACCTTTCGACATCGGAGAGAACGTGTGGTACTGCACACTCGCTCCACCAGTGTTCACCCCAAAGATGGTAACACTTTCGGGATTTCCACCAAACTTTCCAATGTTTTTCTGTATCCACTTCAGAGCAGCCACTTGGTCCTTGAGTCCAGTGTTACCCGGGCTATCAGTTCCCTCTATACTCATGAATCCTGCAAACACAATCCACGATAAAACATTTTGACTTAAAGGTGAACTATGGAAATGTACTTTTCCAACAGTTCCAGAGACTAAAAAACACAACCAACAAAATTTCACATCTGGACGTTTATGAATTTTCCTCCTGTTTAAACTACGACAAGTTTCTTCTACAAATGTAAGTGAATAAAGTGAATGAAGAGATTTGAGCAGCTCTTAACAGCGAGGTCTTGAGAGCCGATGAGGGTGAAGCGAGGTGAGTATGGAGCAGCACCAGAATGAAAGGACGGGGGAAACGGTACATCTCCGAGAAAACCTGCCGACCAGTGACATCGTCTGGCACGATTCCCACATGATTTCCCGCATGGAAAAACTCGGGAGTGACCCGGCCATGGATTGAACCCCGTTCGCCTGTGCGATATGCTAAAGCCACATCTTGTTGACAAGATCTTGGTGCCATATCCTTCAACATATCTAACACTATTTCTTCTAGATGAGTAACAGAAAGCAGCTACCCTTATAAACGAATCCCAAAGGGATGTAAGCCTACTTATTTATGGAGATACTTATCTGGAATNCAGAAAGCAGCTACCCTTATAAACGAATCCCAAAGGGATGTAAGCCTACTTATTTATGGAGATACTTATCTGGAATGTTTTTATGACAGTGACATAAGTGTATTCTACTTAAGTGCAGCTTTTTCGACAGTTGATCGTCCTGTCTCCGGTGAATAAATATTTTTTCCTGAACATATCCAGTCGTGAAAACTGTGTTTCTCTCATGGGAGGTTACAGGTATCAGTGACAGAATTCAAACAGCAGTGTAAAATTATACTAGCCATGTGATTTGGACTTCTGAGAATGGTATGGTTTGAGCTATTCACAATGTTTCATTGGCATGTTAAGGAATATTTTCTTCAGATGTTTGAGTATCCTGTTGGGTAAATGTTTGCCTTGACTAATGATGCGGCGAATGTGGTATGTATACTTCAGAGATTCAGGAAATATCGTTTGTAAAGCTGTAGAGTTGCTTTAACTATAACTGAAGCACTGCAGTAAGTTTTCTTTACGTTAGTGTACTCAAGTAAGGTAAACTTATACACAAACAAATTTACATCCGAACATTAAGAATAAGTGTTCTGCAAAAGCATATTTGCAGACTGTGGAGATGAAATTTAATTATGAGATAACAAAACATAAATGGAAACTCTTGAACCTAGCTCTTGAATTGCGTTGCAGTGTGTTTTAAATCCGTGTTTTTTTATGTTAGGAATCCCCTTAACGTGCCCCCATTTTACCAATGTACAAAAATTAAACACACTTCAGGTGAGGTATGTATGTATGATGCTCTCAATACATCATGCACTTTATAAATGCTATTTCCGATCCTAAAAACTACTTTTCACGTCGCTGTGTCTCATAATATACAAGTTGGAAACATGCGAAACCATTATAGGGGCCTGCACTGAACTTTGCTTTAGACTTAGCAGCAATTAAATGACGGGGTGACCACTTGAAGTTCCGTGGGTAAATGCAGCAGGACGGAAACACTGCACGCCAGCTAAGCGCCTTGCTCTTAGGGGTGCAGGGGCACTAGGCGCATGTCTCAGTATCGCCCTTATCACTCCCACGCTTGCTTGTGAGCTTCGAAAGAGTTAAACAGCTCCAGGTAGGGGGCGCCCTTAAATGTTTTATATGGCACACTAAAACTTCCACGCACGTTAAACAAGCAAATAATCAAACTATTAAAGAACTAGGACCCAGATTTTGTAGGCATGAAGTAGGAAAGTATGAACAGGAACCCACGAAAAAAAGTATTGTTAAATATCTCAATGCTTAGTGGGAGTGCAATGAAAATATATATGAACTGTTGGTTGAAATAAAAAATAAATTATCTGTAGAGATACTCCACTAGAATTTAATATATAAGCAAGGGTGGATCACCGAAAATAGACTGCAATAAGAAATTTTTGCATTAAGTAAAATGTCGCACCTCAGTTTGCAATTACAGGAANGCTTTTTCGACAGTTGATCGTCCTGTCTCCGGTGAATAAATATTTTTTCCTGAACATATCCAGTCGTGAAAACTGTGTTTCTCTCATGGGAGGTTACAGGTATCAGTGACAGAATTCAAACAGCAGTGTAAAATTATACTAGCCATGTGATTTGGACTTCTGAGAATGGTATGGTTTGAGCTATTCACAATGTTTCATTGGCATGTTAAGGAATATTTTCTTCAGATGTTTGAGTATCCTGTTGGGTAAATGTTTGCCTTGACTAATGATGCGGCGAATGTGGTATGTATACTTCAGAGATTCAGGAAATATCGTTTGTAAAGCTGTAGAGTTGCTTTAACTATAACTGAAGCACTGCAGTAAGTTTTCTTTACGTTAGTGTACTCAAGTAAGGTAAACTTATACACAAACAAATTTACATCCGAACATTAAGAATAAGTGTTCTGCAAAAGCATATTTGCAGACTGTGGAGATGAAATTTAATTATGAGATAACAAAACATAAATGGAAACTCTTGAACCTAGCTCTTGAATTGCGTTGCAGTGTGTTTTAAATCCGTGTTTTTTTNTAACAAAACATAAATGGAAACTCTTGAACCTAGCTCTTGAATTGCGTTGCAGTGTGTTTTAAATCCGTGTTTTTTTTTTATGTTAGGAATTCCCTTAACGTGCCCCCATTTTACCAATGTACAAAAATTAAACACACTTCAGGTGAGGTATGTATGTATGATGCTCTCAATACATCATGCACTTTATAAATGCTATTTCCGATCCTAAAAACTACTTTTCACGTCGCTGTGTCTCATAATATACAAGTTGGAAACATGCGAAACCATTATAGGGACCTGCACTGAACTTTGCTTTAGACTTAGCAGCAATTAAATGACGGGGTCACCACTTGAAGTTCCGTGGGTGCATGCAGCAGGACGGAAACACTGCACGCCAGCTAAGCGCCTTGCTCTTAGGGGTGCAGGGGCACTAGGCGCATGTCTCAGTATCGCCCTTATCGCTCCCACGCTTGCTTGTGAGCTTCGAAAGAGTTAAACAGCTCCAGGTAGGGGGCGCCCTTAAATGTTTTATATGGCACACTAAAACTTCCACGCACGTTAAACAAGAAAATAATCAAACTATTAAAGAACTAGGACCCNGAAAATAATCAAACTATTAAAGAACTAGGACCCAGATTTTGTAGGCATGAAGTAGGAAAGTATGAACAGGAACCCACGAAAAAAAGTATTGTTAAATATCTCAATGCTTAGTGGGAGTGCAATGAAAATATATATGAATTGTTGGTTGAAATAAAAAATAAATTATCTGTAGAGATACTCCACTAGAATTTAATATATAAGCAAGGGTGAATCACCGAAAATAGACTGCAATAAGAAATTTTTGCATTAAGTAAAATGTCGCACCTCAGTTTGCAATTACAGGAANGATCACCGAAAATAGACTGCAATAAGAAATTTTTGCATTAAGTAAAATGTCGCACCTCAGTTTGCAATTACAGGAATCTAGACGGCAGACAGAGCAGGTTAAACAATGTGACGACAAACTTCAAACACACTAAATAGTACTCCAAAGAAGTGATATGCAGGCCAAAGACAGGAGGGAGAGAAAGGAAGAGACTAAGAATAACCACCTATTGGTGTAGGTCAGGGAAATAATTGTCGCACGTGAAATGACATTTCTGTACTGTAAAATAGTTGTGCTGTAGGCGTTAAAACATTCGTTTGAATATTCCCATTATGACAGAGTGATGAATGCAAAATTAACCAGCTAGTATAAAGAGGAAACCAAGGTTAAAAAATGATAGATAATAGCAAAAAAAAACGAAATGTAGGAGAAATGAAAGAGGTTGAGTCAGTGTAAGAACCGAGGGTGGAGGGGGAGGGTTTGTCAGATCGGGGTGACTCCCACCACCAGTGGAGAATCGCATTGTGGGACGGATGATGGAGATGAAGTGCAAACAGTAAAGTTAGGGCTTGAAATTTTCCCCTTTTAATGGTCCCTATATAGACAAAAATAAGGGAGTGCAAACAATTTGAAAAGTAACGCCGTTCCTGCATCCTTAATAGTCGACTGGAATTTAAAGTAAGACAACTACAACATGTTAATAGTACATAAGACTGGAAATAATTATTTTGATGTATAGTAACCTAAATAACTATGCTAACTTTTCTGACCCAAGGTAGGAACTCCTGGGCTTCCAACCACTTCATGAACACGAGCTCAGTTCTGAGTCGTGTCGGTACGTGCAAGATGGCTATAAGCAGCGCTGCTATAGGCGACTATGTTAGGTGGTGTATGGATAAAGATCAGGCGACCTGAGAACACAGGATTCAATTCTTCCTACTTTCTTATAGGAAAGTATTAACTCCTTTAATAAATTAGTTCCCAAAGTCCAAAAATCCTTTGAAAGAATAGTACGTCTATGCAGTGATAAGAGTGAAAGCAGAGAATATAGTGGTGAACTCCTGTCTACGGTAGTGGTTAGTTTTGTAAATATGGAGGGTAATAAGTAAGAAGTGTCAACACGGACCATGTTTTCTATTATTATTTACATGACCTGGCAGCCTCTAATAAGATCTGTTACATTCCCATCCCTTTTGCTCTCTCTCTCTCTCTCTCTCTCTCTCTCTCTCTCTCTCTAGTGTCTCCGTGCCTTGTGATCTTGCTCAAGCTCACGGATCACTTTCGTGTAGTGTAATGGGTCTTTAACAGTAGAAAATTCTTCCTCGTAATGCGAGTGAGATTTATTCGCAATAATGACAGCCAAGAGTTGTTTAACTTGTATCAAAATGCTTTAAAATAAAGCAGAGACAGTTTTACATCTCGTTATGGAGTGAGACAGAGTGGAGAGATTTGGGTGGCTCTTAAAATCGAAGTATTGAGAGCCAACGAGGTTGAAGCGAAGTGAGTATGGAGCAGTATCGGAATGAAAGGGATGGAGGAAATGGAAGATCCTCGAGAAAACCCGCCGACCTACGGCATCGTCCGGCATGATCCCCACATGCGAAAATCTGCTAGTGACCCCGTCGGGAATCGAACCCGGTTCGCCCTTGTGGGAGGCGAGTAGTCTGACTACTATATCACCGTGGCCCCCTACAACTCGATATGAGTCATATACATGCATGTTAGCTGACTGTTGAGGGGTGGCGTCTTATTCGTTCTTGCAACACTATCGACACACCATAGCTTCCGAAGTCATGGTCTGTTTCCTGGCAGTGTGCTATTTGCCTATAAATTATCAAGTTGCCACTCTATACCACAATTATATGTTCGAAAAGACGATCCTGAATACGACGTCAAACAAGCAAGTAGTGTAGACACAGGTGTCCGGGAACACTTTGAGCATGCGTACCAAACAAGTTGAGTCTGTATGCGATGGTTGCCATGATGACGTCGTAGTTCACGAGCTGACCAGGACCGACATTGGCAGACCCTGCCACGAAGGCGGCGCCCTGGATGTAAACCATGACCGGCAATAGAGTCGCATTTCCTCGGCTTCCAGGGAGCTGCAACATACCGCAGTGCCTTATAGAAGTAAATACTAATTCTACTAGTGATATTTATGTTTCACAACTACTGCAGCTGTTATTCTTAAATCATTGACATTAAAAAGTGTAAGTGCAGTAAGGTTTATCAGATAATCAAATGCCCACTCGAGGGTTTCAAAATATAATAAAATTATCACACATGATTACTTAATCTCATATATGTAATCAATTGTAGAAAACTATTAACGATGTAAGTAAATTATCGAATAGAAAATAACTTATGCATAGTTTTAATTATGGTATTCATTGCCTTAATAATAACCAAAAAAATTTAAATTACCACTGCTTAAAATTTTCCCACACATATGGTTGTTACTTCAGTGCCTATTTTTCCGGAAATGGTTAGTTATAAAAATCATTAAGGCCAATTTTATCTTCTTATAAATTAATTTTTAAAAAAATTTTAGCATTGTAGCAGTTATTTACAAAAACATTCGAAATTTATTGACGATTTGTAAAATGCTGAAATATTAAAATAAATTGTATTTGTGTGAAAACTGATTCAGTAGTTTGTAAAAATAAAAACTGTTATGGCAAATATGCAACTAACAAATAGAATTGAACTTTTAATTAACTGAAACTCGTTAGTCATGCATTTTACTATTTACATAATTGTATGTTTTGTCGTGTCAGAAATGCGCCAGTGTAATGCGAACTTCTTATCAGGAAGTAATTGTATGAGAAAATACTGCGCATATGCACCTGGATGGTACAGTGGTTTGTGAACATGCCTTGTAAGCATTATATGTAGTTTATTACACTGTCACCGACAGCAGTTGGTCAGTTTGTTTGATGAGAGACGGGCGTACCTGAGGAGTGTAGATGTTGATGAAGAGGCAGTCCTCGGAGCCGGTGGTAGTGATCTGCAGGCAGTCGTCGCCGTACTCCGTGGCATTCCTCACGCCGGTCCAGGAGACTGGAAGCTGCGGAGCCTGCAAAACACACACGTGTTCACATGGCGCTGTGTGCATGGAGCATGTTCCAATTCCTTTGTAATATCCTGTGCAGAGTTTTATGTAGAAGCAGAGCCACTTGTAATGGAGCCTGCAACCTTCTGTATAACTTGCTTAGCTCTTTATGAAGTAGGGGACACACTAACAAAATTGTCAAAAATGTGTGATATGTTACTTATGAAAGAAAACTGCAAATTTTTGTAATACTTTAAAATATTTTACTCTAACCCACTCATTAAATGTCCTAAATAATTGATAAATGTATATTTTAAATAAAATTTTAAGAATATTTCCGTTCTAGCTCTTTTAAAAACTACTTTTAGCAAAAAAAAAACTTTACCAATCGATACGATCACAACAATAACTGTAGTTGTATGTAGAATATAATAAGTAATAGTGTTTAAAAATTAATCATCAAATTTATAAACAACAATCTCAGCAACGAAAGTTTTCATTTTTATAAGTGAATAATAGAGTGTCAAATAGAGATTACATCCCGGAAGTTTTTTATCCCTGTCTTTGCCTGCAATGTAAGCTATTAAAATGATCAGTATTCTCTTCAGTCTTTTCATCATGTGAGTGTAGCAGGAAGTGAACTCTTCATGACGTGCCAAGTTCAGCCTATTTAACACAGCAACAATTTGCAATAACCCTATTTTACTTTATTTAGCATATAAACAGAATACAGGATGGCACTTTAATTTTATAAAAAATGCATTATAAAGGTTTTCAACAGTCTAATATTAATTGAACACCTACTTGGGGGTGTCTTCAGTTTCGTACATCCCCAAAATGATCATTTTGGCCACTTCAATGNATATTAATTGAACACCTACTTGGGGGTGTCTTCAGTTTCGTACATCCCCAAAATGATCATTTTGGCCACTTCAATGGCTTGAAGTTGCCACTTAGTACTGAGCAGAATGATAATGGCTGGTTGCAATCCACTTTCTCTTCCCTCGTAGGGGATGATATAATGCATCCAGGGAGATGCAATGCACATTACCAGATCTTGATGGAGCCATTATTGTGTTGTTGTCACGTGTCTCGAAGTCGGACACTGTCATTCACTTTGCAGCAGTTTCACAACCTCTTGATCTATGTGTCAAAAGTCTCTCGCCCTTGATAAGTAAATCAACTGCGATGACACTCACAAAGGTTTGCAATACATCGTTGGACACACCAGCAGGTTTGTTTTGACTGCCCAAATGGCAGGGNCGATGACACTCACAAAGGTTTGCAATACATCGTTGGACACACCAGCAGGTTTGTTTTGACTGCCCAAATGGCAGGGTTTAGAAAATTTTACTAGAAATAATATGAGGATCTGCTACTCTTGAATTACAAGATTCAGCGATATAAGAAGTAACAATGACAACAAAAGGCCACTCCCACCCACTGTCATTAATGATGCAATGTTCAGCACTCTACTGTACCTGATGGGATAGCACTGTAGTCTTAGCCAGAAAGTAGCTTTGTGGTCATAACATGCAAGCGATTGCCCAGCAAACACGTCAAAGTAATACACCTCAAATAAAAAGCATAGCGTTCTTCAAACAACGTAATAAATTATTTCTTTTTGAGTGATTTAAGAAGAAGATACTTGCTTTTTCAACTAAAAATCCTCTACGACTCTATAGCCTGCCATATTTTTTGTTTCTTTTTTTTTTTGTCGCAATCTATACACATAAGCAGGCAGCCATCGTCCCAAAATGCTTGTAAATTTCAAAAATACCAGTCTATCATAGAGAATATTTCAAAACACTGAGCCCAAACCTTATCCATATGGATAGAGCTTAATTAACAGTTCCAGGAGATTGTGAGGATCAGTTTCGCTGAAGTAGTTTAGAATGACTGAAGGTAGTTTGGCAGTATTTTTTTTACCTGATACGAAATCTGAAGCCACTATCCATTATTATATGACCCTGGTGTATCGAAAGGTATTTCTACGACATACTTCAGTGTTTCTGTTCTCACTGCATTCATCATATCACCATCAACGAGGTTCTCTTTCTTCTAAAAAAACACATCCTTTCTTCCACGTACACCGTCGGCAATTTCAAAATAACCCATTAATTTTGTTTTCATATAATAACGTTTGCTAAAATTTAACTAAATTCATTATGGGAAGTTCTATAAGCTTTAAGATCGTCTGATGTCTATAGCTGATCTTAGTTTTTTTTAAATATGTTTTCTTGCCATCGTCTGGTTTTTATGTAAGAACATACCTTTGTAATGGCGTAAAACCACGAACATTTTTCATCTCATTACGTGCCCTGATAAACACAATTATTAAAAGAAAGCATCACTGCACCTCCTTGATACAACACGCTCCGAGACTTAAAGACTACAGCATCTGAGTGAGCAAAGTCACCAGGACCATGCGGACTGGTGATTGTACTGGACCAGTAGGAGCGAGGGCAAGTCTCAGAAGGTGGAACATCNAGTCACCAGGACCATGCGGACTGGTGATTGTACTGGACCAGTAGGAGCGAGGGCAAGTCTCAGAAGGTGGAACATCGCCAGGAAGCAAGAGATGCGCGCGCTATCAACTGTCTCGCAAACATCTGGTAGTGCGTCCTTACTACCGTCACCGAAGACTATAGCCGGGATGTTTGTAGGACGGCTCATATGTTGCCAGGCCTCATCTACAGACCGGCCCGTGGCGGGCTACGTACTATAACGAGCATGAGGTACCTCGTGTGTACCTGGCTCTGTACAGTGTGAGTGGTCTCACCTTGAAACGAAGACTATAGCCGGGATGTTTGTAGGACGGCTCATATGTTGCCAGGCCTCAGCTACAGACCGGCCCGTGGCGGGCTACGCACTATAACGAGCATGAGGTACCTCGTGTGTACCTGGCTCTGTACAGTGTGAGTGGTCTCACCTTGAAACGAAGACTATAGCCGGGATGTTTGTAGGACGGCTCATATGTTGCCAGGCCTCAGCTACAGACCGGCCCGTGGCGGGCTACGCACTATAACGAGCATGAGGTACCTCGTGTGTACCTGGCTCTGTACAGTGTGAGTGGTCTCACCTTGAAACGAAGACTATAGCCGGGATGTTTGTAGGACGGCTCATATGTTGCCAGGCCTCAGCTACAGACCGGCCCGTGGCGGGCTACGCACTATAACGAGCATGAGGTACCTCGTGTGTACCTGGCTCTGTACAGTGTGAGTGGTCTCACCTTGAAACGAAGACTATAGCCAGGATGTTTGTAGGACGGCTCATATGTTGCCAGGCCTCAGCTACAGACCGGCCCGTGGCGGGCTACGCACTATAACGAGCATGAGGTACCTCGTGTGTACCTGGCTCTGTACAGTGTGAGTGGTCTCACCTTGAAACGAAGACTATAGCCGGGATGTTTGTAGGACGGCTCATATGTTGCCAGGCCTCAGCTACAGACCGGCCCGTGGCGGGCTACGCACTATAACGAGCATGAGGTACCTCGTGTGTACCTGGCTCTGTACAGTGTGAGTGGTCTCACCTTGAAACGAAGACTATAGCCAGGATGTTTGTAGGACGGCTCATATGTTGCCAGGCCTCAGCTACAGACCGGCCCGTGGCGGGCTACGCACTATAACGAGCATGAGGTACCTCGTGTGTACCTGGCTCTGTACAGTGTGAGTGGTCTCACCTTGAAACGAAGACTATAGCCGGGATGTTTGTAGGACGGCTCATATGTTGCCAGGCCTCAGCTACAGACCGGCCCGTGGCGGGCTACGCACTATAACGAGCACGAGGTACCTCGGTGTACCTGGTTCTGTACAGTGTGAGTGGTCTCACCTTGAAACGAAGACTGCCAAGAGGCGGCTTGGCGTAGGGAATGGCCAGGAACTTGTAGTAGGTGGTGCCATCTGCCGTCGTGTCCACAGCGCCTTGTAGAGCTCCCTGTGCCACAGTCACTGTCGGTGCCTCAGCAGACGACAGCTGCGGAACAACAGCACATGCCTGAGTCAGCTGCGGGCTTCAGCTCCCTCCCCTTCCCCCTGGCAGTTTTATTTTCTACTGAATAAGACGAGATTATCCTTGAAATCAACTGCATTGTTTAAAAACAGTATTAACATACACTTTGTATAATAAAAGGATATTTTAGAACGTATTTAGGTAGCGTGTCCACTAAGTACCAACATATAGCGTTAATTCTGCATCTGGCCTATCCCTCAAACAGCACCGTCCTTAAAGGCACCCCCTATTAAAATATAGTATGGAAAAGCAGTGTTTGCCCTCAAATAAATAGTCTGGGGATACGACTTGTTCTCAGGATCGATAATAAATACTGCAACCTACAGTCGCCACTTTTTAACTTTATCCTATTGAGTATATTTAAAAAGGAAAATTTATTTAATAGTTAAAATGGTTTACGTTATTCCTGTTACATTCCTGCTCAGTTTTCTTAACATATTGAATACCATAAAGTAGCTTCTGTAGAATCCACCATTGGCTTTCATCGCTTGTAGTTATATCCTACTGTAACGGATATTGTTTGTCAGAAATGCAGCTTCCCTGGACTGCATATTGCAGTGTTGGAAGTCCCCGTTGCAATGCTTCCGTATCACCAAACATGAATTTGAGGCCTTTTAAAGTTTTAAGACGGATTATCCTTAGTGGGTTGACAGATCTGCTACCCATCAGAGTCCTCTAGCCACCACGTTTAAGGCGTTAGGTATTGCATTAACAAGTTTAAGGCGTTACGTGTTGCATTGAGAAGTTTAATTTTCATTATTCATATTATTATACCAAGCAAAGTTGAAAAACTCTGAAGATTTCACAGATATACGATACTCGCCATAGGGTCGGAAAATCGTTTGGTAAGATAGCGTATGGCAAATGTGAAATCAGCCATTATCTTTTTCTGCCAGACGCATTTCCCATATAATAGCAATAGAGTTTATACCTACATTGAAGTCGCTCGTCACGTTGCGTCATCTGGATGCAATGTAATCACGTCGTCTTTACAAGCTAACTTTTATAGGAAGTGTAATAAAACAAGTACAAAAAATGTTAGTAGTAATATTAAATATAAACTACAACCCAAAAAATGTATTGTAAAACGCTTGGCAAAAAAATGCCAAATAAAGATCATTATTTATTACGGAGAGAAAAAATTACTCATAAAAA
>NQII01001715.1:382916-434478 GCA_002778355.1 Clitarchus hookeri | reverse complement strand
TAAAGTCGGTTTTACGGGCGAAGATTTTACGTGACAACGTAGTGCTGCGCGCGCGGCAGACCGATCATAGTTGAGTGGGAGAGAGACGCAAGGCATTCGGCGGGCCTCTCTCTCGTTCGGTGACTCATCGTAACGTTACCGAGCGTTACACTTTTTCATAAGTGACTCCCAGCCGCAACCTAATTTAAGACGTTGTCACGTCAAAATGTTTACTGTGGCGCATTTCAGCAAGGCACAGGTTATGCGTAATGTCCGAAAAAGAAAATTATTTCTTAAAATTAAAATGTACGCAATAAATGATTGTACAATTTTATTTGTAGGGTAAATAAAATAGGATTCNAATATAAACTACAACCCAAAAAATGTATTGTAAAACGCTTGGCAAAAAAATGCCAAATAAAGATCATTATTTATTACGGAGAGAAAAAATTACTCATAAAAATGTTTACTGTGGCGCATTTCAGCAAGGCACAGGTTATGCGTAATGTCCGAAAAAGAAAATTATTTCTTAAAATTAAAATGTACGCAATAAATGATTGTAGAATTTTATTTGTAGGGTAAAAAAAATAGGATTCTATTTATTANTTACAGGCAACCATTATTTTTTGTATGGCTAGAAATCATCGCTAAAAAACAATCACTACTTTATTCCAGTTCTACCTAGTGTTACATGTCTAAATAGGCGCTTACCATAAATAGTTGGTGTAAACGCAACATGTATGAGACTAGCTCCAACTCAGGTCGAATTCAGCCCACAAAGACGGTTTATGCGACACAGTATTTGGAGTTATAAACATCTAAAATGTTTAAGTAAGGTAAGAGAGACTGGGTATGTTACCTGTACGGCTTCAGACAATGAAGCGCCGGCTACGGCNTAGTTGGTGTAAACGCAACATGTATGAGACTAGCTCCAACTCAGGTCGAATTCAGCCCACAAAGACGGTTTATGCGAAACAGTATTTGGAGTTATAAACGTCTAAAATGTTTAAGTAAGGTAAGAGAGACTGCGTATGTTACCTGTACGGCTTCAGACAATGAAGCGCCGGCTACGGCGAAGCCGAAGACGAGAAGTGCCCAGGAAGTCATCTCAGGTGTCAGTGATCACCTTGTGGTCGACTTTCGCTCGTTTTATAGCCGGCAGCGTGGCTATCAACAAGCAGACTTACTAATAAACAGTCACTCAAAAAATGCTTGACTATGAAAAGAAGTTATCTTTGGTGCTCGCTGTGTCTACGAGTTATTATCACTCCTCTAAAATTAGTTTCCTGTAAATTATGTCATAACTCAGCTTGCAAGTCATCGTATTCCTCCCCAGAGAATATTCTTTAAAATTACGTGACACATTTTACGCGCTCTCGTGTTGTCTCTTGGACGCGTGGTGAATATGCAGAGCACAACAAGCAAACAAAACTTATACTTGTATAAACCAATTTTTTTAAAATTATAATAGCTGATATTTAACATACAATGTGCAATTTAAACTTGATCCTAACTCGCTAATGAATTCTGCACGCCATAGACAAAGGGACGATGTTCTGAAGGGGGAAAAAATTGTCTCTCTCTCTCTCTCTCTCTCTATCTCTCTCTCTCTCTCGGATTCTCTATTTCTGTATCTTTTGTCGGAGTCTTGCAAGTTTACACCACTGCGACTTTGGTAGCATCCAATCAGCACGCGGCAAGAGACGTCACATTACAGAACCCATNTTGTCTCTTGGACGCGTGGTGAATATGCAGAGCACAACAAGCAAACAAAACTTATACTTGTATAAACCAATTTTTTTTAAATTATAATAGCTGATATTTAACATACAATGTGCAATTTAAACTTGATCCTAACTCGCTAATGAATTCTGCACGCCATAGACAAAGGGACGATGTTCTGAAGGGGGAAAAAATTGTCTCTCTCTCTCTCTCTCTCTATCTCTCTCTCTCTCTCGGATTCTCTATTTCTGTATCTTTTGTCGGAGTCTTGCAAGTTTACACCACTGCGACTTTGGTAGCATCCAATCAGCACGCGGCAAGAGACGTCACATTACAGAACCCAAACTAACACGTGACATTGGTTAAGATGTCACGTTGCACGGCTGTCTACGGAAAATTACCGAGACGTCTTGATTACAGTCATTTCTAAATCAGATATGCTCGGCGGTTTATCTTATGTCCCATACGTCGTGCTGTGAGTTGCTGTTTAACCGTGCTGGTGAAGGCAGTTTTGTAGTGATGGATGTCGACAATGTCGATGACACAGCACACATCGCAGAGAAGCATAATACAGAGGATNTATCTTATGTCCCATACGTCGTGCTGTGAGTTGCTGTTTAACCGTGCTGGTGAAGGCAGTTTTGTAGTGATGGATGTTGACAATGTCGATGACACAGCACACATCGCAGAGAAGCATAATACAGAGGATAGACATGTCACTACTGTACGCAGTGAAGTATTGTCTTAAATGTCGCCTTTAAAACATCTCTTTAGTTAGGGCTGAACTGTTTTCTACACTAGCAAATTTTCGCCACAAATTCTCTTTAACAAGATACATCAACATATCCGTCTCGGAAACCGTATATTTCTTTATTACTATTTTCTGCCAACGACTGAAAATAAAACAGTAAATTGTATGTAGCGTGCGATGACAAGAGTTAATAACGTCAGACAATAACGTCGACTTCAGAAACTACGTCTATAAGCTTCCGATGCACCCACGAGCCACAGAATACAATAAGATATATAATGTACTTGCCAGTTTTAGATAAGAATAAACCTTAACTTCAAGATAGCAGAAACTCAGCCTTCTTCATGCGGACTTCTACCTAAGCCTTGTAAAAGTATATACAGAGATCCAGGAAAATAAAAGCGTACTTTTAAAACTCTTCAGTTATTTTAAGTTATACCCGCCGAAGAGTGGGGTGTAAGATATGTTCATGTTGTCTACTGGTTTCGTTCTCGCAAGTGAGACGGGGCAATGGAAAACCTTCGGACTCGCATTCAAGAAAACCCGGGTTCGATTCCCGGTCCGACCTCCCTGATTGCGGTTTTGCATGGTTTTCCGAGATCACACCAGGCGAATACAGGGATGGTCCCGCATTACAGGTCTGTGTCCGAGTTCTACATCATCCCTGCTTCTCTTAGCAACTTGCGCCGTCTGTGATGACCTCGTTATCGATCAAACTGGAGTTCCACCTACCTACATAGCGCGTTTCGTTTTCTCTTTTTACTCTCAAGCGTGTGTGTTTTTAGAGGGAGAACGAGTTAAACTCAGATGTTTTCGCGATTGTGAATGATAGTTCCAAAACAAAACTTTCAAAGCTTTCAAAGTTATGCAGAGACGAGAACCAGAATTTTTTCTTTAATATTATAGTTATAAAAAAATCTTATGATGACCTCTGAAAGTTCCAAAGAGCATATTTGCCAGGTAAAAGATGTTTAAATCAGGTGAGTTTCTTGCGCGAAGAGGCTTTAAGACATCTGATGTGCGGTTTGTGTAGTCTTACCAGTCTTGCTCCTCCAGAACTTGAACAAACACTCGCAGCACTGATCGTCGCTTCTGGTACGACTACAAAATAATGTATGCCCGACACTGGTAATCCCAATAAAAGTAAGAGTAACGTCATATACTACTGTAAGGTGTTATTCCCTCGCCTTGGTGCCACTTCGACAAGAAACTTGGTCTGTCAGCTGGCCAAGGCAGGATTGCTAACAGCAATGGGTCCACGGCATCTAAACTTATGCAGTTTTAATACCGGTATTTATTAAATGTAATTATATCGAGGCTTTCGAGAGATCGAACTCGGTGTCCGCTGATATGTTGTTGAACTAGGGTCTTGAAACAAGAAGGGGAATTAAATGTTTGCTTTTGACTTCTACGCATTAAATTTATCGACGTGGAATTTGGAAGCACGCGTATCCTGCAGTACATTCACTTCTCGGTAACGAAGTAATTAATTTTATCGGTGAAATTCCTTCATGTAGTTACTGCCACCCAACAGGTCTCAGTAATTGTAGAATAGTTTACGTGAAGCTAATTAAATAGACGGGCAACATATTCATATAACTGTACCAAGGATTGGAAGATGAACGTACTTTTATTTACTCTCGCAAGGACAATAGAAAACTTTTACACTTACAAAAAATATTCTACATCACTTCCCAAAATTACAATTTTATCGCTTTCGAAATACTCGAATAAAGAAAAGTAAAGAGCTTACAAAAATGAAACTAAAATTTTTTTTAAGTTATTGTCTAAATTCATTCTAGGTCTCAATTAACACTATTTTTGTACGAAAAATCAGGGCATCCATTAGCTATGGAACGAAAATACGTAAATTACCTTAATATACTGCTACTTAAATATAGTGGAACATACGACACACAGCAAGGCAGTACTTGGTTGACTCCATTACTGGGTAGCATTGACTATATTACCTTAATATACTGCTACTTAAATATAGTGGAACATACGACACACAGCAAGGCAGTACTTGGTTGACTCCATTACTGGGTAGCATTGACTATATTACCTTAATATACTGCTACTTAAATATAGTGGAACATACGACACACAGCAAGGCAGTACTTGGTTGACTCCATTACTGGGTAGCATTGACTATATTAATGTTTGGTAGAAACAACAAAGCTTCATTGAAAGGAGTTTAAAAAACCATTTCTATAAATAATTAACTTTCTTATAACACTTTTTTATGTTAGACTTGTTGGGTTCCCGTTTAAATGGAAATGAATTGGATAGAAGTATTGCGTTGGAGCACTCGTAAGCCTCAACTTTGNGTACTTGGTTGACTCCATTACTGGGTAGCATTGACTATATTAATGTTTGGTAGAAACAACAAAGCTTCATTGAAAGAAGTTTAAAAAACCATTTCTATAAATAATTAACTTTCTTATAACACTTTTTTATGTTAGATTTGTTGGGTTCCCGTTTAAATGGAAATGAATTGGATAGAAGTATTGCGTTGGAGCACTCGTAAGCCTCAACTTTGNCTTGTTGGGTTCCCGTTTAAATGGAAATGAATTGGATAGAAGTATTGCGTTGGAGCACTCGTAAGCCTCAACTTTGCGAGGGAATAAGACCTCGTAACGACAGAATACATAGGATAGGTAGCATTTAAAACACGGGTTACGATTTTTACTTCCAATAGTTATAAAGTACTGATGTTCATGATCGATATCGATACCTAACGACAGACGAGCAATGACCCAGAACATATGCTTACATATGAGGTATTTCAGTTTCGTTTGGCGACACCAGTCTTGAAGAATATCGGAATGATAGCAGCGAAAGGTGCAAATTGTTTGACGTGTAAGGTAAGAGAAAACACTATTTCTGGGCAGGAATTCGAGGAGTCTAGGTTGTCAGCAGTGAGTGACTTATGGAACAAACTAAAACCCCAGTAATACAGCTACACAGTTTACGTAACATTTGCCTTTCCTCTAGCATCAAACTATGTTCACATGAAAATATACATATTTTTTTCAATGAAACTTGTAAAGTAGATGTTGCCAACATTATTTATAGCACTATGAGCAGTGGGTCGTACGAAGTACGCACGCGAAGAGACATTATTTTGGTCCATGTTCTCATATCTATGATACTGTTCATTGTTGTAAGTGCATTGCATGACTGGCAGAAACATGATGTGTACTTATAGATAGCTCCGTGAGTTTGTATCATTCTTAAATATAGTAAGAGGGTAACACAGATTACACTTCGACGATAAACCATTGACTACTAATCACTGGAATTTATAGTCGTGAAGTGAATACTAGTGAAGCACCAGATAATAACGTCCTCTAGGTGTATATTGAAAAGTAAGGCCTGGTATCAGAGGTGTGAGCTTGTATTTGTGGATTCCTGCAGCAAGAAGCGAATATCCGGAACACCCTGCAAAGAAAACTTCATGAAAACAAGTGACTCAATCTGGTTCCACTNAAAAGGAAGGCCTGGTATCAGAGGTGTGAGCTTGTATTTGTGGATTCCTGCAGCAAGAAGCGAATATCCGGAACACCCTGCAAAGAAAACTTCATGAAAACAAGTGACTCAATCTGGTTCCACTTTTATAAGTAGCAGTTAAACAGTTTGAGATTCTGGGGAAAGCTTAAGTTTTGTTAAATTAAAAGCAAGATGACAGGAATGTTGGCTAAATGCCTGTCCATAATTTTTCCATCGATATATTATAAACTGTAAATAAATTTTTAAACGTCAATATGGATGAAAAATTAATATATTAGTTGCTAATATTTGTAAAAAAAAATGTGAGTAAACAAGAATGGAATACACACATAATAAATATTACTAAACTCGTAGTTGTTGTGAACTTCGGTGTATAGTCAGAGTAGTATTTGATAATAACTGTATACGTAATATTAAAATTAACGTTTTAATCAGGTTAAGTTTAACATAGCATTATGACAGCTCAAACACGTCTGTGATGATTATGTGCTACGGATTTCTAAACAATGTTGTTTTTATCGTGTTGTAAAAACCATAATTACAAGCACTGCAAGTGTAAAAAGGCACACATTCTTTAATTGTGGCAATGTAAAATAATTTTAATGTTATAAGTGTCATCTCAAAATAACCCATAATCTTTGTTAAGGTGTCACACATTTTTTTTAACAGTTTATTTATTTACAATTAATTTGAATAGGTACATTAAAAATATTACATTCTCAACTTCTTAGGTACAAGAACATAATCGTACGCATAAAGAAAAAACTTTAATTTCCACAAAATTGTTCACTGTCGACTGGTTGTAGTTGTACAAAAAGTTCGAAAATACTTTAATTTTGTTGTTATTGATCTAGTTACTCATGAATTACTCTCAAAGAAAGCTGCATGTTAATTTTGTAAAAAATTTAAGCATTCTTGTATTCTTGTTCCACAATTTTAGTCATTGATTTTCATAAAGTAATTTATTGTTGGTTTTATAAATGCCATAAATATGAACATCATTCGTTCTGGTACATTAACTAGCGAATAAGTGTCTTGGTTCCATAAACCACAACGATGTTTACATTTTGGTTTCAGAACGTTTAAATGAAATGTACCTATTCACTCGTTTATTATATCACGATTAATTGCTGGTATTTAATTTTGTTTCTGAGTTAAAACATTTAATACACGAGTAGTTATAAATTGACAATTGCAAGGCAGGGGCGTGGGGCGTTACACTCGAGGACTGACGGCGGCCATATTGGATGACGTCACAAGTCAAACCTGCTACTCATGAATTCCTACCTGATGTCAGCCATTTTGTCAGCCAGTACCGACGGTGTCCATTGTGGCAGCCAGTACCAACGGCCGTCTTGTTCCCTAATTCATGTCCATGCATTCCACCTGGATCTCTTCCCTACTTCATACTCTTTCATTCCAAACGAGGGGGTTTTCTCCGAGTCGTCACGAATTTGAATACCTTGTTCAATGCTCTTGCACCCTGTGCATACTTATAAGCATAACTGGCAGTAATTTCCGATCCATTTAAGAAACAGTTACCAAATTCATAACATACACATCATCCCTGAAAAAGAAAATGATCGCTACGTCATTTATGCCCTATGCGAACTTATAAGCATAGTTGGCTGTAATTACCGAAACATTTAAGACGCTGTCGCCAAATTTCGTAACATAGACATCGCCCCTGTCAACTAAAATGATCGCAGGGTCATTTATGCCCTTAAGTGAACTCATAAGCAGTGTTGGACGTAATTTACAATCTGTTTAAGTTAGTCATCAAATTCGAAACAAACGCATCACCCTCATCAACGAAAATGTTCGCTGGTTCGTTTATGCCCTATGCATATTTATAAGCATAGTTTGCTATAATTTCCGTAATCGTTTAATATACAGTCACATAATTCGAAACATCCGCATCAACCCTGTAAACGAAAATCATCACAAGGTCATTTATGCCCTATACGTCATCTAAGCATAGTTGACTATAATTTCCTAATCCTTTATGATGCAGTCACCAGATTCATATCATACACATGACCCCTGACAACGAAAATAATAGCAGGGTCATTTATGCCCTATGCGTAATTATAAGCACAGGTGACTATAATCATCGAATCGTTTAAGATACAGTCACCAAATGCATAACATACACAAAGCCCCTGACAAAGAAAATTATCGCAGGGTCATTTATGGTCTATTCGGAATTATAAGCATAGTTGTCCATAATTCCCGAACCGTTTCAGACAAAGTCACCAATTTCGTAACATATACATGACTCCTGACAACGATAATGAACCCAAGGTCATTTATACCCTATACGTACTTATAAGCATAGNCGTAACATATACATGACTCCTGACAACGATAATGAACCCAAGGTCATTTATACCCTATACGTACTTATAAGCATAGCTGGTTGTTATTTCCGAACTGTTTAAGATACAGTCACCAAATTCGTATGATAAGCACCACCCCTGTCAACGAAAGTGATCGCAGGGTCACTTATGCCTTGTGCATACATATGTGCATAGTTCACTGTAATTTCAGAACCGAGAAGATACAGTCACCAAATTGCTAATATAGCCATCGCCCCCGACGAAAATGATTCCAGAGACAGTTATGCCATATGCATACTTAGTAGCATAGTTGTCCGTNCATAGCCATCGCCCCCGACGAAAATGATTCCAGAGACAGTTATGCCATATGCATACTTAGTAGCATAGTTGTCCGTAATTGCCGAACCATTTCAGATCCATTCACAAAATTTATAACATAGATATCGCTCCCTACAGAGGAAATGATCGCGGGTTCATAAATATCATATGCTTACTTATAAGCATAGTTGATCATTATTACCAAACTGTTTAAGATACTGTCACCAAATTCGAATCATGTGCATTACCTCCGACAACAAAAAGATTTCAGGGTCATTTACGCCATATGCGTAATTAAAAGCATACTTGGCCAAAATTTCCGAACCCTTAAAAATACAGACCCACATTCGTAACATAGACAGCACCTCCTTCACCGAAAATGATGGCACAGTCATTTATCCTCAATGAGAATTAAAAGCTTAGTTGGCTGACATTTCCGAACCGTTTTAGATACAGTCGTCCAAATCCTAACATAGAAATTCAACTCCGATAAGGAAAATTATCACGCAGTCATTTATTACCTTTGCATACTTATAAGCATAATTGGTAATAATTTCCGAAGCATTTAAGATACAAGCACGAAATTCGTAACATCACCACGACACTACCCTTGTCACATGATAGCGTAGGTGTTAAAAAAACTCGATCTTCCGTGGCCACAGTTTGTCTCCCTTAACTGACCAATAACATCCAGACTGGATAAATAAATGTGAAAACATATACTTAATTAAAATTCAGCATTGATAACTTATAACTAACTGCGATATGCAGAAAGCAAGCTATGTAAAAATGTTATACATGCACGATGCGCATAGTCGTGGTAACTGCAAAAATACGTATATGATAATATAAACGATCATCGTCAGTCCTACACAAGGGTCGGCAGCTCGAGTCAGCATTAACTTATATTATCATATAAGTATTTCTGCAGTTACCACGACTATGCGCATCGTGCATGTATCACATTTTTACATATCTTGCTTTCTGCATATCGCAGTTAGTTATAAGTTATCAATGCTGAATTTTATTTAAGTGAATGTTTTCACATTTATATATCCAGTCTGGATGTTATTGGTCAGTTAAGGGAGACAAACTGTGGCCACGGAAGATCGAGTTTTTTTAACACCTACGCTATCATGTGACAAGGGTAGTGGTCATGGTGATGTTACGAATTTCGTGCTTGTATCTTAAATGCTTCGGAAATTATTACCAATTATGCTTATAAGTATGCAAAGGTAATAAATGACTGTGCGATAATTTTCCTTATCGGAGTTGATGTTTACGTTAGGATTTGGACGACTGTATCTAAAACGGTTCGGAAATTATTGCCAACTATGCTTTTAATCACGCATATGGCATAAATGACTCTGCGACCAGTTTCGTTGTCGGGGGCGATGTCTATGTTACGAATTTAATGACAGTATCTTTAACTGGTCGTAAATTACAGCCAACTATGCTTATAAGTAAGCATAAGGCATAAGTTAGCCTCCGATCCTTTTCGTTGATGGGGGTGAGCCTATTTTACGAATATTGTGACTGTATTTAAATGGATCGGAAATTACGGCAAAATTTACTTATATGTTCGCTTAGGGTATAAATTACGCTTCGATCATTTTCGTTGACGGAGGTCATGCCTATGTTACAAATTTTACGACTATATTTTAAATGGTTCAGAAATTACGGTCAACTATGCTTATAAGTTCACATAGGGCATAAATGACCATGCGATCGTTTTCGTTGTCTGGGGTGATGTGTATAATATGAATTTGGTAAGTGTATCTTAAATGGATCGAAAGTTAGGGCAATTACGCTTATAAGTACACATAAGATGCAAGAGCTTGGAACAAGGTATTTGCATTCGGGAAGACTCGGAGAAAACCCCCTTCTAATTCGGGAGTACGCAGAGAAAACCCCCTCGCTTGGAATGCAAGAGCATGGGACAAGGTATTCGAATTTGGGGAGACTTGGATAAAACCCCCTTGCTTGAAATGCAAGAGCATCGAACATTCTATGTGTATTTGGGAAGACTCGGAGAATACCCCTCTTTCGAGCGCAGTCGGGGCATCCTGGCAGGAACTGGCAGGGGCGGGACCCTTTTGAGAGCCTCGCTTAGCCAATCAGAGACGAGACCCTTTCCACTGCAGTCGGGGCATCCTGGCAGGGACTAGCAGGGGCGAGACTCTTTCGAGAGCCTCGGGTAGCCAATCAGAGACGAGATCCTTTCGTGAGCCACGAGTAGCTAATGAGAGAGAGAATGAGAAAATAAAATCGGAATGTAAGAGCGTTAACAAGGCATTCGAATTCGAGTAGACTCGGAGAAAACCTCCTCGCTTGGAATGCAAGATAATGGAACAAGGTATTCGAATGCGGGAAGACTTGGAGAAAACCACGTCGCTCGGAATGCAAGAGCATGGAACAAGGTATTCGATTTTGGGAAGATTTGGATAAAACCCCCTTGTTTGGATGCAAGAGCATCGAGCATGCTATGTGTATTCGGGAAGACTCGGAGAATACCCCTCGCTCGAGCGCAGTCGTGGCATCCTGCCAGGGACTGGAAGGGGCGAGACCCTTAACAGAGCCTCGCATAGCCAATTAGAGACGATACCCTTTCGACTACAGTCGGGGCGTCGTGGCAGTGATTGGCAGAGGCGAGACCCTTTCGAGAGCCTTGTGTTGCCAACCAGAGACGAGATCCTTTCGTGATCCACGTGTAGCCAATCGAGAGATAGAATGAGAAAATAAAATCGGAATGTAAGAGCATAGAACAAGGAATTCTAATTCGGGAATACTCGGATAAAACCGCCTCCCTTAGAATGCAAGAGCATGAAGTAGTGAGTAGGTCAGGGTGGAGTGCAAGAGCATAAAGTAGGGAACAATATGTCCGCCAGTACTGGCTCTCAAAATGACCGCAGCTAATGTCTGATAAAAGGGACTCATTCGGTACTGGCTGACAAAATGGCCGCCGTCTGGAAGGAATGCAAGAGCAGATGGTCATAACGTTATCAAAGATGGCCACCGCCAGACCTCGAGTCCCACACCCCACGCCCCTGCCTTACAATTGTCCATTTCTAACTACTTACATGACTATTTACTACTTCCAAAAATCAGCAAACATTTGATTATGAGTGAACATCAGATTTTACACAAATGCCTCGAATTTATTTTCTAATGAAATTTGCATTACAACAAATCAATTTTACATGCTTTTCATTATTTCAGTATACGTAATTATTAAAAAAAACAACTCTTGCTAGAGTCATTTTGAGCCCACTCTTTGAAAAATTTATTAAATCACTTTCCCGCCCGTATGCATGTCATTCATGTATTATACGCAAGCTCTACATTACCAAGAACATGCAAATTTCCTATTGTACCAATTAGCTTCTTATATATCCGTATTTCTTCTCCAAGCACGAACTTCATCTTCTGCTCCGCCACGCTGTTAGATAAGTAAAGAGGATGCGGCCGACCTGATCCTTGTTTGCGGAGGAGCGCCATGCGGATTAAGGCGTGCACTTACACGCTTTCTTATCACTTTGCGAACGGCAGTCTTTGGGAGAGGTCGGTTCTGTGTTACGCTCGCATTATGCTGCAGTAGATATTCAGTCTGTGCCTAACAAGCGTCACGTTCTTCGCTGTATAACGAAGGAGGATTGTAGCCCGGTGGCAAGAGTTGTGTAACTCGCATTCATAGTTTAACTTACGCTCAGAACAGATATACACAGACAACATATGAGACCTGCACAAAACCTTTACGGAAGTGAAGCGACCAGAGAGATCTTCCTTAGGGATAGTGTCCGTCTTGCCACGAAGACATTACCGCACCACAAGATCTTATTACCCACGTAAAGTGCATCGTAATATACTAGGTGTGAACTATGATGTTGATAAGGATAATGATACATGATGTCACAAGGGCGTCAGTGTAGAAGAGAGTTATATTCCTTAGACTCTGGGTGCTTATTTTAAAAATGGCTGACATTTAAAAAGTAAGCGCGTTATGTCAAATATCGGAAACATTTTAACCTATTTTACCCATTATGTATTTTTTTGACAGTGCATTTTAAAAGCATTGCATTTTGGGTTAAATATTAACGTCGGTCCGGCTTTTTGGAAAATAAATAGCTTTTATGTTATATCTCAAAAACTACTCATCCGATTATAACCAAATTAGGCACGTAAGTAATACAATGGAAGTCGATGTAAACATATGCAATATAAATTGATAAGGCACTTCTTTTCAAAATGGCGGCTTTACAAACATTAAAGGTTTATTTGTTATACCTGTCATACCGTTATATTAATTTCCACTGAACTTTGCATACTGAACTAATTTTTACACTCATCAAATATGCCAACACATAGCCACTTTTGTCCGTGATGTTGTACGATATCGTTACATGAAGACATTTACTTTTATGTCATATATCGAGAAATATAATACCACCATCTTTCAGGAGCTTCGCCTTAACAAAAATAACTGCACATATTTTTAACATTTTAACAAGTGTAGCAGCAGCTCTATGCCCCGCTTCCCCCTCCCCCCACCATTTTGCCTCGTAACAACTTTTTTTTCTTCCTGTTCTTTCGCAGTTAAATATTTTAGGACATGGAACGACTTTCCAAGTACAGTAAAATTACACATTCTTAGAAAGTTGTATTAAACCTGATACTGAACATTTATTTTCGGTAAATGCGAAATGTATTTGAAAAATTGCATTGGACATACATGCTCCATGTGAGTGTGTTAAATATTTTTGTACGAACATTTGTGTTTTTTCTTTAATAACGGGAATATTACTGGGTTTAATGGTTTTTCGTTTTTCTTATGAATGTGGTTATTTGATTAATTTCAAATGTGCTGACAAATGGCATATTTTCACCACTTGTGAATGTGATATTATATTTAATATTGTTATTGCTAGTTTAACGATGTATTGTTTGTTGTTATATTTGCCGTGATATCGCAGATATGCTTTTCTCTGATTTAAGAGACTTGTCTGTCTCTGTTATCTGCGTGTCTTCTGTTATCTGCGTGTCTTCTGTTATCTGCGTGTCTTCTGTTATCTGCGTTACTTTAATAAACATATATGGGTGATTATTTTATAAAGTTGTTGTTACTATTATTAGTTAATTGTGTTCATGGCAGTTAGCATAAGCTTGTTTAAGTTAGAAAAACCTGTGTTGTATTAACTTAAATTGCTTAATATGAACGTTTCTATTATTCGATTAGTTATTATTATACAAATGTAATTCTTTCTTCTTAACTTTATTTTCGAGTAAATTCAGTAATTTTCATTTACACTTCTAAAAAAATTAAATACATTTTCAATGGCCCAAATCTCTTGCATGTTTTCAACTGTATAGGAACTCACTGTTCAAAGGCGGTATCTCATATTTACTACTAGAGAAACATATAATTTATATTAGTGACTTTTGTTATAAGATCGCAGGTTTTGCGGCCATTGTCAAGGTTGTTGCTTGGCTTACAGTCTGGAGCCATTTGTATAATTAATTTTATACATATTTGTGTGCGTGTTTTCTTCTGAAGCGAAAATGTTTGTGGGTTTTCTCAGAGCGCTCCCATATTATGTTACTTATATATTTAATGGTGGAAGGTCTTTTGTGGGCAAAAGCTAGGCTCACTACTGTAAAAATAACCGCAATTATATAGAAAAATGAGAATGGATGTTCTGATACCGTGAAGTTTGCATCAAGTTGGATGCGCTCTCTCGTCATAACACAATTATGTATTGAGAATACGAAGGCCTGTCTTTGACCTCAAAGACCATGAAGCCGCGATCTTCATCATCTCTAACTGGTTGTCGCCAGTGCGGATTCTGCGATCGAGTTTTCACCAATGGTCAAAATGGTCGTCGGCATGAGAGAACGGCCTGTACGAAGAGTCCTTTTCGCGCGATGAAGCATTACGACATTGGTCCCATGCATTTTGCGCAAGGCGATACATTGAAAGAACATACAGAGATCTGCAAGGATTCGTCTGCTGGGAGTCAGCAAGTGTTGCCGGCAATACCTCTTGCTGCATCGATGGGTTCCGATTCGACAGGCGATTATGATGAGACAGTTAATGCCAAAGACGGAATGAATGCAGTAGAGTCGATTTGTGTGGAATGTACACTTGTAAGACTGTCGCGTTAAGTCGATGAACTGCAAAATAATCGATCGTTGGCTCTAAATACTGATGAGCAAACAACTCCTGATAAAAAGAAAAGCAAATGTAATACAGTACACAAATAGGAGGTGAAGATGACCATGAAGAGGGCATTGATGAAAATGATCATGATAACAGTGATAGTACTGAAGACGATGATGGCGATTTTCTTGATACACTGACACGTCCCTCCAACACATTTGCTGCAACAAGCGACATGAAGAAGGCAGAAGACGCCGAGAATAATGGCTGCCTATATCCCGAACAACCAAATGAACAGATGATAGACTCAGATATTTTATTGACCTTCAAAAATGCGGGTAACTCTAGCATATTAATGAGATATATTCAAAAATTAGTAAACTGAAGGGTTGGGGATATATCACATGATGTGATGAACTGCTTTCTTCTGAAACTGTAAATACTGAATAGCAATAAATCATTATTATAAAATAATTGGTTTTTCTTTATTTTTGTGTCTCTTGTCATTTTTCACTCACAATTTTAAAGTGGTACTGTGAGCACTCGAATAATAACGGGAATATCTGCATGTAAAATAATAATAAAGAGTTTAGTATAGAAATGCATGGATAGTGGACTGCATACAAAACATTATTTCTGGCTACATGTAGAAATTAGGAGACAGTTGGCGAACGAATGTAATTTTTATACATATGGGTGGGGGAAAACCGAAGGATTGATCGAAGGACTGATCAAAGGATTGGGATTGATCAGAAGGATTGGGATTGATAAGAACGATTGGGATTGATCAAAGGATTGAGATTGATTGAAGGATTGGGATTGATCGAAGAATTGGCATGTATTGCTGTGGATTGTGGAGGAAGATTGCTAAGGATTGGGATTGATCAAAGGATTGGGATTCATCGAAGGGTGGGGATTGAACGAGGGATTGGGATTGATCGAAGGATTGGAATTGATCGTAGGATTGGGATTGATTGAATAATTGACATGGGTTGCTCTGAATAATGGAGGAGGAATGCGAATGATTGTCGTGGATTGCTATGTATTACGGATGATTGTGAAGGATTGACGTGGGTTGGTATGGGTTGGTGTGGATTGGTATAGTTTGGTGTGTGGATGGGTGTGAATTGGTTGTGTATTCATGTGTGGATTGTTGTGGATTGGTGAGTTGATTGGTGTGTGGGTTGGTGCGGATTGGTGTGTGGATTAGTGTGGATTGTCGTGTAATTTGGTGTGGATAGGTGTGTGGATTGGTGTGTGGATTGGAGTACATTGGTGTTGGTTGGTGTGCATTGGTGTGTGGATTGGTGTGAATAGTTGATTGGGGTGCTTATTTTGGTACTGATCGTGGTGCATGTGGTGCTGATTGTGATACATGTGGTGCTGATTTTGGTGTTTATGGTACTGATTTTGGTGCGTGTTGTACTGATTGTAGTGCGTGTGGTGCTGATTGGAGTACATGTGGTGCTGATTTGGTGCGTGTGGTGCTAATTGTGGTGCGTGTGGGGCTTATTGCGCTGCATGTGGTGCTGATTGTGGTGCTGATTTGTGTGGGTGTGGTGCGTATTGTGGTGTGTGTGGATGACTGTGGATTGCTGTGGATTCGTATGTAGATTGCTGTGGATTCGTGTGTGAATTTGTGTGTGGAACGGCGTAGATCGGTATGGATTGGTGTGTGTTGTGCATATTTTGGTGCGGATTTATGAAAAAATTGCGAACTATTGGTGAGTTGATGGAGGTAAGAGGAGATAAGATTGTTTATCACCCTCGTATATTCCAAATCTTAAGGGCCTAGCACTATTGGTATTTCAATTAATTCTAAATATTCCTATAAAACGCATGGCAGATTCTGATCTATATCATGATTATAACATAATTTGGGCAGGTGGTTGCTACTCGTATAAAAGTCTTGGATTGGTCATATATAAATATATATTAAAATAATAATTCTGAGTAGCATACTTATAACTGCATAACAGTCGCGACAGTAAATAATTGATATATTCTTGTATAATGTAATACTTCGACTTCAAGAGAGGAGACTGGAAATGTAGTAACTGAATGAGAGTTTTTTGCATGCATACGCAATAATACTCTAAGAGTAATTTCAGTACAAATTTTAAAAATTATTTTTAAATTGGAAAATAAAAACAGATTTTCGAGTTGTCATACACATACCTTTTAAACCAACATGGCTGCCACTGTTCTGACCTCGAAAAGCGAGCCTCCTAAACCCAGGTGAGGCCTGCCGTATGCTGTACATGAAACTGTGGGAATGTCCAGAAATAAAATTTTTTTCAACCAATTTTAATTTTTATATGTTTTTAATTTTTGATATTACTTATAATTGTTTTAAGTTTTTATCATTTTTTTGGGATTTGTGGAATTTTTTGGGTTCAAGGTCGTCAATAAAGGTCACTTGCGTGGGTTCAAGGATAAGGTCATGGGTCAATGTCACCTGGATCCAACATGGCTGGCGATATGGACAATGGTCGACCTGGCGAAGGTCGGTCGTGTCGGGAGCTTAGTCAATCCACCTGTCATCTAACCCCGGACCTCCTACACGTACACCTAAAAATCATTTTTCAAATTTTTTTTTAATTTTTTTTTTTTTCAAGAATTTTATTTTTGTGACTTTCCTTTAATTTTTATTATTGGACATGGGGAAGTGGGTGNAATTCCAAGAAGGCGCAGATTCGCAGTCCGCAGTCCTCAGCCCTTGTCCTCGGATCGGCATTATATATATATATATCTTTATTATAAATATCACAGTGAACACCGGCCTCCTTCAAATCTAAAAAACAGTAAGCTTTTTTTTTACTTTACACAAGATATTACTTGACTCATAAAGTCTTGCTGCTCCAGTGTAGCGAAGTGCCCTTGAAGACTTAGCACTCCTTAAAAGTATGCACTAGGTCGCCAACACTACTACCGTGATTTCTTTGACCGATCGTTGTTTTATTATATGTTGTTCGACGTAAAAATTCATACCTCAAACATAATGGCTATTTAGAGTGAACCATGGTATTTAATTCGTGATCGAGAACTCAAACTGCAGATCAAGAAATGTACAGCTACTATCCGATATACTGCATCACATTGTACAAAGTATTGTTAAAACAATCGATGATCGCTGATTCGATAATACCTGTTGCCCGAAATTTGCACAGTACCACTTCTTTATAAAATTAGCTATTTGAAGAGTTAGAGTAAAGCGAGTGAGTGAATGGATAGATTTAAACTACTCTTAACAGGGAGGTATTGAGAGCCGATGAGGGTGAAGCGAGGTAAGTATGGACCAGCACCGGAGTGCAATGGTGGGGGAAACGGGAGAACCCCGAGAAAACCCGCCGACTACCGGCATCGTCCGGCATGATTCCCGATTCCCACGTGCGAAAATTGGGGGAGGGGAAATTCCACCGGAAATCTAACCCAGTTCGCTTGGTGAGAGGCGAGTAGTTTAACCAGTATACCACCGCGGCCCCATATAAGAGATAGAATGCTTTAGTTGCACAAATTATTTGGCATTATTTTGTACCATCTACCACGTTTTTTTCGATTTGACAAGTTTATGCTAAACAAGATTAGGACTACTGTGTTCAATCGGTGATGGCCAATATTTATAGGTACGCAATATTCACTCATCCCTATAGACGCACGTTAATGTGGCATCCTTGTGATAAATCTTACATGACAATAATACAAATTTGACGAGGATGTTTACAAATCGCGAGGTTTTATAGTTCGTGAAAAATTCCTCAATTACTCATTGTGTTGATACAACATCCTACGTCTCGTCTTTAATAATGAAAATCGTTTATTTTAAGTGGGAAATACATCTCGTTTTTTTTTTTCGAACTGGTAAAAATCAGTCTTGCTTCAATTCGTTCAACTTATCTCGGTAAACATAATTTATGTTACTGTTGTTTATAAATATTGTATAACATCAATCCAATAAATGCTAATCCATAGAAAACATATGCAAGTACGTTGATTTATTTGTTCTATTCTATCTTACAATATTAATATCGTCAAAGAAGTTTATATTTATGCTCATTGAATTCTTATATTACTGCTTATCGTTTTATCGATTCAGATTTAAGACTGTAAAAAATAACGTTTCTATCCCTCGCTCCTAAAAACAATATACTTTGACGTCTCTACAGTCCATAGACAATACTGCCGTATCCTGTCGCGAAAGCCGTGGGCTACATTCCAACAGGAGCTGCCAATCCTTGTTCCTGCACATGTACTTTTCTCCTTGCCATGAACTACATTTATGAAAGGTTATTCTCGTCAACTTATTTGTCATTTCATTTCCTCCTTTGTTTGGCTGGGGCTTCCTCGTCGGACTATTTTAAGTAAATTTTCTTTTCATTTTCTTATTTACGTGAAATTATGACTTCTGTCTGTAGTAAACTTTTAAGCACAGACTATCTAGAGTGTTCGCTTACTACCCTGGGATGCATACGCTTGCCGTAGGTGCGATGACAGCACCTCGTCATAATTAAGGGGTTTACACAAATGGAAAAGCAGTAGGATTCGACAGAGAGCAGTAATTTACCCATTTAAGTACACAGTGAGACCGCATATTTAAAAACGGTTGTTTGAAATTACAGTGGAAAAAGGCGTTTCATTAGTTAAAATTTTGTTTTAAAATTGTTTTAGAAGCTTGCAAATATAAATGAATCGCTGTTATGTATACAAAAATGCTTGTGAGGATACTGCTTACTGTCGAATCCTACTGCTTTTTGCTTGAGTTTCAACTGCGCGAACGTCTTTAACCGACAGTGGTAATAGGGTCACTGTAGATGACAGGAGATGCGGAATGCATAACTGAGTCTTGTATATGCAACCCGCGGGCTCCACGCGGTACCCCTGGACACATAGACAGCACGTCGCACCGTCCCTATGCGACACTGCTTACTCGTAACCAGGAGAGGTGCTGCGTCTAGGAATAGAAGACTGGAAGTAAGAAATCTGATCACAGCCAACACCAATGTCAGAGGCAGACACAAGCACTAAACTGAATTCGAATTTCGATGGGATCTCCATTGCCTATAATGACTACGAAACAAATAACAAGAAAACGAAGAACACAATATATGGATAAGAAACACAAATGAAAGAAAAATGTAATAATACACAATTAAGTACATACATGGGACTAGAGACAACTATCCAGATTTTCTGTAAATTAAGTCCAGGTATAACGAAATTACAAAATAAATATGACATATCTCACAAAAAAATTTTAAAAAAATGGCAACAGGGAATTTCTCAAGGAATAATGATCTACTACGTGTTCAGTTCTTTGAGGGAGTCATTAAGTATTTGTTCTTCTAGCTGCACATTGAGACGTAGGAGCAGAACAGTTATAGAGACGGTGTCACATTCTGAAAGAACACGCTGTTTTCGCAAAGCAGCCATATGGGAAGAGAGAGCAGGGATTTCTTACACTGATATTTAGAATTTTTCACAAGTATATTCCCACCTGCCCAAATATTTGTGTAATAGGAGTTGAAGCACATTCACATGCAGATAGCAAAAGAGTTTGTACCTTATACTAATATGGGACTGTAAGGTCGCGTCTGTAGGCTTACAAAAGAATTGTTACTCCTCTCTTGTCTCAAAATAACAAAAGCAGAAAATGGATTTTCTTCTTCGTATTGTGTCATATTTATAGATTAAATGTGTAATAGGCCAAAAATTATTCCATTTTTAAAATGTAACAAAAATTCGGATGCATACATTTCCTCTAAATGAAGAGCACGAACCGTTCTGTTAGAAGAAAAACTAGAATGTGGCCCACTGCCATATTTTACCACCTGATTTCTGTAAACTGCAGCAGTGCGTGTGTTCTACACGCATATGCCATAAATTGAAGAAAAAAAATCCACCATACTTGAATTCATGGTGGTCTTTGGCAAATCGCAGGTTGACTACGAAACAACAGATTGACATACAAGTAGGGTGATATGGAGTAACAAACTAGAAAAAAACCGCAATTACTGCCTACACAAAATATAATGCGTTACAAGTGCATTACAAGTGATACATCAAATTTCTTTAAGTGTTTTACAAAACTACGTGTAGGCCTATTAGATTTGTGGTTTACAATCCACACCACTTGTATTATTTACGCACTGAGAAATATTTATGCAAGGAAACGGTTTTACAATTCGGTTCTACTGATTTATACAACTGTTACTTACACAGATTTCCTAGTTCTTGAGCGTCTCCAATATATTCTTCAACTTTCATTGTATATCTAGTTTGTTGACTTAATTTACTGTACTGGATTTTATTGTTGATTAGCACCGATATAAATTTAAATTTGGTTGTAAATAAATTCGTTAAAAAAATTGTGATGATTTTCTTACTGTTTATAATCTCTTCAAACTTGTTTTATATAATTTTATAATATACGTAAGAATAAACTACAAAATGGTTGTTGGTCGTGCTGGCGAAAAAAAAAGACCTAAAAAGACTTTCCATATAAATGAGTAGTAGAGGATTATCATTCCTAAGCATAAAAATATGANTATATTCTTCAACTTTCATTGTATATCTAGTTTGTTGACTTAATTTACTGTACTGGATTTTATTGTTGATTAGCACTGATATAAATTTAAATTTGGTTGTAAATAAATTCGTTAAAAAAATTGTGATGATTTTCTTACTGTTTATAATCTCTTCAAACTTGTTTTATATAATTTTATAATTTACGTAAGAATAAACTACAAAATGGTTGTTGGTCGTGCTGGCGAAAAAAAAAAGACCTAAAAAGACTTTCCATATAAATGAGTAGTAGAGGATTATCATTCCTAAGCATAAAAATATGANAAAAAAAAAAGACCTAAAAAGACTTTCCATATAAATGAGTAGTAGAGGATTATCATTCCTAAGCATAAAAATATGAAGAAATTTCTCTTTAAGCCAGCCTAAAGGAATTACATATTAACAATAAAATATACATTTCTATCGAAAAATATATGCTTTGTATTGAAGATATGATAGTATTTGTTGCTGTTGATTGTATTTGACGACAGCGGACGGCAACTAAGGACTACTTAAGCGGCCTGGTTCTGTGCGAGAATCACATGTTGGCAGATGTGAGGAAGGATATAACTGGGAAGCTCATACCTAAATTTCTTGGGCCCTTTATAATCATTAAGTTTATTGGTCCTAATACAGTCAGCCTTGTTTCGCCCAGCTCTAATCACTCATTCAGAAAGTCGCGCGTGTCTCAGTTAAAGACTTACTGGCAACGCAATTAATTGTTTAAATATTATGTGTTTGTACCTGCAGTTCGGCTGTTCGTGTTTTAATATTGTAAACGCACGTGTGTTTTCTTATCCCTTATCCTGTGTCATTTAGGTTATTGTATTTTTCCATTTCTAATGCTTTATTATTTTTCTTTATTCTCGTATTCCCACCGAGCTGCGCCGAGTTCACTTTGCGTCGAGTTGAAACCAAAGAAAATTTCTTCCCCGACGGCCGCTAGCGTCGCAATATTAATTTCAATTTTGTTCTGCTTGAGTTAAATTAAACCGAATTCATGTTGGATTTCATAGTCATTTCCAATTTTTTCAGATCAATTTTAAAACGATTTAAATTATTTAATATAAGACATAACGAGACGATATCGGTACATATTTACAAAATAAAGAAGTAAATACAAATAAATAAATCCGCCATGCATGTGCAGTTTCTCTCTATGTATCAGCATCTCTGGCTATGTAGTCGGCCAACAAACGAACAACCCAACTTTTCATTAAAATATAAATAAAATTGTTACTCGCGCATTTTTATAAAAAAATATTAGCATTGATTTGAAGTTAATATAGAAAAATTCACGTTACAACAAATTAGTCGTTACAAGACACATTTATCATTTATCAGCTATCACGAAAGTGTTGTTTACTGTTGTTTGTATCTGACAATAGCGGATGATAAGCGAGGAGTACTTATTCCGCCTTATTGGATTCCAAATTTAATTTCATTTTACTGCACATGATAACTTAAAACAAAATGTTTAAAACGTTGACTAGTACTTCTTTGTCAACTCTTTAACGTTCCAAGAACTCCTAAAATTCTTTATATTTTACCCTTTAAACACGAAGGTATGTTGTCTAATATACTTATCTGATGCATGTCAGATTGTCCTTAAATGTATTACCAAAACGTACTCTATCTGCGTTAAACTGTCCTACCCGTTAAAGGTCACAATAGCAGGAAATATCCGCGCTACTTGCAGTGTATCGGGGCAATACAACGTGTAAGCAGCCTTTCCACTGGTGCGTGTATTTGCGAACATGGTGACGTCACGTGCTCATGAATACTACAAGAAGATGTCCATCTTCTCACTGTCCTGCCTTTTCCACTACACGTCAAAACAAGTACGACCCGCTTTCCCGAGATTATAGGGTGACCAGGTTTCTAACACTTGAAGCATGACACTTTTGTCATAAGAAATGTATTTTATAATAAAAGGAATGTGACTCACTTACAGGCATGACAATACTGTAAGTACATACAAGCTATGGTAATAAATCAAAACAGCTATTACAATTTTATTGTACGTAAGTTAATACACTAGCTCTGCAGCTTAGTATTAACATTTCTGTGAAAAATATTGTTCATTTTAAGTAATGACACTCCTTAAAGTGTTATATTGTAAAATCCGTTCATAAAACTCGCTACATGAGCCAATAATATCAATGTGCANTACACTAGCTCTGCAGCTTAGTATTAACATTTCTGTGAAAAATATTGTTCATTTTAAGTAATGACACTCCTTAAAGTCCTTAAAGTGTTATATTGTAAAATCCGTTCATAAAACTCGCTGCATGAGACAAATAATATCAATGTGCAATTGTTGTTTATGTGTAAAAAGCAGGACCTCTGGCCACCATAGTCAGAGAACCCACCAGGTCGTGATGGAGGAGCGTCTTTGTCACTTATCGTCGTCCGAAGCACCATTCCGGAAATGTCCAGCCTTTCTTGGAAACAACCATCGCTTGAGCTGGCAGCTGTTTACGCTGTCCGTCCCTTCCTGCTCTGAATACCGGTTGCTGGGTCAGCCTCTTTGATCTCCTCGACACAGGCGAGGAGGATCGCTTCACGACGGATTGCCCCGTACATGCCTGACAGACACAAGCAGCCGGCTGTCTGACAGATGACGTCAGATGTAGTGTCGTGCTCGCCTAACACGAGGCAGAGGAAAGGCCGCATTACAGTGCTCAGTATAACATGTTGGGACATAATTTACGAGTAACTTTATTTCATGAGTCCAAGCTTATAAATGCTGTATAAAAATCGTATAGTAATGAGTGGGCGCCCGAGACGTAAGTGGAACTTTGGAACGTAGCCTAAACTGGGGTTGTTTTGTACCTGCTGGGGTAATTTCGAACTACTCAAATGTTTCTCTTGGTGCCATTTAGTAAGGTAACAGCAAACTGTAACAGCGTACTTAATATTTCGAAGGTGATCTGACCAGATAATGTTTAATAATATTCAACCATATGCGATGGCTGAGCGGTTAGCCTCGTCGCCTCCCACCAAGGCGAACCGGGTTCAATCCCCGGCCGATTCACTCCAGATTTTCGTAAGTGAGAATCGTGCCGGACGATGCTGCTCGTCAGCGGGTTTTCTCGGGGATCTTCCATTTCCCCCGCCCCTTCATTCCGGCGCTGCTCCATACTCACCTGACTTCACCCTCATCAGCTCTCAAGACCTCGATGTAAAGTGCCACCCAAATCTCTTCACTCGCTCACCCTTAACCATATGACACTAAAACAAGCATTTTGTGTGGTCCAAGTTATTTGAGCAGGTACAGAGAAACTTTGGTTTATGGTAGCATCCATCTTGGATTTTTTACAAATCTTCTTAATCGAACGTCGTGGCCGGGCAAAGCTTGACATGGCAAAGAGGACTACTTATCGGAATTTTTAAGTTTGTCCTTTTTCAGTTATATCCATATATTCTTACTGGGACATAAATTATTAAATCATGAGGGGGACCTTTCATTATGGTTGCATATGTGAAACGAATCATGTGAGAAAAATAATTTGTATTTCGAAGTAACTCCTAAGATGTATCCCGTGCTTTGATAAACTTGAATGTCAATTATTGAATATGTAAATTAAGTTATGTAGGAACGTACATAAATTCAAGAAAACGTGGATACGAGGTCTTGAGAGTATGTGCGGGAAAAAATACACGTAATACATTCAGGTAAATTTTCAGACAGTTTATCGTTCACGGTTCAATAAATCCCGAACTTCTATGCAAGTAAGAAAAATGAAATTATTGACACCAGTGTCCCATGTGACTAGATGAGAACGAATAACTGTCATTGAATGGCAAAAGTCTGTAAATACCCGTTGGTTCATCACCAGATGAGCCATTTCTTAAACGTATTGTGAGGTGTGATGCTAAGTGGTTGCTGTATGACATTCGCAAGGTAAATGGGCAGTGGCTGGACTTTGGTTAAAAAAAAAAAAACCTGAACACTTTCCTAAACCATGGTTGATGCCACACTGGGATTTGTTTTTAGCACAGTGTAGAGTAATGGATTTTGTTCTCTACTCTTGGTGAAAAGATAGCTGTCTCCATTTTTACAAGAATTGACTTAATGCACTGTAAATTGTGTAATAATCTCGTCGTCGATCTTGGCAGACAACGCCAAATACTACATGGCGAAATTATGGAACAGTGTTTGAGTGACCTGATGTATGAAGTAATCCCGCGCCCTCTATGTTCAGATTACCTGATATCAATGCACCTGATACCATTTCTGAAGGACTGTATGATCAAGCAGAAAGTGGTTTTCAGGGCGTCCTTGTCTCACCAGAACCACGTTTATTCAGAGACGAGATTGAGAGAATTATGGATTGTTGTCAGAGATGTCACCGCAGACAAAGACTTCTTGGAACTATGCAGATATGATTACTCCATTACAAACTCAGTAACTGTGTAAGGTAGGGAAATGGCAACTTATTTCTGAAAAGCCAATGTAAATGAAAATGCAAACAGCTGATTGAAATTACAGACACAAACACAGTTCAAAGTAAATATTTTTCTAAAATTTCAATTTTTTTTCTTTTGTTTGTGGATGTTAAATTTAACAGATATCTCCAACTTACGACAGTCTAGTTTATGTTGCAACTGTCTTGTGGTTTGCCGAAATAATTCCATATATTTCTTAGGACTCTTTAAAAGTGGATAAATATCATGCTTCAAAGATGTATCATGCGCATGCGTTTATTTGCCACCGGTTACATTGCGAGAGGTTTTATCAAAGACGTTTAGCGATATAGCAGCTCCAGTATTAAATAATTACTTTAGGGAATAATTTGGTTCTGTGTTCTACCACCAAAGAGTCGAAAATTTTTTATTAATATTGACTGTTTGTAAAACGATATGCTACAAATAGCAGTTGGTAACATTGTTGCACCTCACCTGGTGGGTATGAGTTCGACATCGCAAAACAATCACTTGTAATTTTGCAGTTTGTCGATGTGTTTGCAGAAGACAATGGTGAGCCGCTGAACAATCTTCCTCCCAATCTGCATAGTTGCCATTGTTGCACTGCTTCCGGGTTCCGTCGGCTTTAGAGATATAAACGGTAATACATTATGTTCACACAGTTCCACAGTCAAAGATCGTTTGCATCGAAACATCAATATATGAAAAAGAAAGACGCATCTTGATTTAGGAGGGATAGAGTAGGTGACACATCGAAGAGCTGTGACAGCACTGAAGATGATTGGAGACAGAAAACCAGCTGGAATTACCGCTCGATTGCAGCTAGTCAGTATTGAACCGGAGATCTCCCGAAAGCGAGTCAGCCAACACCCCATAGACAAGCACATGTGCCAACCTACGTCCACATACATACATTTTGAATATACTAACACAAAATATTAGGCTAATGCACGGCCCTGTATTTAACGCAAAAACTAAAAAAAGTGCTTCCAATTTCAAATGTTTTTATTTTATCTTTCATGACAGAATATGTTTTAAGAAAACAAATAGTTAATTACAGTATCGCAGTTCCATTCTGGTAAAGTTTGTATATTTCAAACCAGAAGTCCATCTGCGCCTTCTCTACCTCCATCTTCAGTGTGTTGGGAACGTCAATGTCCAGATAGGGATAACTACTGGTGCTGACTGGCTTCCATGCCACCTCGCCCGATGCGGTCGGTACTCCCGTCTTCGCGAAGTTGGTCCAGAGCTGGCCGAGGGACCATGCGAGCTTAGCATCTCTGGACGTCTGCCCACGCACCTTGCCATTGTATAAGACGTATCCGCCTTCCAATCCGTGGGTCGCAGCGCCGTATGTCAGCCAGTAGTTGTAGGTCTTGCTGGTCGAATGCTTGGCGTGAGCGCGTATGGTCCTCACCACGCTAAACGTGAACTGGATGTCCGTCTGCAAGCTGATCCATTGCTCGCGAGTCTGGTATGAGATGGGGTTGTTGCCGAAGTAGAACTTCTTCGCCTTCTCCGCCACTTCCTTGGACTTCTGCGACCCTTGTGTAAGCCCGAGGTCACCTGGTACCATGTATCCTTCAATGTTACCGTTGATGCTGTTCCAGAGAGACGCTGCTGCAAGTGATGCATTCGAGTAGAAGGCAGCTACCTCCCTCTTCGCCGTTCCAGTAATGTATGGTACGTTTGTGAAATGCCCAGCGTTCACTAGGTTTGTTGGAGTGTGCTGCAAGAAGGGAACCTCTCCTGTCCTCGAGAACTCGATGCAGGGTAAGAAAGGTCGGGTAGACCAATGTGGGCCTTTGACCTTGGGCAGTTCTTTGATGAGCTCAGCAGCAGATACTGACCGTAGGTTGCTGAGGAGTTGCGATGTTGTCTTAGCTGGCTTGCCAACCAAGGAGCTGAGTTCGTATGCATACTGCTGGTTGTTGTGGTTGAAGGCGAAGGAGCTCAGGGCAGATCCACTCTCTGATATCGCCTTGTGGAAGAGGCCTGTTACATACAAAGGAGCGTTTTTTGACTTGAACATATTTTCGTGAATTAAAAACACAATCTATTACACACAAAACATGTATAATTTTTCATTTTGGGAGTAAACTCGTTCAAAGATATTCTCATAAAGATTACTCACCATATTCCTCGGCTGGTTTTTAATATTTCTACATGAATTTGATGGTCGAGTGACCATCGCAATTAAGAAGCATGGAAACAATTTGTACAGAACATGGTAACAAATTACTTGCATTTACAGAAATTAAGAATAGTGTTATATACCTTTAGCCATTGAAGATAGGATCTGGTAATGGACACTAGCCCCGCCAGCGCTAACTCCGAATATGGTAACACTGTTAGGATTACCACCGAAATGTTCTATGTTCTTGTTTACCCACTTCAGAGCAGCCACTTGGTCCTTAAGTCCTGCGTTGCCTGGGGCATCTGTTCCTTCTATACTCATGAATCCTGCAACCATAAGACATGGTGGATTCTCCGATGACTCAAGAATGGAGTTATATAGCATTTGGCAATATCATCTTAGCTCACAAATAGTAACACTCAAAAATATGATAACATAATTTTTGTATTATTTAAAATTTTACCATCTATATTTGTTTTCAGAACGAGCTATATTTTTTCCAGGCACTATAATAAAATATAGTCCATATTTCTAAACAATAAATATACAATATAATACGATTGTTAGTGCATAAGTGTTGGCAACTTATTTTGTTTAAAATTACACAATATTGTCACGACATGTACATCCACGGCGAACATGGCACTAATAGTATGTGGTTGCATCTCTAAATGGCAGTGTGATGGACGGTTATCGCAAAGAGAGCGACGTTTCTTCAGTTGTAAGTCGACCACTGGGTGATATGGGTTAGTTTCTCCTTCGGGAGGGAGGATTCCAGGCGCTTTAGGTGCTGTGGCAGTACTATTCTATAGTAGCCGAGCCCACTTACCACATTTGGCCCTAGAAAGGGTGGATGATGCATCTCTAATAACCTCTCTCCACTCATGGTGACCGAAGTGCTCTCCATGTCACTCTTGAGTAATGCAGATTGGGCTCCGCCACCTGTTTCCCTATGGGATACCAGTTTCCTCATGACTTGCAAGGGGTATCTGCAATGATGGCTTTGGCTGACAGTTGGTACCTAGGCCCGACCACTTGGTGGGGTGTTGGACCACTTGGTATTAAGGCCGTTGGGGCCCAATACTGGAATTTCAAGGTGAAGAAATTCAAAAGTATGGTAATGGTCAGTGGCCGATTACAGCTCCTCTGCCGACTGCTTTACTGGTTGATGGATGTGGTAGCGTTGGTGCGGATACGATGATTAAACTGGCACTTACACGTTCCAAAACCTACGGAGTTTGATAAGGATGGAAATCTTCCATTTCAGAGCAAGGGTGGCTTCTCTCAGTACTGCGTGCCATGGTGGGTCTGGGGTTGTCTCTCACTCCGGATGCATCGTCACCCTCTGTCTTCTGTTTAGCAGTTTAGGGGTGGAATTGCTTGGGTGATCAACTGGTCTGTAATGGGTGTAAGGCTTATGCCATGTGAGGCTTTAAAGTGTTCTCAACCACAACCGGGGTGCATTGGAGGGGTGGGCTGGGCTTGCTCCTAGTGCACCAATGGGTGGAAGGGGCTGACTCTGTTCGACTGATGCTCGCCATAGGTTGAGTGGTTGGCTTCTGAAATCCCACAAATGCCATGGTAAATAAGTGGGAGCATGGGCTGATCGGTCGAGCCCCACCAGAGGTTCTCTCTTGTGTGCTGCTCACATTGGGTTGGACTCATGCTGGCAGTGGTTAACTACGTATGCTGGAGGAGGTCTGGACAGATCCTCCTTCTTAAATAAATACCAGGTGGTGAGTGGCCACCAGCTCTGGTTGTGTCCTGGAGAGACATTAGGGGTGTGGATAGAGCCCCAGCCAGACCACAAGCCTAGTGTTGAGTACGACGGTCTCAGTACTTGTGGAAGGATGCGCTCTTGCCGTACTTGTGAATCAGGCTGTCACTTTGGATCTCGTCAACTCAGGTGGTAAGCCAGGACACCTGCGATGAGAAGACGTGATCACTCTTCGAAACGAGGAAAGGCCCAGAGGCAAAGAGCACTGAGAAACAATACATAAGAATAAGGACTGGGAAGTCCGTATCTGTAATGTGAGTCGACCACCATGCAAAATGGAAAAGACCCGACTTGAACAGAACTCTTACATCAAAATAGCCATTCTACAAGAGGTGAAATGCTAGATGATGTAGACAAGTTTCTGGTGGAAGCTATGGGGAATAACATCCTGTCATATCGATCTGTCGCGAGAAGAGTAACGGCATTTCAACGAGGTTGCAAAGTAACCAGTTACTAGCAACAGGCAGAAATACCTGTGATTATGACCTCAAAGCTTCCATATATAACGATGTTCATGACTTGAGTTGTAGGGGACGTGAGCTAACGAGAAATGAAGCAGCGATTCATGTGCGTTCACCTGGCGGTCCTGCAAACTCTGGCACTTTGGTCAATGCATGTCCAGAGAAAAGTTCAATTCTTCGCTAAGATAATACATACCCTGTCATTATAATTCAAATTTTTCTATCTCCTGTTACAAATTTCCACAGTAAAGAAATATTTTTTACCAGTTGCGCAAATTTTATGGCAATGAGTGTGGAAGGTATGTCATCCTTCCAGGAGTGTTAGGGTGTGAGTAAGCTGTCAACTTGTGGAAATATCTGAGTATTTATTACAAGGGAACAAGATACAAGTTACATTGCGACGTTAGCGCAATTGCGTTATGTCTATCTCTGTGTGGTGGTGTACTATTTGCTAGGGTCGGTTCCCCTCCTTTTTCCTCCCTGTTCTCCCTTCCTGCCATCCCCTTGTCTACTATGTTCCACCGCTACCTTACGCCTGCTAGATCTCTGTTTGCACCTGGTAGCTTAACCGCACTTCACCTCGCCCGGCAGAGGTCAATGCCGTTATCATGCTGTTGAGCTGGCGTTTCTTCATGTCAAGCTACAGAGCGATGGTACACTTAAAATGGCGAGTCGTAGAAAACGTTTAAGTTTGTGGTAGGGTTGTTAAAAGTTTGGTAACTTTGTGTAGCATAGTTGTGTTGTACTTCGGGTGTGCTGTAGTTCTAGTCCATTTCCAAATTTTGGTTTTCACTGCCCTTCCAAATTATGTTTCTGCTTAACTGTGGTGTCGCGTTGCTGTGTGTCAATTTATAATGTGTCGTGCTAGTATTTGTCCACCTCCCAAGTTTAATAAATGTTTCGTTAAGCACTATTTCCACGACTTCATCGTTAGGGCGTGAATATTTTTTTAAGTGTTAGTTGTCAGTTATTGTAATTTTATCGGTCGGAGATGTGACGGGTCCCATACGACTGCCTCTCACCGTAATTGCATTAATTGTTTTTAATATAATTTTAAAGGAAAAGGAGGCGTTTATGGGCAACTCTTTGCTGCCGTCCTTTCTGTCAGTTTTAATGTTAAGTGAGTGTTAGCAAATGTACTACGTCAAGAAATAAATGGAAATGTTTTAAGGATGTTATTTTGTTATAGTAAAGTTTTGATCACTGTTATTTAAATGTTTGTTGTCATAGAGCCGAGAAGCATTTTGTAAAATATAAATTTATTATTTTGGTGCTCCGAGATTGATGCTACGTTTTATTGAATTGTATTAATTGTGTCAATAATTAGTTATTCGTTGTGATCTATAAATACATACTGCTGTGATACATTTTGCTAGTCTTTTCCTGAGTTTAGCCATTTAGTATTATTTGAATTTTGTCAAAATAAATAGTGTTCATATCTTGTTCCTGCATGTAGTTATATGTGAATTGTCACAACGTAAAGTCGATAAGACTACAAGGTTAATAGCAGCAAGGTGTTGTTACGATAAATGGTGGGAGTGGCAGAGCATTAGCAAAAATCATACAAGGAATGTCAAGGTGTAGGCAACATAGAGGAACCGAACAAATAGCGATTTAGTAACACATCGAGACAATCTGGCAAAATGACATCACTGTGGAAGAGGACATCAGGGAAGAATGGGAGGTGACAGACACCATTAGACTTCAGGATAGGACTCAAGGATGATGGTAATATCAGATGAGCTCTACACCCGAAAATGTCACAACCATTTGACATTAAGCATGAAGTCCGTCGGAGCACAATCCACAGCATTCCTGCCATTGTCGGTGTGTCCTACAGAACTTTCCAGGCAAACCTCACATGTGACTTTGAGTTTGTCATGTCGTTGTCAAGTTCGTCCCATGACTGTTGACCCAGGAGCAGAAAGAAGAATGCACCGAACACTGCCGAGAACTTCGTCAGCGTCACGTGGATGACCTGCCCTTCACGTGAAGTTTTAAAGCATCTGAGGGAAGACATTTGGTGAAATGTCCAGATTTGAGTAGAGCAAGAAACTGGAAGTTCCACGACGACATTGCGCCGTGTCACCGAACCCTCCTCACACATGAGTTTCTCTCCAGGAGAAACTTGCTCTTGTTTCCGCATCCATGCTACTCGCTGAATTTGCCTACTGCTGACTTCATTCTGTTCCCGAAGATGAATATCCAGCTCAAATGTCACCTTTTTTACACCTCTGCAGCGATACGGCGCCATTTTCAGAAGGTGCTTGACTTGTTTCGACAAGAAGACTTCCAGGACACATCCCATAAGTGTAAGGGATGCCGGGAGCGATCTACTGTTTTACAAGGGAACTATTTTAAAGATGGTAGTTATTTTAAACATAAATAAAGTACTTTTGCGTAAAGAGAGCTAGTCATAAAACGTTTTAAACCACCTCATATGTTTCTTTCTTTTGTTAATAATTAATCGAAAACATATATTTTTGTTGACGGAATGACTATGTCTGGAGGCTAGCCGACAATTATTTTAATGGGAAAGAATATCTATAACAGTTTGCTTCCGATGTGGTATACTTCCATTGGAAAGCACCTTCATTTATTTTTTCATTTTAACATAATTTCTTTAACTGAAACATATTCAAGTTACAACAACCAAAGGTGGCCTTTCTATCACATGCTCCACGTAAATTTCCCCCACCTGTACACATAGAAATGATATATGAAGACAAATGTCCCGATGGTGAAATGCAAGAAAAGTTGCGAGATGGCGCCTTGGCAATAAATCTACACAGTGGCGACGACCGGACGCTTAGATGTCTCCAAGTCTAAGTGGGCGCATGTGAGTTGCAAGTAAAGTGAAAAGCACAGGCACATATGCTGAACGAGTAAACAGGAGATATAAACATAGCATCGCCAAGACTCTCGTAGTGAGTAATTTCTTCAGAAGTGAAGTTTCCAGAAACTCGTAATACTGTCACTTGTGCTTCTGATGATATTGCACGTAAACTTACTTCTGGTAGAACTTTGCATGTGCTCACCAAACAAGTTAAGACGGTAGTTGATGGTCACCAAGACAATGCCGTGGTCGATGAGCTGTCCTGGCCCAGTGTTTCCTGATCCTGCGACGAAGGCCCCACCATGGATGTACACCATCACAGGCAACAGGGATGCCCTCTCCTCGCCTCGAGGCAACTGAAACAGATCACCCTGTGTTATGACACTGGTCGTAACAACAACATGTATCAGGCTGTTTTCCATGGAAAGATAACCCTATAAAGTCAGAAGAATCTCTGTATGTGTGTATTTCCAGATGTTACTCCCGAATATGATTTTAACTCCAAACATATCGCTACCCTGGTTTGATGGTTCTGACGAAAATGGCTGATTTGAGGTTATTTCTTTAGTTAGCTCTCTACAGCCAGATCTCTATGGGAATCTGACTTCGAGTGTGATATGTTGGAGAACATAAGAACTTCTAGTGCGAGTGCGAGCAACGTTCCAGAGTGAGCAAAGGGCAGGGGAGTTCATAGTCGGTGGACGTGAGTGCTGCAAACTCGTGCCTTAGATGGTCCCTTGGCCCCGCCTCAGAGCTGTTTATACGTAGAGTTGATGACTGGTCGTGAACCGTGAAGGACGCACGTGCAGTGTGCTCGTGCTTCAGGCAGGCCCTTGGCCTCACCTGAGGGCTTTTTTAAGTTGTAGACACGGTGAATGCAGAAGTTTTGAATGTAAAGAAAAACTACTGAAACCATTGAATGAATTTAAATTATGAATTAGCTGTGGCCCATTTTAAAAGCGCTCTGAAGGAGGTATGTTGGTTTGATCCTAGTACCAGGAAAATAGACAAAGAGAGGAAGTTCCTTCTCACAGGCAAATGTGTCCACTTATACACTTTTGAAGCGTGTTAGCCCCCTTCTCATTAAGTCGTTTTGCGACATTTGTTTTGGAGTCGTCTTTGGCAGAGCGACTCACTGAGTAATTATTTTATTTTATTTTAATAAGACGCCAGTGACAATATAGCCAGCGCATTTTATAGGATATTGAATATATATGAGCTGACGAAACGATATTAGATAACTGATAACCTGGTTAGACTCATGTGTGCTACAAAATCGGGACAAGATCATTTCTAATCCTGTACAACATTTCCTAATGGAATACCCAAACATTTCTTCTGTTATGGTTAAATATTTCCTTCCTGGTCATTCTTGTGTGCGGGAAGTTGACAGTGTATATAGCAGTATATAGCAGTATATAACAGTATCAAAGACTGACTTTTACTACCCAATAGTATTAATGAGACTCCTGATAAAAGCTAGTCGTAGAAATCCGCACCGTGTAATCCAGATGAGGCCTCGCGACTTCAAAGACTTCCAAAGCACTGCAAAACTCCTTAATTTTAGGACTGTTCCATTCACACAATTAGCCTATTTAAAATTTACTAGGACTATTCATGTGGTCAATTAGACAATATCGCATGACAAATTTGAGCCTGAGATTGCTTACAACATAAATTACACTGATACGGCCACTAGAGGATCAAAGGGATCTGTAAGGAAACCACCTCGTTTTTTTGTAAGTGTTCCAAATACATCCTAAAATACAGAAATGTCAAAAATGTATTTCTGTACTGAAGAAGGACATCAAAACTACCTTTCAATTTATACCACTTCAAGATAAAGAGTTTTACAAAATAATTTTCCATTTATGCCACTTCAAGATAAAGAGTTTTACAAAATAATTTTACATTTGGAATAAGTCTTGAATCATTACTATGATTTATAAAGGTTTGGTTTATGTAATAAATTTTTCCCTTGTGATTTTACTAAAGATTTTATTTTAATTTAATGTTTTACTTGTAACTTATTGTTTCTGTGATAAAAAGATGAAAATAAATGTTTTATTTTGGCAAAGTTCAATGTGCAGTTACAAACTTGTCTCTCTCCCGAACATCGAGATTTAGTTGTATAAGTTCCTACTGCATTTACTTACTTCATATAAAAAAAATAGCCTGGGCTTCATTTTCCGTTAACAAAAAATTTTTTTAGAAAATATGCCTAATGTTAATACTCAAATGAAAGAAAATACACTTAAACATAGTTTAAAAAAATTATCGCTTAACTAATCTTTAACCTCATTTTCTTCTAAAGTAACACTAATGCATTTACAAACTTGTCAAACCAAAGTAGCGATATTGTAATAAATTTCTGGACGAATATGCCACTAACTACACTCATGACTCAGCCTTTCATAAAAGCAAATAATTTGTATTCAAACAATGCTGGAAGTGCAAACTTCTCTGTACAAAAGTGTACATGTATAAATCCGAGATGTATCGGCCTGCATGTATTACAAATGGGGCAATATAATGTGCAGTAATTATCAGCACATGATTATAATCACATTTCCTATTTTCCACTTTGTAGTATTCTTGCTCTTCTACTACACATAATGATTGTAGCAATGTTTGAAATATACAACCTCACGTATATGCCTTCTAAAATATTTTCATCACTTTGACAAAAGATATAAACTTTTAATTATTACCAATGCTTAAATACTTAAATACAATAAAGAAAAGATATAACGTGCGCGTATCTGTGTGAAAAGCTAGCAACGTTGTTATGTATTGTAAACCTCTGTTCAGTAATGCATTTAGTTGTAATAAGAGTCAGGATACCAACAAAATTGACTCTGTAAAGTAACTTCGTTTTATGACTGGAAGAATAAGTAAACTTCGGTTTTGACATTATCAACAGTTCTAGTTTGATTCCTCGCAGAATTTTCATGCCACTTTCTGAAGTGACCATGAATTTCAAGATCTCAGCAACAAGCAGATGACCACTGATCTCAGTTGGCTGAACAAAGCCTTATTTATATTCTCTAGTTTTCTGCAGTTATTTCCATTAGAGTGCACATGTAGAGTTTCTTAGCAACACTATCAAATGTTGTTAACGGATTCTCATCAATCGTAAGGCTGGTGACACATCATTGATGTCATTGATGTCACTGTTTGTAGCGAATTAACAACACCTAGTTTGCCTGATGCTAAGATAGGGATAGTTAAATGCAAGTCAGAGTGATCAAACTGCTTTGTGAATCTCTCCTGAAAAGCTTAAGGACAGTTTTATGTCTGGTTGTCCTTATCTCGTATGATAAGGTAACCTTAAAACGTTTGTGAATAATACTCCTCTTAGAATAGCTATCTGATATTTACCTGATTTGCTGATCAATCCCAAACATAGAAAACTTTCCAGTTTAAAATAAATTTTCAGAAAAGATCACACGTGGTCACCATGATTATGCTCAGATCATGATCACCTAGCTCAAAATCTGTCATCATGCAGTAAAATTATGTTATCACTGATCAGCAATAACCACTTGGGTCTTTGCACCATTTTGCTGTTTAGGCTAACGAAGGAAAGCTACTCATCTTCGTTNGCTAACGAAGGAAAGCTACTCTTATAATAAGACATCTTCGTGTCTGTGTTGTGCGTATTTATGCATGTCCATGTGTGAGTTTGTGTGTGTGCACCAATCCTGGAACTCTTGGAGCACTCATTAAGTTTACCCAAATTTTACACTTTTCGACTATGCTTGATGCTCGTTTTGAAAATGGCAGCATTTTCAACTTTTGGGTACTCCATCATATATCGTAAATTATTAAAATAAAAATTAAATCTATTGTGTCATATCTCAGTAACTACTCGGTCAATTCCCGCCATAATAATACTATGGTAGCCCATCTTAACATATAAAATGTCCGTGTATCAATAACTCTTTTAAACAAATTTTTAAAAAATGTCATAAATGTTAATATTTTAGTTTAGAATGCTATGCATACTGAATAATTTCGCCGATCTCGACCAAACTTGAAATGTACGTACCGGTACTAGACGCACTAAGTATCATAACTTACTACCTATTTTATCTATCATTTTTTAAGATAGTGCGACCTCAAATAAAAGGACATGCTTTATGAGTAAAGAACTGTTCAACAGATTCCTGTCAAATTCCGCATATAGTAATGCTGTGTTAGCCCACTTTAAAAAGATAAATTTTACCATATCAAGAACTATTTTTTTCAAAACAGCGACAATGTAAATATTTAAGGCCCAAAATTTAAAGCTACCAAACCATTTGACTAATCTCAAATAAACTTGGTAGGCTAACAATAACTATTACGACCATTAAATATGTTTATTCGCTGTCCTATTGTCCGCCATTTCAGAATAAATCATTTTTGAATCACAAATATATTTCTTCATATTCCAGAAACCACTCAACCAATTACAGGTGAATTAAGAATCCAGTTCGTGCTATAGTAACCAGCCCTAAAATCATAGCTTAATAATATATTAAATATTTATTTTTAAATTGGCAGTCATATAAGTATGCTATGTTAAAATGCCGCATCTACCAAAGCATTCACAACTATTAAAAAATATCAGTTGTTTCATAGTTTCTATTGATACCATTCAAAGTGCTACATCATGCCTCCTGCTTTGTGAGATTATGACAACGAAGACTAATAAACCTCTATATGATCTCCAAAAACAATGCATCGATTTCCGTCTAATTTGGCACACGAATAGTGCTTTGACAGGTGATGAAAAAGCTAAATTGAAATTGTAAGGTCACTCTATCCATATGTGATTGCTGTAGATCATTCGCATTTTTGTGCCATATATATCGAGTGAATATAATTATATAAACTAATTATTTGATGGTCAATACAAATTAAAATATTCATAGATAAGATAGTGTAAGACAGTGCCACCTGAATTATCAAGCTTTTCAATATCATATTTAAGAAACTACCAGAACGAGACCCAGAAATAAATTTTCTGAAACTAGTATCACAAACATTATTAATCAAGTAATTTTAATCGGTGAATTTACTTTTTTTTCGAAATGTTTCGTTTCATTACAATTTGTGTCGTATATGATATCTACAGAAATAAACCAAAATTGAACTGAATGCAAATTGGAATACTTGCTGTTGTGAACGTGAAATTCAAGAAATTATAACTCACTTAATATGCATAATCGAAAGATGTCACCTGAAACTTGAAATTAAATATCTTATTTTAATAACTTTTCAAACGATTCCCACCACATCTGCGCATAAACAGCATCACAGAAGGTCATGTAATTTTGTATCAAATGGTTTCATATGTCAATAATATTCCTTATTGTTAAATGTGTAATTATAAATTTTAATAGAAATATGTATGTTAGTACATTTGTCCACATAGAGATTATAGGAAGAAAAAAATGTTCCTGCACGTGTTGCAAGTTGTTGTGATACATTTTATGTAAAGCATACACGTAGTTTTTATACACTCATTGTCAAAAAAACAGTTTCACTCACAAGGAAGTGTCATATTGCAAATATATTCGTAAATAAGGCAAAAATCGCCAATAATTACAGTTTGAGACTGCGACTAGTATGAAAAGTGGGTCACGACACCATTGCAATGAGGTGACGTCGATGTGAAGGGCTTCGCTTGCATGTAGTCCTGCGTCGTGCAGCCGTCTGCTAATTGCACTGGCACTCGCAGGATGTTGCAATGCAGGGTGTTATAGGATGTTGCAGGATGCTGCAGTATGTTTCAGAATGTTGCAGGATGTTGCATTGCGTTGCAGGATCTTGCAGGATGTTTCAGGATGTTGTATTGCGTTGCAGGATGTGGCAGGATGTTGCAGGGTGTTGCATTGCGTTGCAGGATGTTGCAGAGTGTTGCAGGATATTGCAGGATGGTGCAGGATGTTGCAGAATGGTGCAGGATGTTGCAGGATGTTGCAGGAGGTTGCAAGATGTTGCAGGGTGTTGCACTGCGTTGCAGGATGTTGCAGGGTGTTGCACCACGTTGCAGGATGTTGCAGAGTGTTACAGGATGTTGCAGGGTGTTGCATTGCGTTGCAGGATGTTGCATAGCGTTGCAGGATGTTGCAAGATGTTGCAGGATCTTGCAGGATGTTGCAGGGTGTTACATTGCGTTACAGGATGTTGCAGTATGGTGCAGGATGTTGCAGAATGGTGCAGGATGTTGCAGGATGTTGCAGGAGGTTGCAGGATGGTGCAGGGTGTTGCAGGATGTTGCAGGATGGTGCAGGGTGTTGCAGGATGTTGAAGGATGGCCATCTCTGCTCACTGAATGCCCGCAGCTGTAGCGGTTGGAGCGCTCCCTCGTTTCTCTCTCGGTTTAGTTCATAGCCTGCGTGTGCTGTATGCATGCCTTCCTATATCCACCAGCGCCAACTGCGTAATACAGTAATATCCACACGACCGGTATAGTGCACAATGTGATAACATAACCATCCCACTCCCGGCAGCCCTACAATGCGACCCCTCTCGAACGCGTCCTTATTNGGTGCACAATGTGATAACATAACCATCCCACTCCCGGCAGCCCTACAATGCGACCCCTCTCGAACGCGTCCTTATTTTCGAAGTACTGTCTAACTTGTCTCCGAGACATATTACACTTTTAAGGGATGCTACCTACACAACAGCACGAGTCATAACGGAAAGTATACACACCGGGGCGATCTCATGTAGTCCTGCTGGTACAGTTGTAAGACCAGCCCTTGCTGACGTCACTTGTACGACCGAGCATGAAACGTGACTCATCCGCATGTCTCACATTGTCAAACCTACCCACCACGTTTAATTCCTGCAGGTTGCTTCCTTGTGGGTGCAACTATATTTTTGACAGTGAGTGTATTTTGCAAGTCGTTTTCTAAAGAAGTTGGCGAGCCAGCGACAGTTTTTTTAGCGTGCTCGTCTTACAAGCAAGTTCTCCATCTTCTTAGCAGTGCCTGAGGGCACTCAATGTGGTCCTCGTATCAGAGACGTACTTACCTCGGGCGTGTAGACGTTGAGGTAGAGACAGTCCTCGGAGCCGCCGGTCTCCGATGTCTGGAGACAGTGGTTGCCATAACTCGTGGCCTCCCTCACCCCTGACCATGCTACTGGGTCGTGAGGCGCCTGCAACCATACAAACATCCCCTCATAACTCTTCTCCTTACGTGTTAGCACCTTCCTTACAAGTAAGACACCTGGTGAGAGAAGACCAGCCCAAACTGCGTTACGACAAATTATGCAAAGGGTGACAGTACAGAGGAAATGACTGTTTTCAGTTTGTTCAAATTAATGTTAATTTAGTGGTGGTCTTTTTGCCAAGGCTTTCAAGATAGATTAGACATATAAGAGAAGTAAATACAATCTGATAGTTGTTGGTGCTTCAAGTTGGGAACAATCCCCGACAATATTACACAAAATGCTATGCCAGGTCATCATGTTTAAATGGAGCACGCATATGGTAGGAATAAATTTCACTTGCATTAAAAAATCAAGTAGAAGTGGATGAAAGCTTAAATGGCAGCTGTTTTGACCACAACAAAGTTTAATGGTGTATTGTTGAACAACGCACCTCGAGTCTCGTATGAAATATCGATATATCTGATAGAAGAATATTCAGTACCCTAAAAGCACATATAAAAGGCTGAGAAACATACAAGTTCATTCTGCGTGTGCAAGATAGAAATGAACCCAATAAGGATACCATGAAATATAATGAAACTTAGTTTTTAATAGACTGTGGTAATTTAAAATTTAATTTGCAATTTTAATCATAACGATTGATCATTCTCTAGTATCTGTAAGTTAGACAATCCATTGACACCGGAAATGCTGGATTGTGTAAAGACTTAAAATGTTTGCGATGATCTGTATATTCCAACTAAATAATAGTCTCAAGGCTTGGTTGCTATACCTATAGTTTCATTTGCGGTGGAAAATTTCTCACTCGCGCTAAGTTCAGTGATCTCTTGACCAGTGCCTGCGTTCCTTTGCGTATTATTCCTGAAGGAAGGCCCAACACATCATCGTGTCCGTCCCTCACGGGGCTGATGTCATTCTCAAGGGTTATACCAGGGAACTCTCCTAAAACTGGCAAGCCTGTTGTCCGGCACACAATGTCTTATCGTGACTGCATGTCTACGACAACTTCTATGTCACGCCCCACAACGTTTGTAGATTACCCTTGCACAAANTGTCTTATCGTGACTGCATGTCTACGACAACTTCTATGTCACGCCCCACAACGTTTGTAGATTACCCTTGCACAAATCTCTCCAGACAGAGACAGCATAAGCAACAAGGAAGAGCTTGCATGTGTACTGCTGGAACAACCTCCTGACAACAAGGTTCAGCCAGACAGCAACTTCATTAACATAATCATTTTAGCTTCGTTATTTCTAAATTGCCATCTTCAAACCTCTGCATCACACGTTGTTTGAAAATCTGAGTAAAACCAAGCCCCACTTTTAATCGGTATAATTATTTGATTTCATTTCCATCTCTCAAAGTATCCCCTTCCGGGACACTACAGAGTCATGATAGACCAAAAGAGAAGATAATAATATTTTTTCAAATTTTGGTTTTTAAATTAGTATTTCACGTGTAAATAATACAAAATTTCAACAGTTCAGTTCAGACATCAGGCGCAGATTTAAAAGGTGTAGGTAGTTATTTTCAAACCTGCATCATCATAGTGATTTTACAAACTATTTTATTTTCCTAAGAACGAGAATATTAATCATCTATGTGCTAAATGAATGGTCACACAATAAAAGAACATTAAATTGACGACTAATTTTTTTTGTTTTCTTCCCTGGTTGATCTGTCTGGTGGCACATTGCCACAGCTGTAAGTCCAGACGACAGATATACTGAGTGGCACGTATATATATGCACGCATGTGGCATGTGCGTATATGAACGCATGTGTCATGTGCTTATATGCACGCATGTGGCATGTGCGTATATGCACGCATGTGGCATGTGCGTGTATGCACGCATGTGTCATGTGCGTATATGCACGCATGTGGCATGTGCGTGTATGCACGCATGTGTCATGTGCGTATATGCACGCATGTGGCATGTGCGTGTATGCACGCATGTGGCATGTGCGTATATGCACGCATGTGGCATGTGCGTGTATGCACGCATGTGTCATGTGCGTATATGCACGCATGTGGCATGTGCGTGTATGCACGCATGTGGCATGTGCGTATATGCACGCATGTGGCATGTGCGTGTATGCACGCATGTGTCATGTGCGTATATGCACGCATGTGGCATGTGCGTGTATGCACGCATGTGGCATGTGCGTATATGCACGCATGTGGCATGTGCGTGTATGCACGCATGTGTCATGTGCGTATATGCACGCATGTGGCATGTGCGTGTATGCACGCATGTGGCATGTGCGTATATGCACGCATGTGGCATGTGCGTGTATGCACGCATGTGTCATGTGCGTATATGCACGCATGTGGCATGTGCGTGTATGCACGCATGTGGCATGTGCGTATATGCACGCATGTGGCATGTGCGTGTATGCACGCATGTGTCATGTGCGTATATGCACGCATGTGTAATGTGCATATATGCACGCATGTATCATGTGAGTATATGCATGCATGTGGCATGTGCGTATATGCACGCATGTGGCATGTGCGTGTATGCACGCATGTGGCATGTGCGTATATGCACGCATGTAGCATGTGCGTGTATGCACGCATGTGGCATGTGCGTATATGCACGCATGTGGCATGTGCGTGTATGCACGCATGTGGCATGTGCGTATATGCACGCATGGGGCATGTGCGTGTATGCACGCATGGGGCATGTGCGTGTATGCACGCATGTGTCATGTGCATATATGCACGCATGGGGCATGTGCGTGTATGCACGCATGTGTCATGTGCGTATATGCACGCATGTGGCATGTGCGTATATGCACGCATGTGGCATGTGCGTATATGCACGCATGTGGCATGTGCGTATATGCACGCATGTGGCATGTGCGTATATGCACGCATGTGGCATGTGCGTATATGCATGCATGTGGCATGTGCGTATATGCACGCATGTGGCATGTGCGTATATGCACGCATGTGTCATGTGCTTATATGCACGCATGTGGCATGTGCGTGTATGCACGCATGTGGCATGTGCGTATATGCACGCATGGGGCATGTGCGTGTATGCACGCATGTGTCATGTGCATATATGCACGCATGGGGCATGTGCGTGTATGCATGCATGTGGCATGTGCGTATATGCACGCATGTGGCATGTGCGTATATGCACGCATGTGTCATGTGCTTATATGCACGCATGTGGCATGTGCGTATATGCACGCATGTGGCATGTGCGTATATGCACGCATGGGGCATGCACGCATGTGGCATGTGCGTATATGCACGCATGGGGCATGTGCGTGTATGCACGCATGTGGCATGTGCGTATTTGCACGCATGTGGCATGTGCGTATATGCACGCATGTGGCATGTGCGTATATGCACGCATGCACGCGCTCCACTCCAGGCAGCAGGTAGAGTGAGGGAGGACCTGGGTTCGAATTCCGGTCCGTCCATCCGGATTTCGGTTTTCCATGGTTTCCGAAATCACTCCAATTGAATGCAGGTTATGGCCGATTCTTTCCCCGTTCCTGCTTCACTGAGCAATTAGCAACGTCTCTAATGACCTCGCTGTCGACGAGACATTAAGCCCTACTTACCTACCCACCTACCTACCTACCTTCCAGGCAGACAGGCTCCTTCCCCCTGGAAGTACCGTGAAGCCAGCTGAAAGGTATTCCAAACCTCTCGCTGGGCAAGGACAGGATAAAGAAGGGATACAAACAAGTTAGTCCCTTCCAGTTAATCAAACTATATGGCTTTATGATTGCGCCCATGTATCTGGCAATGAAGCTCTCTCTGAACAATGTAAGTGGAGTTGTTATCATGTGCCCTCTCCCGCCGTAATGGATAAGTAGTCCCGTGACTACAATAGGTAATGTAAAGTAAGATTATTGTCCTAAATTCATGATTTTTATATTTTGGTGATTGATGGCCCATCTCATAAATTATGCACAACGAAACAAGTTGGCCAAATAGCTGTTGGTTTACAAGTAACCGCGAACGTAATTTAAGTGCTTGCGACAAGTGCATTTGACGTAAAATTGACCTGCAATATCCGGAATTGATGTATATTTACTGTACTACAAACATAGTGACGTGGGTTCAGACTCACACTACGAACGGACTTGGAATCATTGCTAGTGCAGCTTCCTCCATGCGCGAGGGAGGTGACTTAGTATGTAGTGAACGTCATTGGCCAAGTACTGAGTGTATACTCACAGCAAAGCGGAGGTTGCCCACAGGCGGCCTGGCGTAGGGGATGGCCATGAACTTGTAGAAGGTGGTGCCATCTGCAGATCTTCCTTCTGCTCCTCGTAGAGTGCCCTGGGCTACCTTCACCGTCGGCGCTGTGGCGGACGAATACAGCTGAGGACAAGAGCACAGGTGTCGGTCATTTACAGCGTCCTGGACTTGCACTGCCAAGGTCACTGTGGCTTTACCTTCTTGATAGAGACCACGGGTTACGATTACAGCTGAGCCGTACACGTGGCTGCCGTTTCCACGCCTAAGTTTAGGTAAGTTTAATTTTTATGGTGTTCACTAAATTAGCGGTCGAAAATAACCGAGTTTAATTCAATACTTGTGGTTTGATTCTGGTTATTTTATAAGCAGTGGTACTTGTGTTTAGAACCGCAGTGTTTCCTACTGTTCACTACCTGGAAAAATAAACCTGGAATAATAATAGGTTTACAGACGTCATTTAACTGATGAAAGGGGAGCCGTGAAATTCTGTTTAGCTAGGGATACCTGTTTTACTCGAAACGTTTCCAACACTCGATGTACTTCATAACACTCTAGATATCTACTGCCACGCATCTTCACGAAATAGTATCGGAGAAACTTAATTCTGGTTGGCCCAGTCAGGTAAGAAAATGTCTTTTAAGGTAGACATGGCCTCGCATTCTTGCCCCAGTTATTGCAACATTTATTCAATTACTTTCAAATGTCACATTTTTACGTTTCAATTATTTTACATTCATATGTTTAACATCTAATTTTACAACATAACAGGTTAACTCAGTCTCAACTGCCTTTCATATCCATTCAGCTGATATTTCTGGCCCAATTTATTTTCGTTTATCACGGAAATTACTCGCAGCTTTCTCCGTCTCCTAGAACACGCTACGCCTGAATGTCTAGATAGCAACTGTCATTATTTTTTAAACAGGGATCGAATGTTTGCGTGGTTTAATAGTTTCCTAGTAAAAAAATCACATATTTAATATAAAATATTCGCCAAGAGAATATGGAGCAATTATTTCAAACAAGTTATTTTGAAATATGCAATTTTGAACACAAGTTTTGCAATAATTTTAACTTTAAAAATAAACTCTCTTGCTCATTTTTAAGAATATAATTTTGAAATGTGCTGTTTTCTCAAAATAGTGTGTTATAATCAGTACAAAACAATAGTTTTAGTTTTGGAGTTTTGCATTTCGTGTTTGTGAACAGGAAGCCTGAAGACGTCGAACTCGTGACTCTGACAGTGCACAGGAACACTTAGTAGAACGACATTCAAAATAAAATCCATAACTGGAGTCGGCGTCAATGCGTAACAAATAAAAATATTATCGGAAGATGCAAATAAACACCAAGAAAATTATTTTCAGTATTCGTATATAAAACTCTGCTTACAACTAACTCCCCGAGAAACATTTTGAGTTAATACTAAGCCATTTTGAGTCGTGTTTGATGTAATAAAAAATGTTTATCCCGGTTTTATACTAAAGGTTGCTTTTTCTTGAGTAAATGCATAACAGGCATTATTTCACAGACGATGTGTAAGTTTTGACCAATAGTGAATGAGCACATTATGGCTTATTTTAACAATCGAACCTTTATATTTATTTTTTAATCGCATGTGGACTAATGTTAATATTTAACTAGAAATTCGTTTTTGCAGTAAATTTGTGCTCTGATGTTATAGGCTAAATAAACCCTGTTCATTCTCTATATAAGTTAATGGTTGGAAACTCCACGCCCTTACCGAAGCATTATAAGATGGCAGCGAAGAGAGAACCTCTTATCACTTATCGAGTTATCGTGTAATAACAAGTCTGCTTTGGAAAAAAGTAAATTACAGTTTAATATCTTCTTAGTTTTCCCGTCGAGGCCTTGGTCTTTAACGATACTTTGTAAAGTACAAGTTGGAATGACATAGAATCCAAGCCCAGATTCGAGCTACGTCCTTTTTACGTGCGTTTCACCGCCGAGATCATAACTGTGATCAAATATGGGCATGTAGCACGTTTCTTGATAAATGTTTTCATGTAATTTTTATAATTAGTGTAAGTTACTTTGTCTGTAAGCACTTGGCTTATCGGTTTCACAGTAAATATGCGTTCTTGCAGAGAGGTACGGCAACACAAAGAAACTTGGAGAACAACACGTGTCATAAGAACTGCCCGGTATCCCCGTGAGCTACGCACTGGACAAGCAGTTCATCAGTCGAACAATCGGGAGAATAATCTAATCTGTAAGACTTCCACACAAGCCAGAGCGGGTCGTGCATTGCATTTAATGATAATTTATGCCACTCGAAATTTGACTAACATACGAGTATCCCCACGACGAAGTGAGATAAAGAGCCAGCTTGAATAAAGTCAGTTACATTCCACATTTGCACTTTCACCGTATGAAGAAAAGCTTTGTGTAAAATAATTTACCTGAGGCAGAAATTTCGACGAACTGACAGGAATATCAGGTTTACGAATAACCTTCATAGGAATTTATGCCTGCTCTATGTTACAATAAATTGCATTGAACTCAAAACAGATGTGTTTTTTGTGTAACACGCTTCCACCATAATACACTGAAGAGCCAAAAAAACTGGTACACCTGCCTAATATCGTGTAGGGACACCCGAGCACGCAGAAGTGCCGCAAGACGACGTGTCATGGACTCGACTAATGTCTGAAGGTATGCAGGAGGCAATTCACACCATGAATCCTGCAGGGCAGTCCACAAATCCAATCTGCGCCAATTTGAGAAAGGGTTGCACGTCTGTCACGTTTAATGATTCTCGTCAGTCGTCGTTTGTCCCGTTCTTTCACGATCTTTTTCCGGCCGCAGCGATGTTGAAGATGTGATGTTTTACCGGATTCCCGATATTCACGGTACACTCGTGAAATGGTCGTACGCGAACATCCAAATGTTATCGCTACTTTGGAGATGCTATGTCCCATCACTCGTGCGCTGACTATAACAACACGTTCAAACTCACTTAAATCTTGATAACCTGCCATTGTAGCATCAGTAACCGATCTAGCTGCGGACCGAATCCAGTTACTCTGATTGCTTCCATACCTCTGTTATTTGCATACGCACGCCTATACCAGTTTTTTTGGCTCTTCAGTGTACTTTATAATTAAATATACAACGTGTTTCTAAAACATGGAGACAAACTTCGGCAGTATATTCCTGACGAAAATATAAGACTGAAATGAAAGTACCGCTATTCTCGTCTAATGAATATTAAGGCAGCTGTGCGCTCTGGAAAATCCTCATGTAAGTTGCCTTACACTGCATTGAGGGTTGCCTACCTGGTATGCAACACACAATCTATCTTCAATGTTCAACATGAATCATCTCACAAACTGTTTACCTGAGAATGTTTCAACAAGACGACCATTTATGTTAATTTAGACGTGCTGATTCACAGATTGTCTTTCAAAATTCCTTAGAACGTAGCGTTAGAAAGTTTGGTGCAAGCCTAGGCTGCCAACAGACATTTCCAAAAGGAAGGGGGTTAATATTACCGACCGCGTTTTTAGAAGTGTAATATCTCCTTTATACAAAACACCATTCGCCGATTTGTTGCTTTATCAGAAGTGGTTTCTGATATTTTCAAATAAACACATTTTAAAACTCAAGTTTTGGGGGCACCTAGTTCCCTTAATACTCACTTTAGGCGATAAGCTCTAGATACATTTTCGTCTTATATTGTCATTAGGAACTGCCTTTCAAAGTGTGTCTCCATGTTTTAGAAACACGAGGTACATTTATATAAGCCAACGTTTGCATTTAAAAACAGAATTAAATGTTAGGCCAAAATTATTGGGTTGGGTGGGTTCAAACACGCTTATTGTAAGCGAGCACAGGAGATTAAGTTTGTTATGAAAATGATATCATATTCAGAGAAACACTGCGAATGGAACCTTTAGGAGAGAGAGAGTATAATGTTCACCTGTGCGGCTTCAGTGAAGGAGGAGCCTGCTAGAGCGAAGCCGAAGATGAGAAGCGTCCAAGAAGCCATCTTGTCGCCAGTGATACTCTGGCAGTGACCTGTGTCCCGCTTTATAAGCTGAGACACTACCTTAAGTATGGAGGTCACGTGCTGATAAACTAGCACTCTAGATGATATTTACAGAAAATGATATCAACGCGTTATCTCTACATAATCGATACATCACAAGAACTCTATTTAGCTTTTTTTTTTTTTTTTTTTTTTTAATGGATCGCAACTTTTATATTAGCTACGTAAATTTTGTATATGTGGGTGTGCATAAGAAATAATATCGTTCTCTGAGATCAAATAGAATGCTCACTTCTCAATGGCTGTCCGTGGGATCCGAACTTCGCGTGGAGAGACTTTGCAAGTCTAAGACGTGTAGTGTATGAGCATGTTCGCACTAGATGTAACCTTGAGAGCACTATCGCCAGTAGTGTGTGTAAGGCGTAGGTCCAGGCGAAGTGCGTTGTAAATGGCCGTGCGAGCCAACTAATGAGTCATCCCGGGGTCCCCTCCTGAAAGATGCTCCTTTGTGGGTCGAAGATCTGCACGTGACAATTGATTATCTTTGTGTGTGTTTGAGCGAGACTTGTGAGTGAATGGGGCGCATTAAGTATAATATTTCAGACCCTAATAAATCAGTACGGATGCGACATAGAAATACAAATATCTGTAACTGATGTACGTAATACGATGAGGTTGGTATGGACAACTGATATATCACCACATGTTAAATGGTTTGACAAAATACAATATTTATACCTATCATGCGTATTATTTAGTGCTAGATATGAAATCGCTGTTTTGCTATATATAAATATATATAGTATACTGTATATATAAGTAAACATATATGTTAGGGAAATAGGGATGGAATCAGACACACATTGTACTAACCTAAGTGTGGTTATAGACAGAAGATGCGAGGGAGGGGGGGGGCACTCCTTGGTAACAGATTGTGTATTTGAGGAACACACATTCTAGTCTAAAGTGTGGACAAGATGAGATGAGGAAGAAGCGAAGACAGAATAATGACACGCAAGGCTGAAAAACGTGTAACGCCAGTTATTTGCAAAATCTGTTCGACAGGAAAACCCAATAATATTCTGATAAAATAAAGTCAAAAACAGTAAATAAACCACTTCTTTTCTCGTCATTCATTCGCCTATGATTGCGCACAGCAGGATGTGGGTATCTTCCTCTGACCAATGCCGTAGGCGCCAGGATGAGGCATCTCTCACGGTATTGGTTACAGAGCTCTGGTAGCACGTTGATGTCAGCTTTGCGAAGGACATGCATTTTTGTTTAGCATTAATTTCTCTCGGACATAATGCAAATGTAATTCAAATACTTTTTAGTATAAATCTACTATAAACTAATGATATCCCTTCAGATTACTCTCGTACTAAATTACATAAGCCATATTTCCAGTAATGTGCTCGGAAAACTATGGTAACTGTTTTAAATTGTAACACTTGAAAAGCAGTTTACTCATCGCTGCTAATTAAGCGCTACTCTTCGCGCAAAGACGACAGGTAAGGCTCGCTGCAGGAGGATGGATTCATTCAATCCGTCTTCAGGAAAGAAAGAAAAAATATTAGAATTATGAATTTAATACCTCATAGATAACTGCAATGTAACCTATGGCTTTATGTATCGTCATTTTTTAGTCTGAAGTGGCATAATAAGGCGGCAGTTTTCATATTCCACAATACGTTAACATAACATTCCGAGTACCACGGCCCCACTCAACGAGTCTTCGTCGACCTCTAAGCAGATAAACACACTTATCACTCAACAAAAATTAAGATAACCTGACAATAACTACTTGAGCGATAAAAAACATGTCGGCCTGTGTGTGAGTCAGAATGTTGAAACTAGCAGCAGAAGGTTTGAACTTGTAATATTGACCTAGGACAGCGTAATAAGTTGCCTACAAGCTATACAATTACTCTTTTACTCTCCTATAATTGTAATAGCTTGGCTTTTATAATAAATTACGCGAGAGAAAAAAGAGGTGATCTTGCCACTATTCGATCAAAACGGCTTAGTCTCATTCATGACATTCTGTGTTCGCCACGTTAATCACTATAAATTATGCTACTTAACGTAAGATCAATCAAACCCACGCCTTTCTCTATGGCGCATATTGGTAGGAGGGTTTCTTTAATTTAACTCACTGTTTGAATCAAATAATTACTTACATTTTAGACAAATAGGATCTTGTTTTTAAGTACAAAATAAAGTTATTATAACAGCCAGCTGACAGCCCTCTCAGATTTTTCCAGGAAACCCATAGAGGGACAATAAAGAAAAATAAAACTTACCACTCACACAATTAAAATTTACGACAGGAATAAGCATCTACTTGAATTCGCCTGAAAAATTATTATAATTTCACATCAGGTTTCAAATCGAAATACTCAGATTCTTTTACATCAAGGTTGTATTCAATGGAGAGCTGTTTAATCTAAATACATTCACATCTGTTTCATCTCACAAATACTGAACCTTAAAATACTTCGCAGGGAGTGTTCAGATTAACTTCTAACTTAATGATAACAGAATTTTCTTACACTGAACTTAGAATGACGTGATTGAATTTAACATTAATCTGATTAACTGTATTCGACGATACCCGGAGTTTTTCTTACTCTCAGGGCGAGACTCAGCCGTAAATAGGCAAGGGGTCAACTTAATCTACCCGTTCAGGCATCGTTCAAACGGATCACTGACCTCCAGCATTCGTGCACCACTCAAATTGTAATAAAGACAGGAACGAACCAACTCCAAATTCTTCCTCGGTGAACGGCATGTGCCCACGCCAGGTCATAGCCGGCTCTATCCCATCGAGGTCCTCGATTTGTTCTCCCTCTGAAGGTTCGCACGGAACCACCCCGACTGACCCAAAACCCTGATTATTTCAAACGCGCGGGTGCACTCGGCCAGGTTAACCAGAGAGTGTATGTTCGCCAACTTTCAGGTACGGCCGTCGCCGGAACAGAAGCATTTCTGCAGACGAGAGTAGGCGTAGCCACGCGATAACCGGCCAGCCATCACAACAACAGTCCCGGCTACAGCGTGTAATCCGAGCACATGTGTGGACAGTTGTCACGTCACATGTGCCTCAACGTGGACCTCCCGTGCTGGCACAGAAACAAGCCCACGTCCTTGACCCACTCGGTGAGCCGG
>NQII01001715.1:350501-374429 GCA_002778355.1 Clitarchus hookeri | reverse complement strand
AGGCCCGAGGAGGGCTGCTGGCTCGGCTGAGGTGGCACCACGGGTTTGCGAGAACCAGTGGTACGTTAGTCCTTGGTGGAGGGCGACAACAACAGGATGTGGTTCTCCGGCGGTCTTGAATGGGGGCTGAAATAAGGAGGGGGAGGGAGCTGGGAGGCGAGGCCTCTCCAACTATCGGGCGGCTTGAGTTTGTTCCTGGGTGGTTATGCTGCATAGTGCATAAGGGACTGGGCTACAGCCCAAATTAAGCTTGGAGTTAATAGCTGCCTTTCTAACACGCAACATGGTACCACTCCTACAGGTGTAAGGCATGGTTCTACGGTTGGCCACGCAAGAGAGGAGCAGGCGACTAAGTATCCTAACTAAGAGTTGAGCCAAGCCAAGGCCAAGCCAAGGCCGAGCCAACCAGAGTCCTACCCGAGTACTCTAACCAGCAACAGTTCAGCGTGGTGGTTAGAGCGGTGGGTTTATCCCAGGAGTCCGACGATGACATGGGTGTGGTCCAAAGGGGCCTGTCCTCCAGACCAAGTCTCTCACTCTTTCCAGCGACATTTCAGCGCGGTGGAGGAGTGAATGGACTGGACTGACTAACCGCCTTGTGGTTGTGACATAATGGTTGGAGCTCGATCATACTGCACACCAGGTGCACAGTATGGGTGGTTGTCTAATGTGTATTGTTTTGACGTACGTGCACCCAGTTAAGGGAGCCTGCAGTCCTACACTAGGTTGGGAATGCCACTGTCTCCTGCTCTTTCCTGGTGGGCTGACGTCTATGGAATTTGGAGTTAGTGTCACTCTTAGCAATGAGTACTCAGAAGTTACTGGAAGATGGGTTTATTCCGAGAGGAATAACACGGTGGCCCGTACTAACTCCTAATTTACCAAGAACTGTAACGGAAGTTAACTTACACAAACCAGGTGATGGGGACGTGAGTCTGAACTAACAAAACAGATGTGGCTAGGTAGCTATTATACTGGCTAACCCTAACTAACTCGATGCTTGTTGTCCAGAAGGGACTCTGGTACCACTATCAGAAGGGTAGTGGGTGTAAAAAAGGGGTGTTGACTTCTTCGGGGGCTTCTGGTGAAGGTCTTGAAGAGCGTCTGGTAGGTCGTAAAGACGACTGTGTTAGCAAAGAGCTCCAGCACTGGAAGTGGTGGAGCGAGTTGCTGAGAATGAACTGCTGTTCTGCGGCCGTACACGGACATATATTCCACCTGCCCGCAGGCTCTCTGAGGTACGAGGTGGCTGGGTGAGTTCCTCCTCGCGTGGGCGCTCTCTGGTGCCATCTCAAGATCCGTGACAAAAGCAGGCATCTCTGTCATGCGGGGTTGCATTTGTGGCGTGAGCTCAGGCTGGCTTCTATCACACGAGAGGGGTTGGCGTGACGTCTGACAAGGCGAACCAACATTGCTGCCTTTGTCCGTGAGTGCCCCCGCGTCTAGGGCCGTGCTGGTAGACTCTGGATGCAAGTTGTTTGAGGTTCACACCCCACCTGGGTTACGTGATTCCGTGTGCAGAGGAGACGAAGTCGTGTTTATGTTTACTTATCAAAGAGTGTGACGCGTCAAAGTGATGACGACGATGCCGCCACTACTGCTGTAACAGTGACGACCAATAGGAGCTCCGATTTGGAATCATCATCGTATAAAGCCATAGAGGTGTCATGAGTTTACTAACAGGACACATCTCTCACCTGTAGCATGTTTAAGGCACAGTTCATTAAGTCAGTTTTCACTCCAGTTCACTGCTACTGTGCGTTACACGTACGCCTGTGCAAAGATTTACTATACCAAAACAGATAATTAAAACTATTTTATCTTTATATAAAGTTTGCTGTCACAAGTCATACTGAATCAAAAAATTTCACAATCAACAAATATTGCAGAGTTTATCAAATGTTTGTTCAATTGATTAAGTGAACATTTTTCTGGATTGTTACAGGTCTGTTTTCAACATCACGGTACTAAATAACTATGTAAAGCGAAACATGCAACGTTGGCACAAAGTACGATTTGTTAAATAATTCATGACTTTCCTCTTCCCCATCCTTTTCTTCAGAGAGAGGTTTTTTATATTATGCAATTCAGTTGTCAATCATTTTTCAGATATGCATAAATTATGCTTTTCGAAGTATTGTTGTACTACACAAACATGAATTGTAATTAGTACACAGTTTGAATGTGTACTTTATTCGTAGTTCAGTTAATAATATGCCACAATGTAAGTAACATATAGAAAAATAACTTGATAAACAGAGTTTAACAAATATTGTTTTAAATATAAATTTTTCATGAAATCATTTTTCATTTTTGATTCAGTTTCATACAACCTCACAATATAGTTCTTATTTTGGTTTTAGAGGAGAAGAAATTTACACACACATAATTATCCCCCCAATGCCACAGTCAGTAATATTGCCCCCCTCAAGGGGTCTGTCTCATCCTTGCAATAGCCAACGTCGTAGCTCTTGTGCTATACACCAGTCCTCCACCTCTTTCAACAGCAGGCTCACCAATCACACTTATCATATCCAGGGCAGCTAGAACTGTGCGACAGAGAATCTCATCTACCAGCTACAGTACGTTCACTGCAACGCAGACTACGTTGGCATTACTACAAACACTCTCAGACAAAGCATGAAGGGCCACAGAGCGGACAATAAACCAGCCATAGCTGAGGTAAATGTGAATTAACAAGAGAAGCAGCATCTCACAAGAACTTGATTCATGTTGCACAACCAGAGTGGCGAGGGCCTTACCTCCTAATAATAGCGCAGAACTGCGACGCTGGGAACTGGCCCACCAATGCATCACCAAACACAGCCACCTGGCTTAAACATCAGATAACCGTCCACCACATTTCAAATTTCCTGCCTTGCAATATTTCACCTCCTGCCTGCTAGATTCGTTATTTGCCAACCATCACTCACCATCTGAAGAAGTTGGCCGAGCCAACAAAATGTCACGATTGCACATGCACAAGGGAAATGTGTGTGTCTGACTTCTGTGTGTGTATGCATCTATTCGCAAATACCACCCTGTGAGCACTTGTGTTTTCTGTCTGTCTAATGCCNTGTGTGTATGCATCTATTCGCAAATACCACCCTGTGAGCACTTGTGTTTTCTGTCTGTCCAATGCCGCAGCTTATCAACCAGAGAAGATACATATTTACTCGAGAGTAGATGCACCAGAACACAATACAGAGAAGTGGGAACCTTGAGACATTAGGNTGGGAAGCTAGAAAATGCAGAGTAAGCTGCTAAACCCAGCAGTCTGTAAGTATCTGCCGCTAAGACAACCCTGCCATTACTATGACTTGATTGTGTGCATAATAAATTGTCAAGCCAAGCTGATCTATACCATGATGACTAAAGAAGTTTTATCTTTTGCTGTCACACATAAATGACTGCAGATGCTCAGGTGGTGTAACTGTCCAGGTTGTTAAGAGTTGCCAAAATTTTTCATGATGGTCCTGTTAAGAATCATTGAAACCTTAGTTTGCCCCCCAAGTAAAGCAACGCAGTTTTGAACCTGGTGCTGCCTACCCACTGCATATTCACTCGTCGATGCTCTCCAAGGCCAGAAGGTCCATTATTCAGACCTCATCAGAAAAAAGCCGCAGCATTACATTTGTTCATAACATTAACCTAGGTTCATAAGGAAAACATTTGCCGAACATTTGAAAAGCAAACTAACACACTTACCAAATTTTCAAAATAGTTCACAAAATTAGCAATTTTGTGACAGCTTCATAAAAACCAAACCGAATATATTGTTCACTGTTGCATTAACACGGCTTACCAGTAATTCGCACAAATTGGAGACCGAAAGGGAACTATCGACGGTTTGCAACCAACACCTTCACTGTCTATGAACTTATTTTCAAGGTTACCATAATTTTCTACTGCTGATTACGCAGTTTCCTTTGGCAATGGAAACTAAATGCTGTAATAACCAATCAACAAACTCACACTCGTATTCAGCCATTCTGAGCAAACAGAAAATATGTGGTTTTCTTAAAGTGCAGTTTGGTACACACTAACAGTCGGTAGACAAAATGAAGATTTACGGGTGACAACGAATGTAATTTCAATTTAGAAACACTCATTTTCTCATTAGCCCAGTAGCAGGCATGATGGAACAGGGCAACAGTTAACTGAAAATAACGAACAACCATAAAACCTGTTTTTAAAATTATTATTCCAAAAAATTAGACATACCACTAAATTAAAAAAAATAATAATAACTTAAGTTTAGAAGCATGACCATCCATGGTATTTATTGTACACATCTTGTTCTCTATTTACAATTTTTAACTATACGCATTACTGAAAATATTTCAAATCAGCTACAGTATTTACAAATGCATTGCACTAAACTATTAACAACTCCTGAACTAAATAATTAAAATTTACAATAAATTTCTTGTTGCAGACAAAAAAATTGGCCCGCTTTAACTTGTATCATGTTAGGTTCTTGCAGTAGTACCAATACAATAAGAGTTAATGATAATTTCTGTTTCGATTCCCAAAAAAGAAATTAAGTAATAGAGCAGAAATAAAACGGACATGATGAATATTTTATGCAGTGCAATTGCTTAGCTTCCTATAGAGACAAGATTATATGGTAAATAGCAAGAAAGGAAGGAAAAAAAAATATGTTAAGACATGAAATAAAACTAATTAGCAAAAATTCTCTTGTTTACTGTAATGAGGTTAAAAATTTTTTTTTACCAAATTATAATCAGAATATTTTGTGACCAAAGACATACATTTGGTCTAGAATATTAAAGGAGTTTATACCAGTAAATAGCTGAATACATACAATGTCATTATGTGTGTTAACTATAAGAAGTGTTCAAAAAAATATAAATAACACAGAAATCATAATATTTTAAAACAAAGTTGAAATTAAAATAAAACCATTAAATCTTGTCCCTACCTGTACCTACATTTCAGAAAGTAATTTGTACAGCACAAATGCATCAATTTTTTATTGTACATGCTACGTAAGCCACAATAACTGTAACCTTTTATAAAATCAGTGCTGTCATTTCTTTCACCATCTGTACATTTAATATATTAAATTTGCTATGATCCGTTGGTTACTATGGAAAATTAATAAACTGCTTACTCAAGTAGACTGCAGTAATTATGATACCAGACACTTTCACACATTTGCCAAAAACCATTATGTTGTAACATCACAGCCAAAAAAATATACATACAATACTTGCTGAAAAAAAAAAATATATATTAATATTTGGCTTATTAAACAATAAGAAACTACAGTACATCACTGAAAGCAATTCTTTCACTTCACAGGCATTAAAATAAATCTTGGGACGACTTACATATTTATGATAATATCAAATACTCTGTTTACACAAATATTCAAATACTTTCAAGCACAATACTGCAGTAGGCAGTAGTTTACGCACACTCTTTAACAGCCTTGTGAGCGATTGCATCACATCTGCGAAGAGAATTATTTCCTTGCGAGACCTACTGATTAGTAATACCCCTCTGTCTTACTACTTTGGTATTATACTGGAGCACATACAGCATTTCCCTGCTCACACACCTGGCATACGGATGGGCAGGAAAGGGAAATTTGTTCAAGATATCTTGCAAAATAATTTCTGGGCACATCAAAGGGACATCCGTAATGATGGGCTTTACACGTGCTAACTTTAAACACATCTTCCTCTACAACTGAACAGCATAGAAAAATAAAGATCTAAAACCACAAGTAGACACCACATAAATTGCCAATGAATTTTCATGAATGCACTGAATGGAACCAAGTGACGCCAAACACATGGAATGTGCCGTGTGGATGGCACGACTCTAAGTTAGCTGGACCATCACACAAGTCTCGAGTGAAATGAGGCGAGAGAACGTGTTTAGCCCAACACACAGGTGTGCGTTGCTAACAGGTGGTTCCATTACGACGACTCGGGAGTCGACACCTACGTTGCACATGCAGTGTGGTCAAATCTAGTCTGCAATGTTCACTTAAAGGACATTTCAGCCCATCTCTCTATAGTACCGACAATGTGCTGCGACTCGTGGGTTTAAGCACAGGTGATGCTGAGTGGGAGGGACAGTGAGTTTAATAAACTACATATATATATTTTTTTTTTGTAAGTTTGAAAATAGGCTTTAAAATATTCTAGGGTTATACAAAAGTGACTCTTTGTATAACGAAAAAAAAATTATGTTGTTGGATTTTATTAATCTGATAAGAAAATGAAAAAAAAAATGTAATGAGAACACAGCATTAACAAATGTTTAACGAAGATCTTAAAATTGTATCACTTCAACTAAATACTTGCACATAATCAACTTAAGTTCATTAAAATTGTGAAATGAAACTCGCCTGTGTCAATGGCCGTACAGTATGAATATATGCTCCTAAATATTTCCTTAAAGTTAATGTAAAAAACTAGACAAGAATGGATTGCATAAAGAAGGAATATATGTTGTAATGAAATTCTTCAAATTAAGGAAATAGCTTTTGCCAACATTTGAAGTCAAGTTTCAAGCGGTTATTTCAGTAACATTTTTGTACTAAACATAGACAAATGGATAGACAAATAAAAATTTTCATTGTTATTCAACTAAACGAACATTTGACCAGCACTAAATATTCAGTGAACTTCAAATTTCCAGTTTGTTTAAATTTTCATAAGTACTTAGGATTATTCATGATTGTGCGTAAGTAAGTAAGTAAGTATGTAAGTAAGTAAGTAAGTAAGTAAGTAAGTAAGTAAGTAAGTAAGTAAGTAAGTAAGTAAGTAAGTAAGTAAGTAAGTAAGTAAGTAAGTAAGTAAGTAAGTAAGTAAGTAAGTAAGTAAGTAAGTAAGTAAGTAAGTAAGTAAGTAAGTAAGTAAGTAAGTAAGTAAGTAAGTAAGTAAGTAAGTAAGTAAGTAAGTAAGTAAGTAAGTAAGTAAGTAAGTAAGTAAGTAAGTAAGTAAGTAAGTAAGTAAGTAAGTAAGTAAGTAAGTAAGTAAGTAAGTAAGTAAGTAATCAAGGAAGTAAGCAAGCAAGTAAGAAAGAAATGGATAAATCAGCTCTACTTTTGCATCATCCTTTTTAAATTATTTCGTATTAAAATTTTTTTGTCACAAAAAATTTTATTGATAAGAAATTATTTTAACACTGTAGTTTCCATTCTCATCGCCTATTTTATGCTGTATCGATAAAATATTCCAGCTATTTTATTTTGTGATTTTTACAGATATGTGCAACATTACAAATAAGCAAATTAATAAAATAAGTTAAAAATATTTTTAGCATATTTTTCATAGAAACAAAATGGAGCATTTTTTGATTCACATCCACACAGCTATTTGTGTGTATCATACCATGTCACAATATAAATTTTCCTTCATTTGTCTGCTGCCTTGTTGATGAAGGCTGATTAATTATTAAGCCATTTGTTTTTAATTTAATTTTTCTCCTCTAGTGATAACTGAGAAAAAGAAATAGCTAGTAAACCCATCACATTTATTATGTTCACGTTAAATTAACTTGAAACACAGTGAAAGTAGCGTAGCTACAAGCCTCTAAATGCTTCACTTTACACCTGAAGTAATCACCAGCTTGACAACAAAGCGATATAAACGCAAGCACCAGTTGCTCGTCCCACAACTGCCTGTGAGGGCCGGCAGCCGTGGAGCCCACGTGTCCCCTCCTACCCCGGCTTGCCCCCGCCACTTGCGTGCGCTAGTGAGGCCGGACGGGGCTGCCTCCGCCGCGCAACCTAGCAGGAGCACTGTGCAAGCTGCACACACACGCGCGTTGCTCAGTCGAGGGATTCACCTACACCAGTTGGCACAGTAGAGAGCTCGAAGCAATCATAGTAAGGTTTCTTTTAAATTGAGAGCAGCTGCAACATTAAAAATTGTTTACTGTAATTTACAAATAACTCGGGAGGGGCTGCAGCCCTATGGCACGAACTGCCACTGCCTACAATGAAGCCAACAAATAAAAATAATACTGTCTCTCCCACTGTATTTATAAACATTACATTGTAAAAAGGAGGCAGAATGCACAAGTACTAGCAGGGTGGTACTCGTAGATACACACACACACAAACACATTTTCCATGCTGATGCACGGTCGCACTACGTTCCGTTGGTGAGGCCAGCTTCATCAGGCGGCGAGCGAAGGCGCACTGCAGTCTGGTGAGCGACCGCGCATCCGCGCATCCGCGTGGACAATGTGTTCGTCTGACTTTTGTTTGTGTGTATCTGCGAGAACCATCCTGCGAGTTCTTGTACATTCTGTCTACCTTTTATAATGTAGCGGCCTACCCCGAATGTAGGCTATGGAGTACGTACCACACGGATTGCCCACATGTAAATTTCCAGTATATATAGTTACAATATTTGTTATAAAATAATGAAAATAAGATGATTTACAGAATAAAATTTCCTTTGCTAGTGCACTAAATGAACATTTATTGAAAACCAAATATTAATTTAATTCTATGATTTTTGTTTCGTTGTAGCTTTCGACAACCAAATTTCCTAACACGAAAATCAAAATTGTTAACATCTCATTTTCGTTTTTGGTATGCCAAATATTAGCACAAACCTAGTTTCTGGAGTTCTAAGCCACAGGGGAAACTGTTAGTGTATTTGTAACACTTTGCTCTTTCCTAATGTGGCCGGCCTGTAGTCATGTCTATGATGCAAAGTACTAACGTCTACAACCAACGGCACTGAGGCTCATTCCAGGACTCGTGCAGTACTAAGTCAACCATTAAAGTAACAGGTTTTACAATGAAAGATCCCCTCTCCCTCCCTAAGAAAATGTCCAGTTTATATTATGACAAATATTTTTATTCCGATAAAGTAACCTACCAAACTGCATGTAACTTTCAAACATCTATAGAAATGTTATGAGAATTCAAATAATCACAAGTCTATAAGTCCAAGGCAGACTGCATGAGAATCTATAATGAAAATCTTTGACACAGATCTCAATAGAACTGAAATTAGCAGTTTGCACCTAAAAGCAGATTTGTATTAACAGGTGATTACAATAAATATAAAAATTGTGAAAAAATTAAAAGAGAGATTCAGTGAGTGAGCATATTGGAAAACCAGACATTCTTATGACCAGCATAACTTCTGTTCGCCACTGGACTTGACGTAACACAGAAACATAAATTAACAACAAATTCCTAGCTCACTCCACGGGGAAGGAAGACGACTCTGCATTAACGAGGACTTTGTTACTGAAAGTTGCAAGTAGGCTGCTAGGCCACCAAAAATATACAAAAGGACAAGAATTCAAGTACTCGCAGCCACGCTCGCACACAGAGAAGGTCGCGCAACCGCGTGGAAAATGTGTCGTCCTTCATGTGAGTGTGCGAGTACCACACTGTAAGTACTTGAATTCCTGTCCTTTTATATGTTTGGTGAAAGCTTTGCATTAAAGAGGTTTTCAACAACAATGTTTAACTGCGCAGTGTTCTCCTACCAGTTGGACTGGCATTTGTCCGAAATGATGGAGATACTGATGGTCGGACTTCAATCACCTGTTGTGGCACAAACAGAACACACTGTCTTGGCTAGACAGACTTGGCTTCACATTTTCACCAGATAAACAATCTGCTTGTATTACCAAGAACGTTTCCTTTCCTAGTGATTTTATCTAACATAGTGTCACTGAGTGAAACAGGTGTACTTCTTGGTTTTTATACACAGTCACCTGAATCTGTGATGCATCTCTCTCATTTCTCATCCTTGCTCAAGCAGAGCCTGTGCTCAACAAAATTATTTTTAAAAACTCCTCAGAAAACTACTTTAAAACTGAGGTGATCACCAATGTTCTGAATACTTAAAGTAACAAGTTTTAACCATTTGCATGTAATTAAAAAAAAAATTAAATGCAACATTAAAATTACAAACTGTATGCGTCAATACATTTTACCAAAAATTATTAAAATTAAATTCTTAAATACTTATTATTTATAACTTACAAGTAACATACTAATTGACTATGGACAAAAGTTTATTTCATAAAAAATAAAAATAATAAAATTTCACAACAAAATATTTTGCAAAATTACGAGTCGGTAAGTTTACAACATATATTCATCAGTTTCAGTAAAATGTATATTACAAACTTTTTTTTTACACTTTAACAATGCGACACTAATACAAAAATAGAATTAAAATGTACGGTTTTAACTTAAAGCTTACAACATACATAACTCCTATGACTAATTCACAAATTAAATACCAATGTGATAATAAAAATTACAAACAAAAAAGTAAAGAAATATTGATAGGAAGGGAAACTTATACCACACTAAGTATCTAAAATCATACAGTCAAAGGAACTAGTATTTANAAGAAATATTGATAGGAAGGGAAACTTATACCACACTAAGTATCTAAAATCATACAGTCAAAGGAACTAGTATTTATTCTACATCAGTTCATATACGATCAGAATATGATAACTGGTGCTGCATGTCTGAACTTTAAAGAGTTGAGACAGACTGCAAAATACAGCAAAATAGCCATTAATGAAACATTATGACTTAAAATGTATTTATGACATTAACAAACAATACGCCAAGCCAAGCAAACTATTAACATATCATACACTATGAAGGATGTGCAACATTGTGGGCAGCTGCTTCTAAATCTTATCACCACAAATCTGTCCACAAGACTGAATAAAATAAAAATGAAAATGTTGAGTCGCGTAGGAAAAATGGTGGATTAACATCACACACCCTGACAAATGTGGAGATGATAAGGACAAAATGCACTGACGAAATTGTGTGTCTGAACAGAATTTCCACTCTTGCATTGCTCTTGTGCCTACATTCTGCTTAGTTAACACAGTACTTCATTACGCTTTGCAAGGTGTAGTCAATAAGGCTGATACTCGTAGGCGTGGCCAGAATGTGCCTGTGGTCCGACAACGACTGGTCTCATTCCGACGACCTCGAAGCCAACACTAACAAGCAGTGTGATCAAGGTCAGCACAGATATATCTGCAAGGTTTCCTTCAAGGACACTGGATTCTGTCTTTGTCTAGTACCTACAAACAAAACAAAATATACTGTGTGCGTCAATATGTTTGACTTATGATTTCTGGGGTTGTAAGTCACAAAGGAGGTTATTAGAGTGCAGATCTAACGTGTAACTAATGGATGGCGCAGTACAAAACTGGAACATCCTGTAGTCGAACATATGCTGCTATTGGACTAATAGAAATGTTCTTTAGATGGGCCCATAGATCACCTCAACATAATTACAACTATTTCCAGAACATCTGATGTACGTGATAACCGTCATTCTCATCATCCACTGTTGTTTCCTGCCTTTGGCCAGGTCGACACTGTAGCAATTCTGTTTCCCAGGCCACCATGAGGAGACCTACCGGACGGCTGTCACTGACCTTCATGCGAGTGGAACGGCACTGCTCCAGTGAGCTCCTGTAGACTAGGATCGAGATGCACTCGATAAAAGCAGAAAAGACCCAACCAGGTTCTGTGATACGCCACCCACTCTCCTCCCATATCCTCGGAGACCCTCGCACTCGGAGGCATCCGTGGTCGGCACAGTAAATATCTCTCCGCCACTCTTCCTCCTTGTTCTTGCTCTGATCTTCTCCCCTCACCAGTACTCAAGCCATTTTCTGTTTCTCTGGGTTCCTTCTTGGTCTTCCCTGGGGCCTTCTTCCCATGTATTCAACTTTCATCATTTATTTGGGCAGCTTCCCTCTTCTTATTCTCCGTAAATGTTCATACGACTTCATTCTAGACGATGGAAAGATTTTACTATGAGAGAATTTGTTAATTCTAATAAGGTTGTAGAATCAATCTTGTGATTTCTATTTTACACTAACATAAGAGATTTGGGGAAAATGGAGATCCCCGAGACAACCAGCCAACCAGTGCCCTCATCCACAGTGTGGCAGCAACCCTAATAATTAGAGACCTGAAGATTTAGCAAACGCAATAACGCAAATTTTCACTTAAAACATAAAAAATTATGATTTTTTAAAATTTTAACTGTAATTCACGAATTGTACAAAATCCTGTAGTATTTTCGCAAATTATTGTTGTTTTATGTGACATAGTTGCTTCTTACGATGTATTTTATGTGGTTTTTGCATATTCGAATATGAATGCATGCAGAATTGGCCACTAGATTTCTTCGATTTATCACCATAAACGAAAACACGTTTTGCTTTCCATCACGTGTGTTTACGGCCACAGGTAACACGAGTGCAAGTGATGATGCATCACTTTGAGCAAACATTCTAATGAACAGCCCTGCAATGTCATCGTTGTTAGTCTCTGGTTGTTACTGCACCTCTTGTGAGGAACTGGGCCGGCCTTCAGTCCTTACTTCTGTGTAGAATTTATTCAAACAGGGTGTAGTTGTTTATAGTGGAGTTAGTATCATTAAATAAAATTGTAACTCGAGAGTCTTGAGTGCAGAAAGCCAAAAGGAGCCTGCTACCCAGAGTTAGCGACTTGATTCAATACTTTTGTTCTGGTTTAGCAGTAGGTCGTGTGAGAGTTTCAGAAACTAGCAAGACTTGAGTGCAGTTTTGACAAAGCATGCTTCCAATCTGATATAGGGAGAGGCTTCAATGTCAAGACTGGTTGTTTCCGACTCTCATCTCCTTTCACCGTTATGCTTTGGCATGCAGACAGTACTCACAATTCTCTACCAAAGGACACCACAACCTCATTAACTGTAACAATGGACAATCGTCCTTTTTCCATTGTACCCTTCAATTGTTTTCATCTAGAGCTAGGGGGTAAGTGTCTTATGATATATGTGTTAAACTAAGTAAGAGCCTATTGATTTTTTAAGCTTATTTCTACAACCAAAAAGGGCTACACGACTCAAATGGTGAGTTTATATTACAGTCTATCAGGTATTTCTTGAAATAGCACAGTGTAAATTGCTCCATAGCATAACTGTAACATATTTGTAAATAATGATTCCTATTGAGATTTCCTATGCTTTATTTTCTCAGTATGCAGAGCACTTAAAATTTAACTTCAGATTTTAATTAGGCAAAAGGTAGGCGCAAGTCAGCATGCACAGTTTTTTTAATTTTGGTCATTCGAAAAAGTATCCAATGAGTTTTGACTATATTAATACATGCTAAATATACTGGAATTAGCAATACCATCACTGTAGCGTGCACATAAGAAGGTAATCATTTTAAATTAATATTTATCTCTTATTTAATATGGAACATAAGGAATTTAAAAAAAATTAACACTATAATGAATGTTTCCTTTAAGCCCTACTCATTAGGGCATGATTCCACTGAATTTTCATTAGGTCAAGTTCAAATCACGATGCACTTTGATTGGGATTTCATGACCATTTTTTTCATGGACAAAAGTATGATCACTGATTTTAGCACTTATTAGTAAAAATGTTATTCTACAAGAAGTCATCAATGTGGAACTAGCGGAAGGCATTCAACTATCAAGTAATTAAGGATCTATCATTGTCTCGCAGACATAAACATTACATATAAAGAAGGACAGAAATGTAAGTACTCACAGTCTAGTACGTCAAACGACGACACATTTCTCACACAGTTGCGCAATCGGGCCGACAGTTATAGGGCACTGAATATGGTGGAATATAGTAGGGAGCAGGTGGCAAACTAGGGTGCAATGGGGAAATCAAAATGTTGACGGTATAGTTATTGAGTAGGGTTTTGGAGCTGAGATCATCTTATATTGAGGCCCGGGGGCTGCCTAGATTTTGTTGTGAATTGATGAGCTAATACCAGCGTCCGAGATCTGAGCTATTGCTTGAAGGTGGTAAGGCTCTCACAACTGGTTTGTTATTTACCACTAATTTCCTCACTATATATAAACTTCTGGGTTTCATTCCTCACTGAAACAAACATGCTCACTTAACAAAAAGCATCTCGGAGGTAAGTTTGGCAATGCTTTAAAAATGTTCCACTTCAAACTAAATTATAAATATTTTAATATAATTTAACTGCATAGATACACATGCTGAATCAGCACGTGTGTTTAAAGATACTGGTAGTGCGGATACTTTCTTGCTGATAACAACAGATGCTGAGCTCATGAAAGGTGATAAAGAGTTCCACAGCAAATCTAATACACTTGGCAGTTTATTATAATAAAGTTTTCCTGTAAAATAATAAACATTACTTGACCCTGGTATCGCAAGTGTGGACTTGAAACACATAATATTACTTCAATAAAGGTAATTACTGCAAGTTGCTAGCTGCCATTAATAATTTCACATGGCTTTTGCCACTCATATTTTTTCCACATATTAAAATACAAAACTAACACATTTTTAAATATAACGAAGCTTTGTGTACATTCAGATGACTACAATCACAATATTCCAAATATCACGTTTCTAATGCCATAACACATTTAGATGGCATTTATAGTAAAAATAAATAGAGCAATGAAGTAATGAGCAGCATTGGTATTATACATTTACATTCAGTATGTTCTTTCTCTACGGCTGGAGTTCAGTGTGACGTTAACTGGCAGAATGAGATCTGTCAAGTAAACGCGTGTAAAATTAAAATAACTACATAATTTAGAATTACATACTGTTAAGCTGGTACTCAATGAAATTTTTGGTTCCTTAAAGTATTTGCACAGTGCAATATAATATTTTTATCTCTGCCATTTAGAAATTGCTTCCATACTCACAAAACAACACTTTGTTTATTTTCATTAACAGACAATTTCTGTGCTGCTCTGTTTACACCACGTCTCAGTCTTCCCCACAGCAGGCAAATGTCAAATTGTTAAGTATTTAAAAATGTGTTACTGAAATAAGTGTGATAAATTACAGCAGTGATGTGGAACCATATTGCTCATGCATAATTCACGTATGTGTGAACCAAACACTTCACCGAAGGCGAAGGCCACAACCTACATGAATAAGACGTTAACAATTTTTTGGAGTTTACTAAGTAGAGTGATACTGATGTGTATTTAAAGCTACATTTCGACTTGATTTTTTAAGTACTACATATTGTGAAGGTTAAATCTGACCCCCTGATGAGTGCTCAAAGCACGCAACTTATGAGTGGAAAGATCCTATACTTAGAACATCGTTTCTGTTAAAAATATAACTGGTACTTGTTATTTCAGTGTTTAATAATTGGAAAAAATTAGCAACCTATTTGTTTCCCAAACTGATTACCGGGATGCTAACATTGGCAAATCACAATATTGCACAGAGCTATGGACTCGGCACTAATGGATATGAAACCATAATTCCTGTAATTAACTTTGACAGTCATTGGAAAACCAAGGAATTACAATTTCCCATGTAGTACTGTACTCTGTTCCACTACAATTTTCGTCATTCATAGTTATTAAAGCTTAACTGGCTAACACTTTGTAAAATCACATTATTAACGCACTTTTTTGAACATTGTAAATCAAGTATATAATGCTAATAATTCAATATATAACATTTTTACATTTTAACCGTCATTAAAAAGATTATTAAAATAAAATTAAATTAAAATAATTGCAAAAGCAAAAAAATAAAAGGCGATCTAACGTTGTACCACAGAGCTCTAAAAGACTATCAATTCTCAAAAAGCAGAAATACTTTGCGAGCAAAACATGACAAATTTGCTCACAACCCTGGAACATTTACATTACTGACGAGATGCGATTCTCTGGTTCTGCTTCAAAACTTCGTAGAACTGCAGTATCTTTAAAACTGTATTTTGGGTACCAAATTTATGTCAATACTTCTGGCACCTTCACACACAAACAACCCAACACTAATTTAAAACAATTAGCTTTATAATTTAAAGGAAATAAATAACATTTCGTCCAGGAACAAACTGATTTCTTACAACAAAGTTGCATTCCTTCTCGCCAACATCACGGGGTGATGGCAGCGGGGAGCCACGACCACGTGACGGAATGCCAGAGCAGCATAATCGACAGACCTACGGAATCAAACACCGTCCGTCGACTCGACGCGGGGAGACGAAGCCAGCTCCACAAATCCTCACCGCTGGAAGCCCAAGAAGTCCGTGAGGTGGTCGTTCCAGTCCTGGAGCCACTGGAGGAGAGGAGTGGGCTTGGAGGCGGCGGCGGGGGGCGACGGCATGTAGTCCTCTCCTCGGATGCAGAAGTAGCTCCTGATCGGGCCGCGGCACATGGGGCAGCGGTCCATCTTGCCGAAGCAGCTGGCGCAGATGCACGTGTGCCGACACGGCAGCAAGGCGCGCGACACCGGGAAGTACTGGCACACGACGCACAGTTGGTCGTCCCCCTGGGCGCACACCACGGGCTCGTCCTCCACGCTCACCGTCGCCAGGTACAGTTGCTAGAAACAATGCACAAGCCGCACGCTTTCCAACATTCCTCGATGTAGGCTGTACATCTGTCTTCTCCAGTCAGTCAATAACTTCCACTTTCCCAAAAATAAGCAACATCCTCTACCATTCAAAAGACATGTGAATTGTTTATACTGTGGGACTCACAAATTAACACTAAAGGGGTCAATCATAATTTACAATTTTACGGAAGCCGATACAAAAAAACCAAGAAAGGAAAACCCTCCCCAATTGTTTTTAATAACTTTGTGAGAAAATGTTTTACCAGAGCTGCGTATTTCTACACAGCTGTTTCTCAAGCCGTAAATTTTTATAAGTCATGGGGGTCCAAGATATTATGAAAAATAAACACAGCAATATGGCAAACAATTGCTCAGAATGTTGGCAAACACAGTTATCTAAGTTGGACCTTTTTTAGTTTTTCAATTTTTGCTTCCGAAAACCTGTGAACTTCATCTTCCATATTTGGAGTTTACTTATATCCCAGTACCCTGTTAAATGTACAATGTTGACCAGGCATCAATAAGTTTTTACATTAGGATTCCAGTGGACTTTGATACATAAATTCTCTGCAGTGAATTAATTCTCCTTTTTATCTGGGCAGAGGCCATCTTCCAACATTTCCAAACAATTTTTGACTATATTCAAGACAGAATACTGGTTAAGAAGCAAGCGCCTCCAGACACGTCGGCCCAAGTTGACGAAGCAGCTGCTCAGTAACTAAGTCGTCCAGGCTCAAGCTGGATTAAACATTGTTCTGCAAACTGAAATGTCTTGCAGGTGCATTACACAATGCAAGCGTACCACAACTGCAGGGTGAAGCAGGGTCGGCATCACGATTCATTCTTTAGGGGGGATAAGCTTTGCAGTAAATATTAAAACCTCCAACATGTTGACATTTTCATATTTCTACTCATTACACCATGCAAATAACCAATAAAGTTATAATTATTATCTTCATTCAAAAGCATAATTCAATCAGTGTTAATAGTTTATCACATAACTTTGCTGTTAAGTATTTAAAAAAATTTAAATAAAAAATATATGTGTGTGTGTGTGTGTGTGTGTGTGTGTGTGTGTGTGTGTGTGTGTGTGTGTGTGTGTGTGTGTGTGTGTGTGTGTGTNTGTGTGTGTGTGTGTGTATATACATACAGAAAGAGAGAGAAAGAGAGAAAGAGAAAAAGCAAGAGAGAGAGAGTGAGAGAGAGAGAGAAAGAGAGAGAGAGACTGTTGTGGCAAAAACACAATACTGTAACATTTTCTTTTGGTGTGCATTTTGCACTCTGCTTTTAGATATGCAAGACACTTAAATAATCATAACATTTTTACTTTAGCATTGTCGTGTTGAGAAATTCCCTGAAAAACTTGAACTCCAGTAAAGGAGTAAAGTTTCTTTTCGGAATCTTTCTTAGTATCTTTTACAATGTTTTACATACTAAATTACATACATTTTCTGGAGCAAGGTTAAGATCTTGGAGAGGGGGAGATTTGACCCACCCCCCCTTGTATCTGTCACCTGGTGGGGAAACTAATTAGATACTCTAAGAAGTTAGTCTTGAAATTAGTCTTTTTGCACTGCCACACAGTAACAGAAAATATATATTTTACTGCTCTATGAGAGGATATTTGTTTCACAACCAAATAGATTCTGATAGTAAAAATTCCTTTCTATTATGTACCATCTACGTTGTAACATACACAATACTGATGTGACTGAGCACTTTTGTTTTAATCTGAAAAATCTGATTCATCTATAGACCCACGGCATGCATAATGGTATAGAAATGAGACAGCAGTTCATCATGCCCTCCACATTCTATAAAAAAAACGACACATTAATTGCTGAAAACACCACAAAGGTTCATCTGAGTGCATGTCGCTAACTACATCATTGCAACAAGTAATTGTATATAACCTGTACACTACTTATCCCAAAACTCCAATACAACTTGGTCCAGTTATCTTCAGAGCCGAGGTTACCACTTAACAACACATTAAAGTCAAACACAAATGACGTAACTTTAGCAAAGACAGCACCAAACAAAAAAATTATTTTGTTATTCCTACAAATAGACATTTATTATGCTCCTGCAGTTACCACAGAATTGAGTATGGGTTCAATCGACAAATATACAGGTTCCCAAAACAGCAGATATAGTTTCCAGACATGACCTACGGTACCAAACACCTGGCCAAGAAGACGACATTTGAAGAAACAAACTGACTAACAGGGTTCTTTGCAGACATTTCAGATGTTGATTCAAGAACTTTTCATGGGTTTTCCACGGACTAAAAACGAAATATCAAGGACCAAAATATTTACTTAACAATATATATAGAAAATGACAGATGTTCATTTTTTTCATTTTGAAGATATAACCTCACAAATACGAGATGTGCAAGTTTGAAAAATTTGCAGACTAGTATATTTGACAACTTTTGAAAAATATAAAGAAAAACGTGAATGGGGTTTGAAACACACCCGTATGTTACCACTAATTAATAAACGCAGTTTTCCAGCATTAGCCTAGGTTTTGCACGTGAATTACAAGAAGCATCTTGCCAGCTTGGGGTTGCCAAGCCCTACTCATCACACATTTTACAAAATGGCATATTAATTCAGAGATTTTTAATAACATTCTACAAGTTTTGCAGATATTGCACATTCATGTTTACAATACAGAGTGAGGTGGAGTTTGACTGACAAACTTTGTAGGAGATTCTCTAGAAAAACTGATTTTTTTCGTGTTATATATTAAACTACAAATTGGAAAGGACTTTTCAAGGCCTTGAAACTATCCAATTAGAGTTCAAGGAGCTCTCAAGAACTACAATTCCCTTAACTGTAGTATGACATATTGTAGAAATAAGTTTAATGCAATGTTGACACATTTAAATATAGTTTCATGGTGTAGAATTACACTTCTACGATAAAGATGTCAAGTTGCTAGTATCATTAAGGATTTAAAAAGAGTAAATGCCAATCAAAAGATAATGAAAATCCTTAAATTAAGTAGAATAACCTCAGTATGTAAAAAAAAAACTATAGGAAGAAACCTGTAAATTCATACTCAATGTTTAGTGTTTTGATAAACAGCTTTTTTAAATATGTAAACATAATATGCAGTGTTAACGAAACAAAAAAATGACTCAATACAAATCTAACAAAAAGTGTTAATGACAACATGTAATTCTTACAGTGAGCAACCGTAATGATCGAAGTAGACCTTTAATTTCTTACCTACAAAATATTTTTAAGTGTAATACAATTAACCAGCAAAATAATTTTACTATGGTTTTGTCTTCATAGGTACAGTTCGAGATTTGTTATAATTTATTTATATGAGCGACTACTCATCCTGATTTTTCTATGTAAGTCGCTTTCAGAACAGTGTTTGGCCAGCATCATCAAAATTCTTCCCCCCACCCCCCTCCACGACTAAACTCGTAAACATCCCTCACCTCTAGCAGTGAAAACTAAGCACTTGCCAACAAGTCTAAACAATTATTACAATGTACGTTTGTGAGGCATGAGCAAGACTCACCTTCAGGCAAGACAGCTGTCCATTAGCCTGCTTCAAGTACTGGGCGAGTATGCTGGTGGGTAGTGTGCACACTGAGTCCTTGATGTGTACTACGTTGATCAGACACACCTAGGGACGTAACACACCACTTGTAAGTCGGCAACAACACTCACTATCTATCAAGTATCTGCACATATACGATACAAGTAATTCTGGACAACACAGTGCAGATATACGTATATATTTTGCTTGTTCATTCTTTTAATTAATACTTATCTAGTTTCATTGTGATCATTGACATAAAAAACATACTGAGAATTATAATGGTTAAGTATTTGTAAACAATGCCAAATCTTGGTTTGTAATTTTAGGTGTGTGTTTACTTCTTTTTTTACATTATAGTACATACTTAGTTTTCTGCTAAATACATCTGTGACTTATTATCTAAAACCATATTCCTTTCTTTTAAAGTGTAAGAAATCCTGTAAATATAAACTCAAAATTTTAAATGCAATTTTAGGGGTGGAATTCATAGTGGGTATATGATCAATACTTTAAATAAATAAAGTTTCAGAATAATTTACAATTTATAGTCGCGAACAGTCCAAGGAGCAATCACTGCTTACCCACAACCTGAAAGTAATCATTTATTAGGCAACGCCTAAAGAAGCAGTCCGTATTGCGACTTCATAGTCGTCCTTACTGCTCAAGAATCATAATCTAAGTAGTTCAAGTCTGGTTCATTGTGAACTTAAGGATTAATTATTTATATTACAACTGGCTTATTGGCTGAATATTTTGATTCAGTAGCTTACATTACGAAAAAAAATTTTTTCAAATGATGCTGTCATATTTTATATTTAACAAAAATTTCTGCATTAGTTTAACTGTTTAGTACTGAAACTGATAAAACATAAATTATACAACACAAATGTTTTACCAAAAACTAGGCCGCTCTTTCTCTCACTAAAAAAAGCCAACAAAACAGGCCCAAGGCCCACTAGATTGGTGCCATCAGCTGTGTCGCTGCACGAGTTCTGGAATTGAGGTTAAGACGTGTTTGCCACTGATGCCATGGACTGGTTTTTTTTACTAATGATCAACTGGCATTAAAATAGTAATCCTGGTATGAAATACAATGTTTGTTATGGGCACATGATTATTCTATCTATGTAAATTTGTTATTTTAGTTGCATTACATTTGTATTTATAGTCCTATTATACAGCTACTTATTTAGAAATGCCATCAAGTAAAGTTTGGCCCAGGTAAGTAATGCTTCTAAAGGAATTACTTCGCAAAGAAACTTTTTGTGAATCCATTGCTCAAAAAAAGTACAGCTTTAAGGCTAGACTTCACCTCTTATGCAGGAATTCTTCACTTTTATGTTATAATTTCAGTTTCACAGTAATTACTAATAATTTCTCAATAAATTATTTTAAAAAATTACATTTTATAAGTCGTTTAATATTTTTGGTACCTAGTTTAACTGCATGGTATTTAGTAGTTGTTAAATAAGCAGGAACATACTGATATTGAACTATTTTAACTATGATATTTGTGACAAATGTTACATAGATAATTCAGATTGTGGGCCTGTAGCACAGCAAGGAATGTAGCTTAACTTCTGTAGAAGATATTATGAAATTTTAAAAATGTTAGTTTACAAAAACTTATATCAGCGGGATAAGAAAGATTTAGGTAGCACGTCTTAAGAAGAAGAGACACTTTATGAAGCTGCTATGATGGCAGCCTTCGCTACAAGAGCGAGGCAGGAAGTGGGAACTCACAGTCTCGTCAGGGTGCACCGACTGCTGGTCGTCGCGTATGATGAAGATGACGAGGGGGTAGCACAGCCGGGGCGGAGTCCCCAGCTCCAGGCGGGGCTGCGGCAGCGACATGGCCAGCACCTCCTCTCCGTGGGGAGGCTTCCTGTACTCTGGTTAAGGACTGCTCACTAGCTCGCACACACCACACTCACTCTGTCCTACCAAGTAGCTGGCGGGGCCGCGGTCACGCAGCGGGTAGCGCGCTCGTCTCCCATCAAGGCGAACCAGGGTCCGTGAATCGTGCCGGACGATACAGCTGGTCCGCGCGTTTTCTCGGGAATCTCCCGTTTCCCTTGCCCTTGTATTCCGGCGCTGCTCCATACTTACCTCGCTGTCAACCCATCTCCACTACCCGGCGCTCAACCGCGATGCAGTGTGTTCGGAAAACGCATTTTTCTTGACGAAACTATTGAACGTATCCCAATGTGTTCACCTGCGAATAGAGAATAAACACCAGACGATGTGGGAAAGGCACACAAGGTATGCCCGCGTGCCACGGCAGGAGCCTGCACTGAACCTCGCTACACATTTCCCATAGGTACACACAGCATGACGAGAACACCTTGTCCCAGTTCAGAGCCTTGCGTGCAGTGGCGATGTTCGTGTCAAGTGTCGCCCTTATGGCTCCCGCACTTCTCGGCCCAAAACACGCAAATGGCTGCAGGATTGCGGGAGCCTTAACTACACACTGCAGAAACATGTTTAAACATGATATATTATACCAATTTCTAACACCTGAAGAAATAATGTAATGGAAAATGGGCGGGATATTACAAAAACACAAATTTCTTAAATTTGTTTTTTTTAATATAGTTGCCTGTACTTACTGACTATCCATTATTACTTATTATCTGTTATATTTTGTTGTCTACACATTCCAAGAATCTGCCGACATCTTGGTCCCAGCTACTTCACGGGTGGTTTGTCCGGTTATGTAGGTGAATGGTCCTTCCTAATTAAATAATTACCTAAACAAACACAACCAAGATCAAACTCTCATTAATACCTACCCTCGTAATGAATATAACAGGGGTAGCCACCCCCTTATTGCACACAACATTTTTACCGTCAGGAATGATGAACATTTGATGGTGGTTTGATGAGCGGTATGGCCTTATTAACAAACAAGGTAATCATATTGCAACTGCCCAGGACCGACCGGTTCCATGTGAAACACACACAGTGATAGCAATGGTGCCTAGCACGTAGGCAATACCAACACTTCCTGCAGGGAGCGGCACACTGACCGTCGCCAGACACAAACATGCAGCCCCAGCCCAGTGAGCTTATTACTGTATGGTGCACGCTGTTTACAGTAAGTGAACAATGTTCCCCGGCATCGCAAGTGCAGTGGACAAAGCTGCATACAATATGTGCATGCGCGTACATGGTGTTGCCTAAGTGCCAGGCACTGCATCGCTNCCGACATCGCATGTGCAGTGGACAAAGCTGCATACAATATGTGCATGCGCGTACATGGTGTTGCCTAAGTGCCAGGCACTGCATCGCTGTAGTCGAAGCTTTGTGTGTGTTTGCACGAAAACGGTGGGTACTGGGCTCTTGCAATAAGAGAACCATTTTTTATAATTAAGTCATACTGCTCAATAAGCGAGCCTCAAAAGTACATAATTATTAAAGGTAAAAAGTTATCTACAATAAACATGTGGCCACTCCTGTCATTTTCCTTACAGCGGGGTGGTATCAATGAGATCTTGCTCTTAGGTTGAAGATCCTGAAAATATAAAACCACGCTCGGAGTATTGTAACTTAATTTCACTTCCTACTGAGAAAGCCCCACACTGCGCTTGGTGGAACAGTGTTAGAGTAAGTGAAGTAGTACCACTGTACTCAACGTTAGGAACTGCGCGGCTCTGCTGCTCAGACCGAGCGTCTGGGGAACTTGGTGCCGAGTGCTGCCCCCCTCAACGTGGGCGAGTGGTGGCAACGAATCAAGGCGATCAGTCAGCCTGGTGTGTAAAACACTAGTGTGCTGCTACAAGACCTAGATCAGCTACGAGGGCAGCACTAGAACAAGGGTAAAGACAGCACCTGGGTGGGGCGGTGGTTTCCGACCACTTGCCCCAGCCGTGAGGCTCAGCCTCTCGAGGGTGAGACCTCAAAGCGAAAATGGCACCATCAAGAGAGCCTTGGTACGCTCTGTACCAGTCTCCTCCAGAAAAGGCATATGGAGGTC
>NQII01001715.1:324920-350339 GCA_002778355.1 Clitarchus hookeri | reverse complement strand
GTGGTGGCAACGAATCAAGGCGATCAGTCAGCCTAGTGTGTAAAACACTAGTGTGCTGCTACAAGACCTAGATCAGCTACGAGGGCAGCACTAGAACAAGGGTAAAGACAGCACCTGGGTGGGGCGGTGGTTTCCGATCACTTGCCCCAGCCGTGACGCTCAGCCTCTCGAGGGTGAGACCTTAAAGCGAAAATGGCACCATCAAGTAAGCCTTGGTACGCTCTGTACCAGTCTCCTCCAGAAAAGGCCTATGGAGGTCCTACCGGAAAGAAAGCTGTTTTTAGGAACAGCTACCCAGAAAACAAGGATTGAACAGAGCAAAGCCATCTATTACCTTCACAGGTTGTTGGATGGCGAGACAGTCTGGGACCAGGTACTGTCTCCTTCCAAGGAGGAGGCGGACTGGACCCGCAAGGTGTACCCTCTTGTCTGGGGACAAGAGGCGAAGAGCATTATCAAAACAGTGCAAGACAGCTACGAGAGTTGCAGCGTGGGCGACACTGGCACCTCATCTTAACAAGAACAGGCAGAAGAAATCGGGAGTGGTGACCCCGAAGAGAGCACAAAGCCAGAAACCGAGACAGAACCAGAAGGGGAAATAGACTATGAATCTATCCAGACTGAAGCGTCCCAGATGTTGGAGAACATCACGGAGTATATCACGGACNAGGGGAAATAGACTATGAATCTATCCAGACTGAAGCGTCCCAGATGTTGGAGAACATCACGGAGTATATCACGGACAATAAAAAAAAAGTTACAAAGGAGTGTGGCAACTTCTTACTCCCTAAGATCATGAGACTAAAGGCACTCTTGGACATGCAGTTGCTGAAGAACAGCACACTGCATGCTGAAAATAAGGGATTAAAAGAAAAAGTACTAACCCTGGAAAGAGTTGCCCCAGAAACCCCACAAGTTGTACTTGGTTCAAAGACAAAGGGGCTCTCTTTCTCTGACATAGTCAGGGAACAGAGAGAGAACAAAAGTAAAGAAACAAAGACCTCTGACCAGCCTGAGGAGTGGCAGGTGGTACAGGGTCGTAGGGTAGGTGCAGGAAAAACAGTTCTGATATACCCTAAAGAAGGCGAGGGCAAGTCTGAGGAAGCAAGGGGTAAGTTAAAATCTCTGGACCCTGTGAAGGAACATCTAAAGGTAAGGAACGTGAGACAGGTCGGGAAGGGCGGTGTGTTGCTAGAGGCTGAGGACGAGGAGACTCTCCTCAAGATTAGAAATCTCAAGCGGATGGAAGAACTTGGACTGAGGGTGGAGGATCCTAAGAGAAGGGGACCAAAGGTTATAATATTCTGTGTGCCCCGAGAATGCGATACCCCGGAGTTTCTGGAAACCTTGTGTGATCATAACTTCAGAGAGTCGAGGAAAGGAAAAGAGGAGTTCACCCGAAATGCCACAGTCAGGTTCAGAACTGGCCCCAGGAGTAATAAGGACAAAGTCAGCGTTATCCTTGAGACAACACCAGCACTCAGACGTATGCTCATAGCAGAGGAGTTCCTTTATATAGGGTTTCAGAGATGTAAGGTACGTGATTATCTTGTACCCGCCAGATGCTTTCGATGCCAAGGCTATGGCCACGTTAAGGACAAATGCAAGTCACCCCTAGTCTGCTCAGGTTGTGCCGAGATCGGACACAAGTACAGCGAATGTGCCAAACAGGCCGAACCTGCAAAGTGCTCTAACTGTCAAAGGGATAAGAAAAGGGAAATATGTCACATTGTCAGTTCTCTGGACTGCCCTGTTCACCAGAGAGTGCTCGCGTAAGAGCTCGAAAGAACCCAGTATGACTGAGCATCATGCGCTGCTACACGTCGGGCAAATTAACCTGCAAAGGGCAGCAGTTCCCACAATGGAACTGCATCGAATCGGACAGGAGCAAAATTTGGATCTGGTAATGATGGAGGAGCCCTACCTGCTTCATGTGAAAATACCAAGTCTTACTCGTCGTTTTGTCTTGTTTGGGGACACACTGATGGCTGCTATTTGGGTTTGAAATCCCAAGGTATGCTATATCCCACTGTAGGCTCTATCAAACATGCATCATGCGTGTCTGAAACTAGAGATGGGGGAAGGAAGTGTGACGATTGTATCGTCATACTTCCAACCAAGTGACCCACTGGATCGGCACCTCTCTCAATGGGAGGTGATCATCCAAAGAGCCAAGGAAAGGAGAATCATTTTCGGCGCGGATATCAATTCCAAATCAGAACTGTGGAATTCGTATCATGACGTGACAGTAGCTACAGCGCATGTTCTCGGAAGTATTGGGGGCTGGAGAGTCTCTGACGAGGTAGACAGTGACGACAAGATGATACTGTTCACCATCCGGATGAAAGGAGGTGAGGGAAACGGACCAGAGCGCCCAATATTTATAACTGCGAGAGCCAGTTGGACCCTCTTTGACAAAGTGGTGCTGAGAAATCTGGACAAGTACAGACGAGAACAGAACAGCATGTCTACAAACCAAAGGGCTGAGAATCTGGTTGATTGCATCAGGGTAGCCTGTAAGGAAGCAATTCCCCAGGTCACCAGGAAAGTCCCTCATCACCCCTGGTGGGATGGTGAATTGGAAGTGATGCGAAAGGAAGTTAAGAAAGTCAGAAAGAATTTCAAGAGAACTTATCAACCAGATCTCAGAGCTAGAGCAGTCCAGCGGTACAATGTTCTTAGAGGGGACTACCGGCGAACGCTTCGGAAAAATAGGCAGCAAGCGTGGAGAACGCTTGTCACAGAAAGGGGAAACGAGGACCCATGGGGCCTTGTCTACCATATGGTGTCAGGTAAAATCAGGAGAAATGAGGAGCTTCCAGCTCTGGAGTCGGATGGAATATTACTGCAGTCCCTCGAGGAAAACGCCAGGCACTTGATGGAAGTCTTGTTGCCTGACGACTCTCAGATAGGGGAGAGTGATTACCATAAGGAAATTAGAGAAAACGCAGTAATGGAGGTCAGGACAGAGGATACGGCACCGTTTCACTTGGATGAACTGAATCTGATAGTCCGTAGAGTCAAACTCAAGAAAGCCCCAGGTATGGATGGCCTGACAGAGGAAATGATGCTCCGAGCGTATCAAAGAATGAGAACTGAATTGCTTGACCTGTTCAAACATTGTCTGTGAACTGGAGTATTTCCCGAGTGCTGGAAGAGAGGGCTTCTCAAAGTCATCTTCAAAGGCGCCGGGAAAAACCCGAGAATGGCCAAGTCGTACCGCCCCATCACGCTACTATCTGTGATGGGGAAAGTCTTGGAGCGTCTGGTGAACAGACGTGGCCCAAGGTATTCACGCAAGACAGTATGGCTTTATCAAAGGGAAAAGTACTGAGAAGGCCATAATAGACATGGTGAACCAGGTAAGACAATACGAACACAAGTATGTCTTGGCAATATCATTGGATATCTCGGGAGCATTTGACAATGCGTGGTGGCCGCAAATTCTGTGGCAACTACAGTTGTTGGAGTGCCCTAAGAACTTATACGGACTCGTCAAAGATTTCTTGAATGAAAAAACATGCCAACTCAGACTGGGGGAACACACTGAGATTAAAGTGCTAACAAAAGGTTGTCCTCAGGGATCTGTCCTTGGCCCGATGTTATGGAATATCATATTTGATGGATTGCTGCGGCTAACCATCCCGGATGGCTGCGTGATCTATGGATATGCAGACGATGGACTCCNATCATATTTGATGGATTGCTGCGGCTAACCATCCCGGATGGCTGCGTGATCTATGGATATGCAGACGATGGACTCCAGCTCATACCAGCATGGTCACGGCGAGAATTGGAGTAGATAACGGAAAGAGCCCTGAAAAAAATTACCACCTGAGCTGAGAACTTCACATTGAAGTTCTCGGTTGAGAAAATGAATGGATTAATTCTCAAAGGAAACCTACAAAGAAAGCCAGTGGTACGTTTCGAAGGACGAGTTGTGAAACTCGTCCAAGAAATGAAGTACCTCGGAGTCATACTTCAGACACGTCTTGCGTTCCATGGTCACATGTGCTATGCAGTGAACAAGGCCGTTGTGATGTACCACCGACTCAGAGCTGTTGCACCTGCAAACTGGGGACTCGGTTACCACACGTTGAAGTTGATGGTCAGATCTGTCTTCTTGGCAGTGATAACATATGCCGCAGGTGTATGGCACCTGGAGGTAGACAAAGTACATACAAGGAGGAAGGTGATCAACGCGCTGCGCTACTGGCCATCACCAAAGCGTATAGGACAACTTCTAATGACGCTTTGCAAGTTCTGGCATCAGAACTCCCTCTCGATCTACTAATCAAAGAAGGTGGAGAAATTAGTAGAAGGAAATGGGTGGATCCTATCCCCCCAGAAGATCAAAAGGTAATCAGAGAGATATCTATTGATACCTGGCCAGAGAGGTGGGAGAACTCTGAGAAAGACAGAATCACATACAACATTTTTCCGGGAAGTTCTCGTATGTGTCCATGAGGTGGCTTTCTATAGGTCACTACAGTGCGCAGTTCATGACCTGACATGGTAACTACAATGCAAAGTTGTCCTCGTTTGGCCTAACACAAGATCCCAATTTCTCATGTTGCTCGTAACATCAGCAAACTCCTAAGGGACCAGAGGCGAAGAGCAGCGCATGCTATCAGGAAACTAAGAGTAGTTGAGGTGAGAGACACGGAAGAGGTAAAGCAGGAAACAGCAGACAGAGAAGTCTCTCTCTTCCAAACTAAGGTAAGGAGAAACGTAATGGTTCCCCAAACTGATAGGATTTTAACCATCGACTGGCCATCGGATAGGAACACTATCGATGCCTCAGTACAAGCCTGGCCCTTGGGAGCCCACCCGAAAGAACCGTGGGAACTCTACGACGAGATCGTACGAGGAGCCCAACTCTCGAGACTGGAAGAACCACCGATCCTGATGGCAGCTGTAGCCCTACTGGTTAGATCAATGGCCGGGGGAGAGAAGATCCTCTTCCCCCACATGGAGTGCGTGGACAGGCTCACTGTCGCCCAGGTGGGTCTGCCTACGAACACGGAGGCGCTTCTGAGCTTGCTCAAGGAGTGCTTCTGGAGAAGGGGGGAAGAATTTGACCCATCCAAGATCTATAAGGATGCCGCTCGCACATACGGGAGGCTGTACTTTGACTGCGGTAAACCCTTCACGCGGTATACAGTGGTCAGGTACTAGTCCTTCTCCTCGAGCGGTGCCTTGCCAAAACACCGGATGCGACAACCCACTGATCATGACCACTTCCTGGATACAATATGTGTTGTTCCAGGAAACACCCAGATACAAAGACCCCAGCGACGGACCCGGAATGCGATTTAGGAAGTCGGAAGGAATAACGCAAGTTTTTCCAGGAATGGACGAGGCCGAAGGACTGAGAATGGTAGTGGAATGAGTGTATGTAATGTGTGAATGGAATCGAACGTCTGCAGTGTGGTGTAGATTAACGCTCTTTGCGACCAGGGGCGAGGAGGCGGGAAACAATCCTGGCTACCAGCTGTTTCCCAAATCTTAGTCCGACACAGCCTGGTTGCACTGGGCCGAGAATGTGCTAAGGGAATGCCGTCACATACTTAACTTTTCGTGTGTAGGACAAGCGCGAGCGCGGTAGTGTTTAAATGTATTGTGTTGTAAGTATTTAGCTTTTGTGTTTTAAATTCTTTTCGAACCAGTATGACGGACTCAAAATTCAAAGTTCCCGGTGGCGCCCTGCGAAACAAAAGAGCCGATCTAGCTTCTGTTTGCGGGAGTTAACGTACAGTTGAAAGAAGCGCTCGTGGTATGACCTTTTAACAGGTATCGGCCACCAGGAGGGGAGGTTTGGTGAGGAAAGCGCCGGTTCCACCGGGAACTTTGCCGTACTATACTGGGGCGACTATTCTCCACCTCGGTACCTGTCTGTAGGTGACCTGCTTCACCAGTGTCCAGCGTGTCTTGTTCCCCCAGAGAGAAAAAAAAGGCACTCAAGAGGGAATTTAGCTTTGGTTGTAATGCATGAGCTGAAAACAGTCATTTGTTTTCGACGGTTACTCCGCGCGCGCCACTGACGGATGTTTTTTCTTTAGTCCATGTCACATCCGCAAGAGCGAACCANAAGCGAACCGAGTTCGATTCCCGGCGGGGTGACTCCCGGCTTTTTGCACATGGGAATCGTGCCGGACGATGTTGCTGGTCAGCGGTGTTTTCTCGGGGATCTCCAGTTTCCCCCACCCTTGCATTCTGATGATGCTCCGTAACTCACCTCACTTCGCCCTCATCGGGTCTCAAATCCTCGATGTTAAGAGCCGTCACTCCACACTCGCCCTGTCTGCCTTGTGTAGGACATTCACGGTAAAGCGAGCACTTTTGAAAGCGCTCTCATGTGGAATAATAGTCAATTAATATGCTTTATTGTAGTCATAGACGTTAAGTTCCGGTTGAAGTGGAATATGCGCGCTGAGTTTATTACTTACATGGCAATATTTATTTTAAAAAGGTAGTTAATGTATAAAAATTATCTGAAAGTAAAAAGTGACTATGGCCTCGGAAGTGGTCAGTTGCCCGTGATACATAGAGGCTACACGTGTTGTCACGTGGACAGCAGTGTAAAGGATACTTGAGGAGGACGCCGCGGTGCTGGAAGTGTCCTTCCAGCAGACAGCCGGCGGCGACTTGCTCCTGCAGGGCGCTCCACGGCCTCCAGAGGAACAGGTGCAGCTCGCGGATTGGCACGCCCCAGAACGCCAGCAGAGTGTAGGACACCTGGCTGGAGACCGTGCACTGCAGATCTGCAACACACAGCCAACACCGACCTCACCACACGCTCGCTCGCTTTCTGCCAGTTGCCATTCCAACTTATACAACTTTGCAGCATTTTTACAACAAGCCTGTGTTTAATCGAACAAATTGTGTTTGGCGCAAACAAATTACTTGTTTGTATAGGGACAATGAAACATTCTATGGTTGGAACTAAATTATTTTGTTGTTCTTATTTTGTTGCCCCAAACAAAGATTTAGTTAGTGCAACCGAAGATATGTTTGGATCTACGCACATTAAACAATTTATGTTAATATAAAAATGTTGGGAGCCAGACGGAGATTAGAACCTGGATCATCTGCGCCCGAACGCTGAGCCCTATCGCCCTCAGCTAAAGTGAATTGTTTTTAAATAAATACATTGCCAATACTGGACAACGTGCCCAAATAAATATTTTACATTTAAACACAGCTCTACTTTTAAGTTTCCAGTTGAACTTGTTTCATTCAAATGTGTATACCATTCCTTGAGCATCAAATTACACTCACAAATACTATTACTATCCTAATTACAGTCACAAATACTATTACTATTCTAATTACAGTCACAAATACTATTACTATCCTAATTACACTCACAAATACTATTACTATCCTAATTGTCACAGAATATGCAAACAAACTCTCGAGCTGTATTTTCGAACAAAGACAAACATACGAGTGGCAAAGCAAACACACACAGTTATTTCAACAAAATATTTGGTTGACAGTCCATTTTATTTTGGCCCAACACGGAGGTTTTGTTCATNACACACACAGTTATTTCAACAAAATATTTGGTTGACAGTCCATTTTATTTTGGCCCAACACGGAGGTTTTGTTCATCCCAACATGTATTTTGTTAGATGAACAAAAGTAAATTTGTTACTTTTCAAGTTTTGTTTACTCAACAATATATTTTNCCCAACATGTATTTTGTTAGATGAACAAAAGTAAATTTGTTACTTTTCAAGTTTTGTTTACTCAACAATATATTTTGTTGGGGTAAAAAATATATTTGTGACCTTATAGAAACAAATATTTAGTTGAGGTTTCTCCAAAGTGCACTGGACGCATGCCCACGGCGGTGTCAATGCATCATGTAGGCAGGACCTAACGCCTTGTCAACAGGTCATTAGAGACGGAGCCAGTTGCTGAGGGGCATCCGCCGGCCGGACAGCCAATCACGCGGCTCCTCCAGAATGTGAGTCCTGTGGCTTACCCCAGCGTCGCCTCGCTCGGTCTCAGTTAGCACGTGGTGGAAGTAAACTACCAGCCACAAACAACAATCAGCGGTAATCACAATACTTCCCTCCAGTTTNCAGTTAGCACGTGGTGGAAGTAAACTACCAGCCACAAACAACAATCAGCGGTAATCACAATACTTCCCTCCAGTTTTCTTTTAGAGCCACGTGTGTGACCACATTGTAACTGTAAACTGCCGCCATTACGAGATTGGCCGACCCCGACTACAACTCTCTTCTGGTTNCAGTTAGCACGTGGTGGAAGTAAACTACCAGCCACAAACAACAATCAGCGGTAATCACAATACTTCCCTCCAGTTTCCTTTTAGAGCCACATGTGTGACCACATTGTAACTGTAAACTGCCGCCATTACGAGATTGGCCGACCCCGACTACAACTCTCTTCTGGTTNATGTGTGACCACATTGTAACTGTAAACTGCCGCCATTACGAGATTGGCCGACCCCGACTACAACTCTCTTCTGGTTTGCTCTGTACTCCTAGGAGTCGTCAAAACATCTGATGTTTATACTAAAAATATAGCGATTCACATAACATCTGAGTCAGTTTGTTTATTTTGGTTAGTGGGTAGAGTGCTTAAAAAAAAGTTCATTACATTTCGTAAATCGGCCCAAGCTTCAAATGTATCTGAACAATAAAACCATTTCTTATTCTTATTATGCAACTCGTATGTCCTAACTTGCCCTCAGAAAAAAATNATGTATCTGAACAATAAAACCATTTCTTATTCTTATTATGCAACTCGTATGTCCTAACTTGCCCTCAGAAAAAAATGTGTACTTTATAACTGGTTTCGGTCATGAGGCCCGTTCACAAGTTCAGTGCAGTTAAAACCACACATTATTCAGGTGGCATTTTCCCATTTCCCCACAGTGCTAGTTNATGTATCTGAACAATAAAACCATTTCTTATTCTTATTATGCAACTCGTATGTCCTAACTTGCCCTCAGAAAAAAATTTGTACTTTATAACTGGTTTCGGTCATGAGGGCCGTTCACAAGTTCAGTGCAGTTAAAACCACACATTATTCAGGTGGCATTTTCCCATTTCCCCACAGTGCTAGTTNCCCGTTCACAAGTTCAGTGCAGTTAAAACCACACATTATTCAGGTGGCATTTTCCCATTTCCCCACAGTGCTAGTTAGTTACGTTTCACGACAAACACGAAATGTAGTGGCTTGGTGAGGTATGTGGGGGGGAGGGTTATCTTAAGGCCCACGTCTATCTGCGGGGTTTTTTTTTCCCGCGTTTGAGGCCGAGAGAAGCGTGGGAGCGATAAGGACGATGCTGCCACGCGCATCAAGTACGCCATCGCCGCTAAGCACAAGGCTCTGAACTAGTGTTCTCGTCGTGCTGCATGGGCCTATGGAACTTTCAGAGGTGACCCTATCATTTTATTTGTGGGAAAAGTCTGCAGGTAGGTTCAATGCAGTGTGCCCTTGAGTAGGTCAGGTAGGGCCTTCTTTAAACTCTGTGTCTGCATGCATGGTACGCAGCTCCTCTTGAGAGCCGATGACGAAGCGAAGAGAGTGTGGAGCAGCGCCGGAATGCAAGGGCGGGGAACCGGGAGATCCCCGAGAAAACCCGCCGACCAGCTACATCGTCCGGCACGATTCGGGGAGCGGTCCCGCCGGGAATCGAACACGGCTTCGCCTGGGCGAGAGACGAGCGCTCTAGCCGCTGCGGCAACCGCGGCCCCCAAGACGAAGTGTAGGCCAATCAGCGTCTCCCANGGCGAGAGACGAGCGCTCTAGCCGCTGCGGCAACCGCGGCCCCCAAGACGAAGTGTAGGCCAATCAGCGTCTCCCATGAAGTATTCATATTTTAGATCAACTTTCCGTAACTGTAGATGGTAGAGAGGGAGAGAGAGGGAGAGAAACTGAGAATATCAAAGAAAGAGAGGAAAGGAGAGAAATAAAGAACAAAGAGNGGAGAGAGAGGGAGAGAAACTGAGAATATCAAAGAAAGAGAGGAAAGGAGAGAAATAAAGAACAAAGAGAAAGAGATATATAAAGAGAAAGAGAGATATAAAGAGAAAGAGAGATATAAAGAGAAAGAGAGATATAAAGAGAAAGAGAGATATAAAGAGAAAGAGAGATATAAAGAGAAAGAGAGATATAAGGAGAAAGAGAGATATAAAGAGAAAGAGAGATATAAAGAGAGAGAGCCAGAGAGAGAGAGAGAGAGATGGAAAGCGNGGAGAAAGAGAGATATAAAGAGAAAGAGAGATATAAAGAGAGAGAGCCAGAGAGAGAGAGAGAGAGATGGAAAGCGCCTAGGACGGTGGTGTCGGGTAGGGAGGGCGCCGCCCACGTGACCTGCAGAGGTACTAGTTACGGAGTAGCTGTGACCTTCACTGGAGGCGGCCTGCGGCGGAGTTGCGCCACTGCAGACTCACTGTTACCTCACAGCACGGCGGGTCGCGGTGAAAGTGCCGCTACGCCAGCTCTGTTCTGCTCGCCGCACCACTCTGTGTGTGCTTCTTACACACGTTACCGCACTCATATGCAATCGACGAGCAACGTTTCTGAAGCCCAGCTCATGTTCTACTCCCGGATATTCCTCCGCCCCATGCAGACGAGGCTTAACAGAGTCTAGAAAACTACACCAAAGGAGCCACGCGCCGCATTCATGCGCACTCAGTGTAATAATTTTTGCATAAGAACTATTTCCTACCAGGCATTGCAAAGACCCATTTTCTCTCTGTTTTATTCATATTAATTACAAATAAAACGTTATTATTAATAAATTTAAGTAGAAGATTAATTGAACCAACAATAAGGTCGTTTTATGTTAGCACGAGTATAAAATGCTTGTAATACAGAACATATTTAGGAAACAAAGCAAGTCATACATGGGGTGATTTTTCAGAGGTTGTTTAAAAAAGTGTGAAGAAATCGCGAATACACTCAACCAATTTCCCACCAAGGGAGATGCGCAAGGTGGTATCAAACTGAGCATTTTGGACAGCCCTGATCACAACCCACTTGTGTGCACGCTGTGTATTATTCCGCCATATGTAAAATTAACACTTCCGCGACCATCATAGCCACATTATTCATGTGTCGGTCAACTGAAACTAAAGAATCATTAGAAAAGTTGAAATATTTCCAGTTTTCTAATTCTTACACTCAAATACATTTAAAAAAAACTGAAATATATATATATATATCGTTCTAGGAGTTACAAATATTTACCTAACACTTTTAATTCGACGTTAAAACATGGAACTACTTTCACTCCATTGTTACCAACTTAACGGGGCGCACGCCCAGTGTGCCCGTTACAAGATATGCAGGTAGGGGCAGTGACATTTTTCAAAAGTTGATTTCAGAAGTGCCAAGTTAACCGTGAACAGCCTACAGACTCGCATTCGGGAGGACCTGAGTTCGATCCCCGGCCCGGTCTTCCTGGTTTACATTCCCCATGGTTTGCCGAAGTCCCTCCAAGCGAGTGCTGGGATAGTTCCTCGCTACAGGCCCTGCCCTTCTGCTCTCTTCCTGCTTCTCTCAGCAACTTGCGCCGTCTCTAATAACCTCGCTCAATTGTACAGCTGAAAAAAAAACACACAGTACATCGTTTCACCACACAGATGTCACTTTGGAAGATCGCCCCACAGTTGTTGAATTGACGCCCAAAATGCTGCAGAATGTTGGTTTACTGAAGCCGCCATCCCAGATGGCAGCACCATGCATGTTGCTAAAGGCAGGGTTGGATCCAAAAGAGGGTACGGAGAAGGGCTTACAGAAGACATAACCCCCCCCCCCNCCCCTTTTTTTCTCAACGGGCCCACGGTGGAAAACCTGTTAGCCTGCTCGCCTCCCACCCGGGAGAACCAGGTTCAATCCCTGGCCGGCTCACCCCCGGATTTTCGCATGTGGGAATCGTGCCGGACGATGCCACTGGTAGGCGGGTTTCCTCGGGGGTCTCCCGTTACCCCCGCCCTTGCATTCCTGCGCTGCTCCGTACCTCGTTTCACCCTCATCGGCTCTCATGGCTTCGATGTTAAGAGCCGCCCAAATATCTTCACTCCACTCTTTTCTCGTTATCAATCTTGGTCAACCAGAGCCTTCCCGGCGCTTGTGTATTCCCTCTTGTTCCCACTGTTACCAACACTGCGGCACTGCTCGGTCACCACTGTACAGATGTCAGGATATTGTTTAGACGGCGGGATATTGTACGATAACCGTCCGCATGTACAAGTGGAGGGATATTGTACAAGTGACGGGTTATCGTACAGGTGGCGGGTTATTGTATAGGTGGCCGGATATTCAACATTAACAACCACCCTGCCACTCGTCCAGCGACTTATCCTATCTCAAATTCTCAAACTTTCAGACCTGTGTCGAATACGTTGCTGAATCATGCTACTTAATTAACTAATATTTATTAAACCTGCACAACAATTACACTACACGTAGTTTCGTCCTACGGCCGTCCACATTACACGGGTTTGAGCAGTGTTAGTGCCTCCTTGGTGGCTGTCCTACGCCTCTTATCACAGATAAACTAAAATTAGAAGCAGTATTTCCCGTGATGATGCGTACACCTATACTTTCGCCTCACATTGATTTTCTGTGCGGCTATTTTATGGCAATGAGTGTAATTTGTGTGGCAAACAACACGTTAAGCCAAAACACGAAATAAACAAATACGACTGACGACGATTCGGTTAACTACTACGGACGAATGGTCGCGTCCTTCGCCTATATTTCCAATGACACAGTTAATGGCCACGCAATCACAACCAAGAGATGTATAATCCTACTTCTTCTTGAAACCTGCATCCTAATACGTAGGAATAGAGATCCGGAAACGTCGCTAGTTACAGTAATTTGACGGCCTTGCGAAACTCGACAGTGGTGTACACACTCCAGGCGCCGCCATTTCTACACTGGCTGGAGCCTTCATGATGAGCAGTATCCTGTGTGCTAGGCTGTACGTGATTATGTATGTACGTCTCTTTATACACGTGTATTACTAGTTCACAGTCCTCCAGGACGTGTCAGCGAACCAGTGACACAGTCAAAACTGTAAAAAGGAAGTACAAGTGTTTAAAGTGCATACTGTCATCACCTGGTTCTCAAAATGCAAGAACAGTAAACACAAATAGTATTGGTACAGTAAATACCAGTTCATGTTTCTACTTCAATATGTAGCTATTTCATAAATAAAACTAGAATAAATTGTTATGTGTGTTTATTAGCACAGACTGTTACCATAAATACAGACATAATTTGTCAATGTAGTAAACTACGCCTATTGAGTAGAAAATATTTAAAGCCTACACATTTTTCACGTCAAAAAATATCGGGACAGTGGTAAATCTCTGTTCCATAAGACTTGAACCGCGTACCATAGGGCAGTGCATGCTGTGATCTAGCAGTCTTGCCTTCATGGTTTACAAGACCGGTTCCGTAGCCAAATGGGGCGAATGGTAGTAGTAATAAAATGGGTGTTCTGGCGCACCTGGCGTCCTGGCGCGGAGCCACGGCCGCCATCTTCGATGACATCACGCAGCAATCTCATACTCTGTCATTTCTCGCCCACAGCATCCATGTTGGATTTCCCTTCTTTCATTTTTCATTTTCTTCCTCCTCTTACATTCCACCTCGGCCCTTCCCACTCTTGCATTCCATTTGGGGGTTCTCATATTCTTCCTGTTATATCCCACATTCTATCTCTCGGGGTATTCTCATATTCCTCCCATATTCTATCCCTTGGGGTTTTCTCAGAGTCTTCTTGGTCTGCTTCCCGCCTCTTGTCAGTTCTATCGCCTGGGGGTTTTCTCAGAGTCCTGCCGGTCTCCTTCCTGCCTCTCGTCCAATCTCTCTCCCATCTCCTAAGTTCTATTCTTGGGGGGGTTTCTTAGAGTCCTCTCGGTCTTCCTGCCTCTCGTCCATCTCTCTCTCTCTCTCTCTCTCGGCTCCCATGCCCTACCCCTCCCACTCCTCTCTTGCTTCTCGCACCCTCCTCCATCACCCGCGCAATGTCGTCTGCTGAAAGCAGCCATCTTTAATTCCCGCCGCCAGTCGACCACTGCAGGCGGCCTTCTTTAATTGTCAAACCCGCAACTAGAATGTGTGTGAAGTTCTACAGATCGCGGCTAGGAGCACTGGTATCGGCGCGGCCATTTTTGTGTGTGTTGGTTCACCAGTTGCCCGCAGAGGCGTGCTAGCATCGGGGAGTATAGTTCAAGTAGCGGCCGCCAGGAGCGCTGGGAAATTTTTTCCTTACTCGTTTGGGAAATTAAAAAATGCAGGAGGTGTGCGATATCGTTCCAGACACCCATGGATAGCCAGTCCGATGTCTTGACCACACGACCACCATTGCATGCGAGGTGTTACGAGAAGATATAATACACATACGCGCATCGACCAACACACAAAAACCAGACAATGAACTTGTAATCGCAAAAAAATCGACGATGTATGGTTATCTCATAATCCATCTGGATTCGCCTATTCTTAAGATGCCAATATCTCCCATAACAATCACCGCCACCTGGCTGCTGGCTGGGAACGAGGGGACGAGCCGGCTAGATTTTATTACATTCCTTCTGGATTTACCCAACATCGTTGCACAGTTAGGAGAAGGAACAAATTAAAGACTCGCATCGGCCTACGCACTCACCAGACAATAAACTAGTCATCACGAAAAGAACAGGATGTATAATTTCCAATGTACACATAGGGAAAAACTGCAGGCACTGTGTGCATGCACACAAACTTTATATGTGTAATACTCATACTTTAATTCCTGCACCCGCCACCTGGCTACTGACATGTGGTCGGGCTGGCATACTCGCAGGTTTTATCGTATTCCTCCTAGTCTCCTTTCACCTGGCGTCCTAGCAGGGACGAGTCTCATGCTCTGTCATTCCACCTTGGTTTTCTCATATTCCTTCTAGTCTCCTTTTACCTACTGCCCTGTCGGGGACAAGTCTCATACTCTTGTCATTCCACTGTGGTTTTCTCATATTCCTTCTAGTCTACTTTCGGTGAAGTCTGCCCATGCACGCTAGCCAAGAATCGCACCGCGCATATGCAAGTATGTCTTATGCCCATGTATAAACATAGTTGGATGTAATGTTAAACTGACAAGCATTCAAGCACACACTTGAGAATGCGCACTTCTGTGTGGCTCCCGGATACCTGACAGAATACCAGACATGCCAGAACCTACCATATGTCACACTGCGAGCATCATGTACACCCTAAGCCCACTTATTAGCACAGTTGGATGTAATTTCCAAACCGTTTAGGATATAGTCACCAAATTCATAACATAGTCGTAGCCCCCGACCATGAACTGGGCTGCACGGTCAATCGCATCCTAAGCCCACTTATAAGCACAATTTCCCACCATTTCCCACCCATGGAAGCTATAGGTACCAAATACATATCACAAACAACACCTCTGATCAAGAACAGGTTGGTAGGGTCAAATAAACTTTAAGACATCTTACAAGCATAGTCGACCACCATTTCCCGTCCACCGAAGATATAGTCTTCAAATTCATAAAATAGACATCGTCGCCGACAACGAACAGGACAATAGTGCAAGTACGCCCTAAGCCCTCGTATAAGCATAGTTGGCTACCATTTCCCACCCACTTAAGCTATAGTCAACAAATTCATATCATAGACATCACCTTCGATGACAGACAGGATGGTAGGGACAAGTGCACTTTAAGTCCTCTTATAAGCATAGTTGCCCAGCTTCCCCCCTCCACCGAAGCTACGACCACCAAATTCATATCACAGTCATAACTTCCAACTGCAATCAAGGAGATAGGGACAAATAGGCCTTAAGCCCTGTTATATGCATAGTTGGACAGCACTCCATAGCTTCGAAGTTCGGGAACATGTAACAACCGTCCACACATGTATGTATAAATACAAGCGTGTCGTTAGGTTACCATTGCATGTAGGAGTGTAGGGTCTGAAGTAGCATATACATACGCATCGGCCTGCATGCACTCGACAATCACCGTCGCCGTTGTCTGCTATGGCAGGTGTCTACCAACTCGGATCTTTCTCAGCGACAGCAAGCCTCCCTTCGTCCATCCATCATGCAGTTTGCATATATACATATATTAAAATGTTACAATATATACATAAATAAATACTAGCGTGGGTAACTTACGACAAACAAATACATGCGAAAAAATTAAGATATATACAAATTCACTGAGTGAATTATGTACGTAGTTGTGGCTAATGGTAATAAAATACATATAGAGTAATACAAACTTACTTCATCAGTTCAACATAAGGGCCGGCAGCCTGAGTCTTCATTAGCATGGGCAACTAGTAACAACCAATCATATATTGAAAAATAAAGCGGTATACAATTGTACCGATAACACGACATATGAAGTCGCAGGTTACACTAAAAACATGTATGCATTGATAAAAATAAACACTATCAGTCTAGCGGAAGAGTCGGAGAAATAGAGTGTAAAATATATGAAACCACCTTCTACATGAAAAATCAGTCACATAACAAATAACAAAGGACTGGCATATATGCAAGTACATCGTGAGGATGATGTCATTATGAGTAACAATATATAAAAAATACCCGATGGAGCCATAGTCCATTATAACGATATCAGTGTTGCGATCACGTCGAGAAGTTTATTAACAGCTAGAATGTACGCCGACAAGAGAAAGAACGAATGATCACAAAGGGCCAACTGCAAAAATGACTACAATGCGCTAAGTGCGATACACATTACGCATCTTGTAAAGACTGTGTTCCTTGGTTGCCACAAAACAACATACATTTAAACCATTAGCTGTGCAAGATAGACATCACTGCTACACGCTGATGCAAACAGATATAAAAAAGAACTATAAAAGCAAATAGTCATAAATATTTAACAACCTTTTATATTGCATGAACATCGAACGCTGTATGTCACGTTAGTCTAAAAAAACTATTGTGAAGCCGAAAAGCACAGGTGCGATAAGGACAACACAGCTACTCACTGTTGCAAACTGATATAAAAATAAAATGTAAAGGATAATAGTTATAAGAAATTACCAACCATTGCAATCACATATTACAGAAGCGTAGGGTGCTGTATGCTGCTTTAGATGATGCTAGACAAGACCAGGCCGCCCTGGTCAGTACAACAGAATAGCAAATGTCTTCCGTACGAACCGAGTGAAACGAAACCGTCAAATTCAGAGTACAGTCAACACACACAACACTAGCAGCAGAATGCATCCGACCCGACCGATGTTGTGCGATCAACTAACATCGTGGGAATCTGTAAGGCTGCCCCAGACTGTTGGCCAGCGACGCGAGCACCGTGCAGGTCTCGGCAAGTCGACGGATGGTACATAACAATAGATGAGAGAGATGTGTCAGGCTCCAGAGTGGCAGACCAGTCGAGTCACATGTGCATGTCCCTTTACGAGAGGAATTCAGTTATATAGTACAAGGTATACTCTGTACCATATATGAAGGCCACATTCTTGACAGTTGACGATCGTCGCGCCAATTTTTACTTTTCGTTTATGTGTCCATTCGCCATCAACTGGCTTTGATGCCACGGGTCAGCGCGTCCAGGAGGTGCTGCTTCGTGCGGCAATTAGTGAACTACTTGGGTGGCCGCGGTAGGCGGCGAGAGGTTTGAAGAGCGTGTGTAGGGTCGTTCGTAAAAGCTGTACACGAAATATGTGTTACTTTAAAAATTATGCAGAACTCGTGACAAATAAAACTATTGCTATATGTTCGTAAATATATTATACAAAGCAAACGAACGCAACTTCTCTTTTGGCTTATAGTGATTCGAAATAACCCCACAGATGGCGCGCACAACATTTCAGCGCATGCTCTGAGCCGCATTTTTTTCCTAAGAGGTAGCGTATTTTTTAAAGTTTACTGTTGTTCTATGACTGGCTCGGAACGAAATGAATTTGAAATATTTTTCAGTCAGATTATTAGAAAAAATAATCCAACAATATTATGAAATATTTCTGTATGCTTTTGAAATTAATATCAAACACGTAAGGAAAGCCGGGTTGGAGAGGGGGAATAAGACGTGAAAAAAGTTTTTGAAATTGCGTTTTGTTTCAATATGGATCGTTTTAATGTGACTTTAATTTTGAGCACCTATGCTTTTCTACTTTAGCATGAAGTTTAGTTTTTAACACTAAAAACCGCTGTTTTATGACCACGTAAAATAAAATGAATTAATTAACCTTGGAACTCTTTCTTATCGCGTATTTTCGGCTGATCTAATGTTTTTTTTCGGCAGTTCATTCAGAATAGCCAACGTAATCTTAACTTTTGTTCGTTCGTGCATCAGCTGATACAGGATTTTGTAAACAGCATGTTGTTTGTTTTGAATACTTTAAGTTGCCACTCACCGACTGTCAGAATGTGGCCTTCTTAAATGAAATGAACTAAAACAATTAATTTCGTTTTAATACATCTAGCTGTAAATAGTAGCACGTGTCTGTAAAATATCGCTTCGAACAAACTGGTGTTGGTAGAGGATATCGCTTCTGTCCATCCTAATCACTTTTAGGTTTATAAAAGCAGTTCGTACCATCACCACGCATCGATCAGAACTTCTTTCTCTCGTCGANTGCCACTCACCGACTGTCAGAATGTGGCCTTCTTAAATGAAATGAACTAAAACAATTAATTTCGTTTTAATACATCAAGCTGTAAATAGTAGCACGTGTCTGTAAAATATCGCTTCGAAAAAACTGGTGTTGGTAGAGGATATCGCTTCTGTCCACCCTAATCACTTTTAGGTTTATAAAAGCAGTTCGTACCATCACCACGCATCGATCAGAACTTCTTTCTCTCGTCGANTCCTAATCACTTTTAGGTTTATAAAAGCAGTTCGTACCATCACCACGCATCGATCAGAACTTCTTTCTCTCGTCGAGAGGACATGCGAACACTTCGGCTTCGTCGCAGGCATTTTCGCTGAATGCCTTGTACTTTCTGCCAGCGGTAGGGATGGCGGCGAGATACCCACAGTACGTCCCACACGGTTGAATGGGACACGCTTATTTGGCATGCTATGCAGCATACACTAGTAGAGGGTATGCCGTTGATGTGCTGACGTATCACTTCGTCAAGCCGAACAGTGCGCACAGATCGAGAACGGCCAGCATTACGTATGTGTGTGTGCAACGTGGGAAGCATAAGTCACCTTTTCACTGCGGACTTCCTAGGCATTGTCCACGACATTCGGCCAAAATACGTTTTCAAAACCCAATTTTTATAGGTTCATATCTCCTTTAATATTCCGTTTGGGTATATGATGTCCCATATATTTTCGACTTCATTTTTCATAAGGAATCACCTCCCGTAGTTTGGGCGTTTAATTTCCGAGCAACCTGTATATCTTATCTTCATTCGCTATGGACGATTATTCGGGGAACTACAATTAACAATAGTGGTGTGCAGATACGTTTTGGGGCCACTGTACATATGTAGACATATAAATTATCTATCTTCTCACATGAACACGTGGCCAACGGCCAAAGCAAAGTTACAAGTGTACACATAGAAGTCTAGTTTGCACAGCAAGCTAGAGTTCACATTCAGTTCCTCCCGAATGCGAGTCCCGAGGTTTACTAATATCACCAACTCACTCGGTATATTGACCAATACTGTATTAGTTTGGTAACAGGAACAGTATGTATGTAGCATTAAGATTTATATTAACGTCTTGTTATATTGTGACAACATACGAGTCTATTTTTTATCTAATACTGTTAAAAATTTTCAAAGATATATTTCCTACTTTTATTTAAATAAAATACCATCTCTAACTCACGCCAAACCTGGCTAAGTCCAAAATTCCCCAGCAGTACAGATTTCTCATTACCGGCGTACGAAACAGAGGTAAGAACGCCGAGGAAAATACAGCACTCACTGCTGTATCAGAGCGCAATGACGCACTTCTCCAGTGGAGTTCATCGCGCCTACTTGGCCTCCTTCCGGCGGTCAATTGGCGCCTCGTCCAGCTGGTTTGTCCAGTAAAGTGCACAGTTTACCGACTGCTGCGCCGATTACTGCACGGGTAACGCAACCGGCTTGCTTGTGTAACCAGTTCACTACACATTACAAGGTAATAAAACAACTTTCTACGTAGATCATATTGTTCATTGCCCCGGTTCACAACGCAATATCCAAGCACGNTACAAGGTAATAAAACAACTTTCTACGTAGATCATATTGTTCATTGCCCCGGTTCACAACGCAATATCCAAGCACGACTTATCAAATCTGGCTTTAACACGGACAGGAAATATACCAGTTGTATTTTACTATAAACATTGTACTGGAACTTAGAAGTCAGAGGAGGACGGAGCTGAAAAACAAACACAACGGTTGGTACCGGTTTCAAATTAAATTAAAATACTGTACCATCATAATAATGATGTGCGACGAAATGTCACGCAGTTGCCCCTAAGTACTTCGTCACAGGCCGAGAATCGACAAACATAATATTTCAACCGCAGTCATATCCCAGAAAGTAACTTTTTTAATTCGGATTAAACACTCATTCATGCATGAATTTCAAAACACGGAAGTGCAATGCCTTGGGTATGATGACACATCATACACAATGCGACAAATGCTGCACCAACACTCGTACGTCGATAGGTAATTACAATAAACAATAAATAGCTGGCGTGTGGTACGTGGAGCGGACTAGGACGGTAATGATGGCCAGCTCAGAGGTACACTTGATCTCGTAATGTTGGCACCCGTTATCCCTCAAGTGTGACTTCATGGAGACGTGGCGCAAGATATTACTGGCGACACTGGAGTAATGTGATAGTTTAAATGAAGTGTACCAAATTGCAAACTTAAGTAATGTAACGGAAATATGACACCACAAATACCGACTGCAGAACTAGACGACAAAGAACTAGGAAGCAAGACGTAGTCTAGCAAGCAATACAACATCGAGAACAGGAGTAAGCAATCCGACAAAACTTGGAAATACTGACAAGGAAAATAATACAAAACAGAATAACCACAATTAAAACAAAACAGGTTTTGAATTTCACTACTTGCCCTCCGTTGTGTTCGTATACCATTTTTTGCCGACGTGATTGCGTGCTTGTTCTCGTTCTGTTCGTTATCTGTCGAGCATTTCCCCATTTTAACANACCATTTTTTGCCGACGTGATTGCGTGCTTGTTCTCGTTCTGTTCGTTATCTGTCGAGCATTTCCCCATTTTAACAGATTTATCATTGTCTGTTTTCTATGCTTTAACACTTGCTAGGATCCCCGTGCTTCTAGTTATCTGTTGTTTCGTCCTGGGGTTGTCATTTGCTTGTAAAGTATTATTACCGTTATAATTGTCGACATGTCTGACAATGGATACAAATTATTTAAAGTATCAGATTAATTAAACTATAATACTGCGATTAAACTTCGACTGTATTATGAGAACGGGGGTCCTCAGGCAAACTTGTCAGCCAATGGCAGCCCGACACGTCACACATGTGCAAAAATCCCGAATCCGATTCGCGCTGGCAATAAGCCACGGACTGCTCGGCGGGAGGCCGGCGTCTTAGGCGCATGGCCCCCCCAGACGCAGCTTTCGATGTATCGATACCGGGTGTGATCACTCCACCGAGGCGATGTATCGCTAGGAGGCTACACCAGTAGTGAAGGCGTCGACCATAGACTTAGGTTAAGGCAAAACGATTCCAGGACACCCGGCCATGTAACCGACATTGATCTACCTCACACCAATACAACTATCAAAATCACATGGCCAACGGGGATAAACGTGTTTGTTTATACATTATTATTCAAATTGCAAGCCCTACTGTGTGATTAAATTATAGTTATAATAAGTATTTTAGTCTGTTTGCATCAGTAAATTGGTTAGCGGAAGAATACAAGCATCTGAATGCACTTGTTTACGTAAACAGTGTTCTAACCTCAAATCCTATGATGGGGCCATGGTGGCGTGGTGGTCCGAGTACTCACCTCCCATCAAGGCGAACCGGGTTCGATTCCCGATGTTGTCGCTCCCGGATTTTCACATGTGGGAATCCTGCCACACGAGCCGCTGGTCGGCGGGTTTTCTCGGGGACCTCCCGTTTCCCCGCCCTTGCATTCCGGCGCTGCTCCATTGCTCTCAAGACCTCGATGTTANGGTTTTCTCGGGGACCTCCCGTTTCCCCGCCCTTGCATTCCGGCGCTGCTCCATTGCTCTCAAGACCTCGATGTTAAGAGCCGCCCAAACCTCTCCACTCCACTCATCGACAGGCGAGCAGTGTAATGCTGGAACACGGGGAGTGGTTCCTGCGCACCCAAGGCGTGCACTCTAGCCACCACGGTGCCGGCAGCCAGCTGGCAATCCCAGCAGCTGATTGTTATTAGCACCGCGTCGGCTGGCTGTTATGGCAGAGCTGCCAAGGCCGGCGGGCGACCTTCGCCAAGATCACCGCGCCACACCACGCCCTCCTTAGACGTCGTCGTTACGACAGTTCCATCTCCGCAGCTCACGACTCGCCCGCCTTACGCCGCCGCCGGCACAACTCCCGACAGCGGCCCGGAGGCTCAACACTTCCGAGTAACACGCCACATCGAGGATGGTAGCGAAACTGACTCCGCCTCTACAATCCTTCCGCAGTGGAAATTTACCACAGACGTGCTCTGCGGCAGAAAGGTCGACAAAGAGTGGAGTGGAGAAGTTTGTGTCCTGGGAGCCGATGAGGGTGAAGCGAGGTGAGTCTGGAGAAGCACCGGAATGCAAAGGCGGGGAAAACGGGAGGTCCCCGAGAAAACCCGCCGAACAGTGTCATCGTCCGGCACGATTCTCGTCTGCGATAATCCGGGATCGACCTCGCGAGGAATCGAACCTAGAGCTCTAATCGAACCCGGTTTGCCTTGGTGGGAGGCGAGCGCCCTAACCGCCATACCACCGCGGCCTCCTTTCGCAAAGGAATACACAGAGGAAGGCATTAGAAGCATACCCGAGAACAGGCCAAGAAAGATACTGAAAAAAAAAAACATTTTAAAAAAATAACCTCACAAGCAATTTAGTCAAGAGTTGTAACGAATTGAACGAAACAAAATGGGGCGAGTAACAAATTAGCGAGCAACAAAGATAAGACGGCACTGGCGGATTTAAGGAAGGTGATGGGGGGGGGGGGACATGTTCTAAAGAGCCCGTTTTTATGTGTGGGTACTTTTCAGTCCATTTTCCAAAATCACTTACATTCAAAAATTGTCGGAAATAAATAATATTCATATTTATTTTTTTCGTTACTTTCTTATTACCTAAAAACAATTTCATGGAATGATAGGAACTGTAGAATACTAAATAAAGTGATCGAATGACTAATGACATCTTTAAAATATATAAATTAATGATAAAGTATTTTTTAGTATTTCTAAGGATCTTCTTTTTTTATCTTTTTTATTTTGAGAATTAGTAGTGTGTACGTCAGACTTTTGTGTTCGCCTTACACTCACGTGACAAGAAGTCCTCGTCTCACCTTCGACTCAAGAATTTCCATTGTGGAATTCAAGATCATTTCCTCGGCTTCTTTTGTCATGGAATATACCAAATCCCTTAAGAACTTCATCAATAAGAGAAGCACGACTATACTGCGAATTTTGACTGACGGAACTTTCAGAATTGACCTGTGTTTGTTTAAAAATATTACCTGCGTACAAAAATTATTTACACTACAGTACACCTCAAGACCTCGCTGTTAAGAGCCGTACACACACGCACACAATCTCACTCTAAGACATATATATGTATATATATTTATGTCTATCTCTCTAAGATATATTAGATACATCCGTCTATATACACATCTGTCTATATCATTCTGTCTCTATATCCACCTATCTCTCTATCCATCTCTCTATCTATATCCATTTACCCATCTCTCTATCTATATCAATTTACCCATCTCTATCTATATCCATTTACCCATCCCTCTATCTATATCTACATCTATATATTTATATCCATGTTTCTGTCTATATATATATCTCTATATCCATCTCTATGTCTATATCTCCCTCTATATCCATATCTCTGTCTACATCTCCCTCTATATCCATATCTCTGTCTACATCTCCCTCTCTATCCATCTCTCTGTCTATGTCTATCTCTCCNCCATCTCTATGTCTATATCTCCCTCTATATCTATATCTCTGTCTACATCTCCCTCTCTATCCATCTCTCTGTCTATGTCTATCTCTCCTAACCATCTCTCTGTCTATGTCTATCTCTCTTAACCATTTTTCTGTATATATACCTATATCCATCTGTCTATATATATATATATATCTCCATCTGTCTATATATATATCTCTATACATCTGTCTATATATATCACTATCCATCTGGCTATATCTATCTCTCCANTATATCCATCTGTCTATATATATATCTCTATACATCTGTCTATATATATCACTATCCATCTGGCTATATCTATCTCTCCATCCATCTGTCTATATCGCTTTATACATCTGTCTATATCTCTCTATATGTATTTCTCTCCATCTATCTCATATCTACCTATCTCTCTCCATCTATCTCAACTCTACCTATCTCTCTCCATATATATCATCTCTATATCTCTCTCCATCTATCTCATCTCTCTCTACCCATCTCTTTCCATCCATCTCTACCCATCTCTTTCCATCTATCTCATCTCCATCTCCACCTCTCTCTAACTCCCTCTCCAACTCCCTCTCCACCTCTCTCCAACTCCCTCTCCACCTCTCTCCAGCTCCCTCTCCACCTCTCTTCAACTCCCTCTCCACCTCTCTCCATCTCCCTTTCTACCTCCATCTATTTCCACCTATATTCCTCTCTACCTCTCTTTATCAATCTCTAGCACTATTTCCATATTTATCTCTAGCTCCCTAACCATATATATTTCCTTATATATATACATATATTTACATATACTTGTATATATATCTCCCCACACAACCATCCAAGTTGTAGAATAACAATTATTTGTTTAGGGCCCAGGAGGACTGCCGTGGTGGGGAGACTGCACATCAAACCGTAACAAGCGGCGTAGCGAGAACTGGCATCTGTTTCCGTCTTCACGCAAACTGAATCCAGTTACTCCACTGCAAGTATCACTCAGAGAACAAATCCTGTCTAAACTTCAACTGGATAGGAATTAGCCATCTAGGTGGGGAACAAATATGCGTGTGCCTGTGTCGGGGCACTGCCGTGGCTTTTACGTCAATACGTCTGCGTTAGGGGGTAATGGGAATAAATTGAAGTAATCAAATGGATACTCTGTTTTAATGGCTTCAATCGACAGATACAGACGAGATCTTTCGATAGACACAAAAATCAGAACGTTAGTACGTCGAGGTTGAAAGCAGG
>NQII01001715.1:264470-317282 GCA_002778355.1 Clitarchus hookeri | reverse complement strand
TATATATATATATATATATAGTGACAAGGCGCCAAAGGGGCGTACCCGAGTTCGTAAGGGATGGAGGTCTTAATACAAGAATAAAATAACTAAATTTTATTTTTAATTTATGCTCACAGCTATTATTTACAACATTGGATTTTCTATCTACACTATTAACACCTTTTATTTATCAGTGGGCGCGACATTTAATGTCTATCTCTGCTGTAATTAAAGTTCATCTTAATTTCTCTGTTTGGTGATAGCCAATGAACTCACACTCATCATTAACATGCGTTCAGACTGTCCGTTGCCGTCTTTTGAAATGTCTTTCACTCACGCATCCACGCCAATAGTCCCGCCTATCAGTCGCATTAGCAATAAAAATACTGGAGAAATGTATGTTTTTGTCTATATGACTGTATAAAGTAATGAATAAATATATTTTTTTGAACTTGAAATGTATTTGCTGTTATGATGTTCCACATGGAAACTGAGTGTGTGTGACTCGACTGACCTGCCACAACCTGCTTGCGGCTGGCCCACCACAATGGTGCATGGTGCCTCTCTCGCTCAATGTATCACCCCCACAGCTTGCCGAAGCCTGCAGGCTTGCCTACGTCATCGCTTGACCACCTGGGCCTTGTGATGCACGGGCTGTGCCGCGTGTTGTAACCTGCTCGCATTGTGGTCTACCCCTCCACCCTGCCAGAGACAAACTACCATTCCTGCTCGAGATGTCAAAGGAGGTGCACGCAATGCTGGAGGGCAACCATGCCTTCGAGGAACACCTTGGACAGCTGTCAGTCTCCAGCAGGGTCTACGACGACGAGATAACATCGAGGAGAGGTATAACTCCAGCTCCACCACTCGTCCCAGCGGACAGGCGACATGATCGCAGCAGGTCGCCTGATGCCTACACCTCCCCCATTGTCGCCTTGGAGGGATGTCATCGCATGGATGACACCAATCACCTCCCCCATGGTCGCCTTGGAGGTATGTCATCGCATGGATGCCGCCACCCACCTCCCCCATGGTCGCCTTGGAGGGATGTCATCGCATGGATGACACCAATCACCTCCCCCATGGTCGCCTTGGAGGTATGTCATCGCATGGATGCCGCCACCCACCTCCCCCATGGTCGCCTTGGAGGGGTGTCATCGCATGGATGACACCAATCACCTCCCCCATGGTCGCCTTGGAGGGATGTCATCGCATGGATGCCGCCACCCACCTCCCCCATGGTCACCTTGGAGGGATGTCATCGCAAGGATGCCGCCACCTTCAGCATCTGCCTACTCCTCTTAAACACCGTCGATGACAGAGGCATTCCTAACGCCCGACGAACGTGTACTAACTCCGGTGCCCTGGAGAGAGAGCACACGAGGCTCGACATTGGCATCGGTAGGACGTCTCGACAATCTGGTAGAAGGAGGAAGAGGAGTCTACTCTGCGGGAGCTGTGCTGCGAGGTTCGTCTCTTCATGGAGCATAGACCATCAAAGGCAAACAAGCTACACACAGCATTACCAATACACATATTTTCTCCCTGTATTTTAGTCTTAATACTTATAAATTATATGTTATAACTTATAAATAAGATATAAGCAAAAGTTCAGTTTAACCAAAAACAATATGCTCTATACATTACAACCAGCAATACCTGTTCCATCATCATTCAAAAAATATGTGAGATTCCTTTATATATGTTCTGAAGTTGGTATTGCTTGTCTATTGTCGTAAGTTGAACTACTGTAGTCGCCTGCTGAAGAAATCATTTACTTCTTCCCGTCTGCTACCAGTCACACGTTAATAAAGCCAGTGAACACCTACTAATTTTATAAAGCTTGATTTATGCCGTGTCGTACGGCNGAACACCTACTAATTTTATAAAGCTTGATTTATGCCGTGTCGTACGGCAAATCTCGTTAAACCAACTCAAATGTAGGTTATGGCGAAATACGTCTGGGATTGGTGCTCGCTTACGTCACCACCCGTGTTCGTGGCACGGATTAAGGTTGTTCAAGTGCCGTAACTTTACCCTGCATAATACATTTTAGACATTTTGCGGTTTTGTGGTACTATATCAATAGATATTTGATAAAAAAAATGCGAAAGCAGTTTAAAAATAACTCTCGCATACTTTTCAAGTAGAATTGTCAGCATTTTAACCTTGAAATTTGTGCTAAACAAATGTCAACAAGTTATACGTGCACAATGTTTGACTTCAGCTAAAGTGTTTTTTTTTTTTTTTTTACATTTAAAAACGCTACGAAGAAATTTCTTTGAAGTGGGGGATTTTGTTCACCTGTGATTAGGGGTTTTAATTCTGGCTATTTTCGATTTAAATTTTATTGTAAAACTTACAATAAAATTGTATCTAAACCACTGCGAGAAATGCCATTAAATTTCTTCATCTTATTATAATGGCATTCGCAAGCCAAGCCCAATCCGACTCACGTAAACTTCTTGTTTGTTACGTGCGCGGTGTTACGCGAAGCAACGTTAAACTGGTTTCACTGACGGGGGGCCATCAGTACAACGCAGTTCAGACTGCGAACGCAAGTTCGCCCGCGTTAATGACAAGAATTTCCCGGCGACTGCGAACGTCGAGTTCCCCGTACAGTTCCCCGTCTCACCGACGACTGTCGTCACTCTCCAGGCCGAGGTCGTCAGCTGCCTTCGTCAGCCCCATACCCCACGTTGGCCACCGATAAGCGACCTTCGTAAATGTCAGATAGTCGCCGACACCCGAGAAGGCCTCTGCCATAACAACGGGAGCGTTTAAAAAAAAAAGCCCAAAGGCAGGAAAGTCGATCTTATTCCATTCGCGGTTACTTCCGACTTTTCTGAAGCCCCGCTACCAGGATTTTCCTCCGGCTTGTGCAAACTGAGTTTAACCGAATCTAGGAAATGACACGCAAGGGGCAACGCACCGCATTCGTGTGTACTTGAGNGCCGACACCCGAGAAGGCCTCTGCCATAACAACGGGAGCGTTTAAAAAAAAAAGCCCAAAGGCAGGAAAGTCGATCTCATTCCATTCGCGGTTACTTCCGACTTTTCTGAAGCCCCGCTACCAGGATTTTCCTCCGGCTTGTGCAAACTGAGTTTAACCGAATCTAGGAAATGACACGCAAGGGGCAACGCACCGCATTCGTGTGTACTTGAGTGTAATAATATTTCGCATGGGAACTAATTGTTACCAACACACCGACTACTCCATACCCGACATACAACTTGGGGCCCGCCTATGGTCCATGCCGTATAAGAAGGCCAGTTTCTGACAGTCAGTGAGTGGCAACTTAACTTATACGAAACAAACAAAGCGCCATTTACAAAATCCTGTATCAGCTGATGCACGAACGAACAAAAGTTAAAATTACGTTGGCTATTCTGAGTGCAGTGCCGATGCGCATCAGAAAATACGCGTATAATAAAGAGTCCGTAGATTAATTAATACATTTTATTTTACGAGGTCACAAAACAACGGTTGTTAGTGTTAAACACTAAACTTCGTGATAATGTAGTTATGTTTAGGTGATCAAAATGAAATGTACAATAGAACGATACGACGTGGAAAAGTTTTCTGAAGTTGTGCTACTTCAGAAACCTTTTTCACGTCGTATCATCCATCTCAAACCTTGCTTTCAACAAGTCCATGATATTAATTCCAAAAGCATACAGAAATATTGCATAATATTGTTGAATTATTTTTTCTAATAATTTGACGAAACGACACGAATTTTAAATATATTTCCAGCCCATAACATAAGAATTATCAACTTTAAAGATACGCTATCTCTTGACCATAAAGAGAGTTACTCAAAACTTCGTCGTGACGTGCTGCGCGCTATCTATCGGATATTCTGCGAACAATTACCAGCCAGAAATGAACCTCTCTCCTGCGCGATATATAACGAATTTACAAACATATGCCAATAGTTATATTTTTCCATGAGCTCTACATAATTTTTAAAGTAACATATATTTCATGTACAACGATTTGGAGTACAAGTCATTTATATCCGGCCGATAATCGTTCGTCTACTTAAATTATACGCCATATTGTTCTCTCGAAACCCATCTCTCTTCCGTAGACACGCGTGAATAGTTTTTAAGCAATTCTAACGTTATTCCACGTCACATATTTCCAACTCGAATATATTAGCTATAACGTCCAAAGTGTAATAATAGATACAACAGACCGTCTCGCAAATTTTAACCCAAATTCACTATCTTGGACAAATTAAAAAAGAGTTATCAAATATCTAACATTTTATATTTTTACTTTTATAACCTACTTATATTTTTAGACAGATGTCAGTCTTAAAATATCTTAAAATTTCTTTAGCATTACAGTACAATGAGAAGTGGATTAGCTGACAGCGTGTTGATAAAAAATACAGCCCCGACGTGACGGACCAGCTGATGGCGGAAGGATACGTAGTCAGATGTAAACAGTGGCGCTACTTTCGTCGAGCTGTCAAAAAGTGGCCTTCTTATATGGTACAGAATATACCTGGGGCTTGCTATGCGTTGCAATGTGCTCGAGGTGAACTTCTTTCCGCGAAACTATAAAACATGCGTCCAACGTGCTAACCTACGTAAAGAACCCACTACATCGGAAGAGGCCCATTCAATGCCTTTAAGACGCCACGCACATTACAAACACAATTTAAGTCCTTTCCGGGATTTACGCGTCAAAGACATGTAAAGCGCTCACGGGCCCTGTGTTGGAACTTGCCACAGACTTCCGCCAGAACAATGTTCTGAGTACCACTGCTACGAGCAGCGCAACGAGAACGCTGCACGCCAGTCCAGAGCCTTGCGCTTAGAGGCGATGGCGCACCTAGCAAGCGTGCAACTGTAGCTCTTATGCTGAAACAACAGAACGCAGACTTGATGTGTGCGATGTTGTGGCCTTCCTTATATTTCACTGCGACCAGTCCGTTATTTCAATTAATGGCTTCGACGAAAAAAACTTTTGTAATTTTACATGTCAATAATTTTTAACTGTAACGCGGATAGTTGGTTTTCGGTTATACTTAACAACATTTCAACTTCTGGGTTATATTTATTTAGTTGGATAACTTCATCAGCATAGTTATACTGTTGTTAAAAACGCTCTCTCGCATTATTTCACACTGCTGTGTGGACGATTTTGAGAAAAAAGACTGCTAATAAGTAGAGGCCCAAGTATTTCGCGTATTCATTCTGTGGCGAGGTAGACTTCAAGCACATGTTCTCTCCTGCTACTGTGATTGGACAGCAGTTGTTTAACTGTGAGCCAGTAAGTAGTAGTGTTAGTGAGCCTAGAACAGTCCTGTACGATCACCTCACCTGATCGCAGCGGCCAATAGGAAAACGACAGTGTCTCGAGTGTATAGAGAAGTATAAAGTCTAGCCTGCTGCCACATCAGTCCGCGAAATACTCTGACACTATTAATAAGGCGCTGCACATTTTGCTGATAGACTAATGCAGCATGTCTCGGAAGTGGAAGGAACGAGGCGAGAACCAGAGAATAAGAGAAGTGGAGTGGAGATATTTGGGCGGCCCAGCATCAACGTTTTGAGAGGTGAAGNAAGGGCGGGGGAAACGACAGATTCCCGAAAAAAAAACCTCCGGCCAGCGGCATCGTCCGGCACGATCTCACGTGCGAAAATCCGGGAGCGACCCCGTCGGGAATAGAACCCGGTTCGCCTTGGTGGGAGGCGAGCACTCTAGCCGCTGCCACACCACGGCCCCAGAGAAGGGGAGACACACACGCGGACAGCTATTGTACTCGTGACCTTGAGCATGACGTCAGCAGGAAGCCGAGATGGTCGCGGTCCACCGCCGAGCACAAGTAGAATTATCAGTTGGCAATCCTGATTTTTTTTTTTTCGCCGAATTTGCTTTTACCGCAGTTCGCGTACCTCGGTAAATAAATATTTTGGGGGGAAAAGTTTCAGTCAGAAAACGTAGAAAGCAAACATCTAAGTCTGCATGTTTTTGCTTTTACTATATTACGTGTATTCAAAGAGAAAAATTGCGAAAATGATTTTAAAAAATCGTATTTTTAGAGCTTGCGTTTGCAGTTTCCTAAAGAGATAAGAGAAAAGCATTAAACTATTATGGCCGTAGTTTAGTTTGTTTAAACAGTGGACAGCCTATACCTTGAGGTAGGTCACAGCAAGCCATCTGCTTATTCCGTAAACACCTGTGGGCAGCGAAGACTGTGGCTATTGTCCATTTCAAGCAAGTGGGGTAAAATCTGACAGGCAATGTGACAAACTACACACTATGTAAACAGTAAATGCTCTCGTTTGTAAGTATTGTATCAGCCGATGACTTGCTGCGGGTGCATGTTGTTAAGTTGGCTATTTTGATGATTGCTTTGGAAGAAAAAAGTACCTAGAACCAAAAGTTGTATTTTAAAATTTTAATTATACTTACAACATTTACGGTTTAAATTATGTTTTTAAAGCAATATTAATTTTAGTTTTTTTGCTTTTAGTGAATTTACTTTAAAAACATGTTTAGCAATTATGACAGAGCATGTCAACACGTACTAACAGTAAATGTTTCCAGCCAATGACTAGCCATGTTTCCAGTTTCCACCGGTAAACGCCGTTGTGCATGTGATTTTTTCTCATCGTGTTTATACGAGTACTTTGTTGGTGTTGTCGGGATTTTTTATCGGTAGGTAATTATTTAGTTTGTTTGCTTTATTTAAGCAAAGTTGGCTATGGGTACCGTTGTAGTGAGTTTTCTTGAGTGAAAAGTAATATTAATCGGCACGTGTTCGCCGCTTTGTAAAACTGCTCGTTCCGCCATTTTCCTTAAGCGCCATCAGCAATCAAGCGACACGAATATAAATTACGTTTCTAAGTTTGTTGGTTTCAAGAAACGTGCGTAGTGTTAATTATATAGAATGATTCTGCAAATAAATTATTTAATGCTAGCGACGAACAAACGCGATTTTAGTAGAGTAAACTTGCAAGGATTTCCATAGAAAAAACGCGTTCAAGATGTTGCGAATTTTACAAACGGTAAGATTGCATTTTATGTAAATAATGTATTTGTAAACCGTTAATATAATTATTGAAATGCACGTGGCATGACATAGCCCCACTTTCAACACTTTTGTATGAAATCATGGGACAAACATTGAGGGGTGGTAGAGCTCACTAACAACACAATTATAGTATAGGAAATATGGGCGGAACTGACGCGTTGAGGCACAAACACAAAAATAACACATGAAATGCAACACATTGTTTATTTACAACGTCGCCGCTAAATGCTTTTCTACAAAATTGCTACCACCGACAGCAATGCAAGCTTGGTAGCGTCGGTGGAGTGATTGGCGAACAGATTCAAATACGCCAGGTATTTCACGCACGCGTGCAGCCGCACAGGATAGTCGAGCGACGAGGTCTTCATTGGAATCAACTGGAGTCTCGTAAACGAGGGCTTTCAAATGCCACCATAGGAAAAAATCGAAACTCGATAAATCTGGAGATCGAGGTGACCATCGGACTGGCCCACCACGCCCTCAACGCGTCACTTCCGCCCATATATTCCTATACAATAATTGTTTGTTTTAGTGAGCTCTACCACCCCTCAATGTTTGTCCCATGATTTTAGAATCATCCTGTATTATAAATTTAACGAGTGTAAGGTCAACTTCGGTCAAAGAGTGAGTGAGTGAGTGAGTGAGTGAGGTGTATGTATATATATATATATATGTATATAAAATTGCTGCATCTGTACGAATACGAACAATGGAGTACATAAGTATCGGGTTTTGTTTTTTCATTAATGTCAAAACTTCCGAAGTTATTATAATGTGAATGTTATTTCCATACGAGCTAAATTTTCCACTGCTCCATCAAAACAATATGCAACTCAAAATGCCACATACTCGTAAGACCCTCAAAACAATACCGTCTCACACTAGAAATAAAATAAACAGAACCCCAACAAACTTAACTTGGCAAATACGAGTTAAAACAGGTTGTAAAGCCAACCTAGCTATAATATCTTACATTGATGACGGGACGGAGGTTAGCTAACGTCAGTCTTTCAGGGCCTGCCACGAGAGGAAACACGAGGAAAGAGGGAAGTACAAGTGTGCATTTGACTCACGTATTTGCTTATAAACGTCTATTTTTCACTGACAAAACAGCTTTAGTGCAAGTATACATTGTAGCCACGCAATTTTTCTAGAGCTGTCGAAATTTACTCCACTTACATGAAATGGACAATGCTGTACGTGCGTGTAAAAGCAAAACACTTATTCAAGAACTATCATTGGTTAGTTTCAACTACAAAACACAACTCTGGTAGTACAGGATGAGTATAAAAGAATACTCCAACTTTGAAGTTCTATAATATCAAAACCAAGCAACCTATAACCTTTATTGACCAATCAAATAAACCGTGGAACCGTGAAGTTCGTTTAGCATACATTCATAAATGTTCAATGTGACCACCATGAGCAGCCCGAACGACATCTATGCGATAGTAAAACTCGTTCCACGCTCTTCACAGCACGTCCGGTGTTACGGTTTGGATGGTGTTCGTAACTCTGGGTTTGAGGTGGTGAGGGAGAAGCGAGCTCACATTCGACACGTCAGTGTGAAGGGGACGGTCTGATGTTTCCTTGCCCAGAACGAGGTAGACGATGCCTTCGTGTCTAAGCCGGTTTTTAGCGATGAAGCGACGTTCCATACAAATGGTAAGGTGAACCACCACAACGTGCGAATATGGGGTCAGGAGCATCCACATGAAACCACCGAACACGAGCGCGCTTCCCCCAAAGTGAACGTGTTTTGCGCTGTATCCAAAGACACTGTTTTCGGCCCTTCCTTTTTTCAGGAGCCCACTGTTACCGGAATCCCTTATTTTGACATGCTTACAGAGTGGTTGTTTCCTCAGTTAGAAGAGGCGGCGGGGGACTTCATTTTCCAGCAGGATGGTGCGCCACCCCATTGGCACCTAGCTGTTTGCTGATACCTGAACGAGACGTTGCCGCAACGCTGGATTGGTCGAGGAGCAGCTGGTGACCAGGCTCTTCATCACCGGCCCCCAAGAAGCCAGGATATTACCCCGTGCGATTTTTTTATATTGGGGTACATAAAGGATCAAGTGTTTCGTCCACCATTGCCGGCTAACATTGGCAACCTTAAAACGAGAATTACCGTAACACCAGACATGCTGACAAGAGTGTGGAAAGAGTTTGATTATCGCGTATATGTCGTTCGGGCCGCTCGTGGTGGTCCCATTTAACATATATGAAGATACGGTAAACGAACGTCACGGTTCATTTGATTGGTCAACCAAGGTTGTAGGTCATTTGGTTTTGATATTATATACCTTCCAAATTGGGGTATTCTTTTATACTCACCCTGTGTTATACGTTAGTTTCAACTACAAAAACACGTAGTCGCCCACTATCCAAGCGGTAGCCGCGGTGGCGTAGTGTTAAGGCCACTCGCCAAGTTCGATTCACGGCGGAATCGCTCCCGAATTTTCGCACGTGGGAATCGTGCCGAACGATGGCGCTGGTCGGCGGGTTTTCTCGGGGATCTCCCGTATCTCCATACCCGACCGGCTCCCGGGACCTCGATGTTAAGAGCCACCTAAACCTCACCACTCCGCTGCACCATCCTAGGTTAGTTCACGTGGTCTTGTCAGGTCGGGACGCCATCTTGAATATGCACAGTATCCACGCAGGCCTGGACGATCATACTCTCTCCTCGCGTTATCCACGGGGATCATGTCGATGCATAAGGCACTTTTCCACGCCCGCCTGCGCGGACAACAGCCAGGGCTGAGCACTCGGGGAAAGTTGGGAGACGAGTAACAGGTAATCAGAGTTACGTAACCACGGTGTTCGCTGACCAGGTCACGGCGGGGTACGACCTATCCTGACCACAGTGCCAGCTCCTCTCTCCTACCAACCAGGTACACTTAGCTCGCGAGTCCAGTAGGTACACTGTCCATATGTTGCACTTTTACAAGAAAACACTTGCCAAGATAATCTTTTGTACAACTTCAAGTTTTCTTGTAAAATTTACAAAATATACGTTTGTAATGTTACAAAAAACACCCTTGTATCTCAACTTACATTATTAAAGAGTGTAAAAAAAGTTATATATTATTTGTCCTTAAAAACAAATGCTATGAATAAATGAGAGAAATAGAAATAATATAAATAAATAACATAATTAACGAAAGAAAAATAGTTGCACCCTGGCAGCACAGGGATTCGAACCCGCATATCTTGCGTTACTTTTACCACACCTATGACCAACTAGTCTTACGATGCGTACAGTTATTTTTACAATGTATACGGTTAGGTACTGACTAAACAAGAATAACATAAAGTTTCCTTCATTGTTTTATTAGTATTATTTGAGTCGTTTGAAATGTTTCACGTTATGAACGCTTACATAACGTATCTTTCTGCACGCAACTACGCTTTCCATCGCCCTTGGATTTCGCACACAACAGCTACACACGGTTTTATGTTGTCGAGTGTCCGCCATTTTACCTCAGCTCGTAGATACGTGTGAATGTAGTGCAAACATTTCTTGAGGTCTATTGCAAACACGGCTCTTGTAATTTTACAAGATAAATTGTTGTACTGTTACAGACGTTAGTTAAATTACAAACAATTTCTCAGTACAGATTACCAATTTTTTTCACAGCTATTTGGATGCCAGGGAATAACCAGCAAAAGTGATTTCTCTGCCTGAAGCTGCGTAATTATTGATGGGACTAATCGTCCCCTCGTTCAAATGACAGCAACGAAGATCACCGCCTACTTACGCATAGAAAGTATTGGATAGGAAACACTGACTGTCAAAACCACAGATTTTCGGTGTAGCGGAAAATGTCGTGTCGACCTTGCTGTATTTTATTTCACACCCCAGACACAATTGGTGTTCGTGTGAGACTGCAGTTTGTTTACAACGTGTAAGTTAAGATATCCGGCAACTTTGCTTCGCCTCAACAGACAAACGAGGCAGATGCGTGGCGTGACCGCTGGGTAGTGCACAATAGAAGCAAAAGCACGCGCGCGGCTCTCCTATCCACTTTCACTAGAAATCCTCCTCTTGATAATTATATTTCTGTTCTGGTCGTCACATAGTCTTCTTTAATTAATTCCTCAGGTATAGGAGTGAGGACAGTCCACATTTAGGTAGTTAGTTGTAAGTTAATTCTTAATGTAACCTGCCCAGGCTGGTTATGTGGGAACTCGTGGAAGGTGGGAAATAGCCTCACCCACCACTCGTTTTCCAGGTCAGGGACACACATGCCAGTCGAGGTAGGGGTCAGGGGCTACCTAGTATTAGTATTAAATAATAATTAAATAATTAATAATTCAGTTTGTAAGAATAGGAATTTTTTATATCCTCGTGGATTAAGTTTATTTTTTAGGTTTTTAAATTAACCATCTTTTCTTTCAGGCTATTACTATCTTGTCGTGGATTTGTAAAAGTCAGCTTGTGCCAGCTCTGCTGGCACTCCTGACAACTAATCCAGTTTATTTTTAAGTTTTCAGGATCTACTGGTTGATTCGGGGGGGAGTAGCCCAATCGCGCTCTCCCCCCACCAGAGTGAAGTCCAACCATCACTCTGGTTAAACCAAAGCCAGCCCCAATTCAGAAAAGAAGATCCCAGCCACCTCTCTACTAGTTTCTCCTCTCCCAATAATAAAGAGCATGGTACCCACCTATCTTTCTCCTGTAGCATTTTCTTATAATGCATGTAACAATTTTTAATTNCAAAACCACAGATTTTCGGTGTAGCGGAAAATGTCGTGTCGACCTTGCTGTATTTTATTTCACACCCCAGACACAATTGGTGTTCGTGTGAGACTGCAGTTTGTTTACAACGTGTAAGTTAAGATATCCGGCAACTTTGCTTCGCCTCAACAGACAAACGAGGCAGATGCGTGGCGTGACCGCTGGGTAGTGCACAATAGAAACAAAAGCACGCGCGCGGCACCATCCTGTTGCATTCGTCTGTTCTCTCTTCCTTACGTCGCGTCTTTCAGATGCTCTCCTCCAACATCAAGCCTCCCAAGTTTTCTACATAATTCNAACAAAAGCACGCGCGCGGCACCATCCTGTTGCATTCGTATGTTCTCTCTTCCTTACGTCGCGTCTTTCAGATGCTCTCCTCCAACATCAAGCCTCCCAAGTTTTCTACATAATTCATCTTAGTTGTTTGTTGGTTACTCATTCCGGTGTCCTTGTGTAAAATTTTCTCGTGACAGCTGACTAGATTCCTCCTATGAAATTATTTGCGTGTTACTCGTCCGGCAACAACTTTGTCGGCCGCACTCGCCAACGGACTATTCACCACTGCAGGTATCCATGGCAGTATTCCAGTTCGAAATGTCAGATAATTCTGTTACTACGTGTTCTCCAGATACCTCGAGTAATGTATTCGAAAATTTACATATCCAAGCGGTTTAGCCGAGTGATTCGGTACTCACGTCTCGCACACATTCTTTTGAGTATTCAATTTCTCGAATGTTTTCAGAAAGCNTTAACACAGAGGTCTCGGGAATCGATGACGGTGAAGCGAGGTGAGAATGCACAGACAAGTCTAATGTTGAGCCAACAGTATTACCGTCACAAGTACAGTAATTGTTTGTTAACTGTGAGCCGTCAGATACTAATGTTGCTGTTACTGTAATATACTTTTAAGCTATTAATGTTAGTGTAACATAACGTACTACCGTAACAACATTACCTCCTTTGAGTACTGTCAACATTGAGGTGGTGCTTATGTTGAAATGATGTTAACATTTGTGTTAAAATATCTTGTACTTTCTTTGCTTNCTGTCAACATTGAGGTGGTGCTTATGTTGAAATGATGTTAACATTTGTGTTAAAATATCTTGTACTTTCTTTGCTTAAAAAAAACATTCCTGTGTAAAATGAATTAAATACAATTATTTTGCACACACAAAACATTTTTACCAAAGAAAAAACAATTAGTGTCGGAAGCGGAAATGAACCAGCGTCTTGGGCGTCGGACATTCTCCAAAACCCGAAGTCCAACCAACTGGTCTACCGAAACATGTCTAACTGAGTTTCATATTGTGGGTATTCAGAACCAACTAACGACAAACTGAAGTTCTCTTTCGTTACACGGAAAAACTTGATGTGCTCTAGGAATATACATATTTGGCACATGTAAACTGCTTTGCAAGGCTATAGAACTGGTCTAAGTTACATTTTGTTCTCATAGTAAGCCTTAAAATTTAAATACAGTAGTCTAATTTTACGAGGTTGCCACTGTTCACTTCTATCCGCCATTTTACAACACCAAGTCAGCGTAAACTTGTGATGGTNTTAATTTTACGAGGTTGCCACTGTTCACTTCTATCCGCCATTTTACAACACCAAGTCAGCGTAAACTTGTGATGGTTAAACATTTCTTTAATGTCGCATTAACACATAGTATTTTGTTCTTCCTGTTATTTTTTAGGGTAATACAACATTTAGTTGCTCCAACATTACTTAAAGGCTTTATTAACATTGACACTTTAACAGTATATTTGCATTATAATAATATAATATTTTGTAAATGGTTAACATTATTAACTTTGTCACAACATTATTAATTTTCCTACGACATACATGTTAAAGAAATGCCTCAATAGTAATTTTCTGTTGCAACAACGTTAGACTTTTTTCTGTGTCGAGTAGCTCCGGAATGCCAGGAGGGAGAGATCCCTGAGAAAACCCGCCGGCCAGCGGCATCACCTGGCACGATCCCCACCGAGCTCGGTTGGCCGCGGCGGGAGGCGAGCGGTCTGACCACTACACCAGCGCGGCAGTGTGAGGCAAGACGTCGGCAGGGTGGTAAGTGCAGCGCACACTGCAGGTCGCGTGTTGCAAGACAGTTGTCTGCGGTGTAGCGGAGAGTCTCTTGTCGCTAGGGCAGCAGTGTGTTTACAGTTCGTGTGTGTGGTGTAACGGCAGAGTATTCCCGTCGAGGTGCTAACAAGCAGCGCAGGAGGACCGCCTCTCACTGCCGCAACTGCGGGCAAACAGACTGAAGCCCTCCCTCTCTGCTAACATCACGCTATTCTCCCGCATCGTGCTAGCATAGCTTCTGTCAAGTCTAGGAGATAACACCAAAGGGACAACGCGCCGCATTTGTGCGCACTCAATTCAATTATATTTCTCATGACGATAAGACATTGCCAACACACCCACCTTCTTTCTGTTTCTATTCGTGTTAATTTTAAAGGAAATATCATAATTTACACATAATCTACACTGAAGAGCCAAAAAAAAAACCGGTATAGGCGTGCGTATACAAATAACAGAGGTATGGAACCAATCCGAGTAACGCGATGCGGTCGGCAGCTAGATCGGTTACTGCTGCTACAATGGCAGGTTATCCAGATTTAAGTGAGTTTGAACGTGGTGTTATATTCGGCGCACGAGAGATGGGACATAGCATCTCCGAGGTAGCGATAACAATTGGATGTTCGCGTACGACCATTTCACGAGAGTACCGTGAATATCGGGAATCCGGTAAAACATCACATCTTCAACATCGCTGCGGCCGGAAAAAGATCGTGAAAGANTGAATATCGGGAATCCGGTAAAACATCACATCTTCAACATCGCTGCGGCCGGAAAAAGATCGTGAAAGAACGGGACTAACGAAGACTGACGAGAATCATTAAACGTGACAGACGTGCATGGGAAAGAGTTTAACCGCGTCTAACCTAAACACGACTGCTCTGCAGGATTCATGGTGTGTATTGCCTCCTGCATACCTTCAGACATTAGTCAAGTCCATGCCACGTCGTCTTGCGGCACTACTGCGTTCTCGCGGNTATTGCCTCCTGCATACCTTCAGACATTAGTCAAGTCCATGCCACGTCGTCTTGCGGCACTACTGCGTTCTCGCGGGGGCCCTACACGATATTAGGCAGGTGTACCAGTTTTATTGGCTCTTCAGTGTATGTCAACAGAAGAATAAAATGCTTGTGGTAAATTGCATATTTTGGAAACAATCGAACACTTCTTACATTAGGTTATTTTTCAAAAATTTGATTCATAAGTGTGAAGATACTACGAATAGTTTATATAGTCTATTCGCGGTATCTTCACACTTAATGAATCAAACCTGTGGAGAAACACTCCACGTGTGACATGTTTGGTTGCTTTCCAAGGTACGTTATGTACCGCAAGCGTCTTATACTTCTGTTAACATTCACTTACTTCATTGTTGGTCAAATTGAACTTTAACTAATATTTTATCTACCAACTATAGTAGTTAATTTCTAACTAATATAAATAAAGACAGAGAGAAAATAGGTGTGTTGGTAATGCCTAGTAAGAAACGGTTCTTATGAAAAATATTACGACACTAAGTGCGGAAGCATACGGCACGTTGGCCCTCTGGTGTAACTGTCTAAGCTTAGTTTGCATGAGGCGGAGGAATATCCCGGAAGTAGATCTTCAGCAGGGCTTCAGAAAAATTGGAAGTACCCGTGAATGGACTATAGTTGATATCTGCACGATTGTGCATAATACTGTGGAAACTGGCCTGTATGTGGATGAAAAAAAAGAGGGGGGGCAGTAGGGTCATTCGGCCCGTGCTTCACTTTATGGAGGGTCTCAAATTTAGAATAAGGAATTTACATTTTAAAACAAACAACAGAAGCATTTGTTAAATAAATGAGTTCGTTTTCTCATGACAAATTATTGTTTTCTGTTAATAATGTATATATTCTAAACATACGCCACTTGCAAACTTTTATTTTTTAATTAATTATTTTTTCATGTTTGAAAGTTGAAAGGAGGCCTCAAAATTTAAAAAGACTCAGGCCTCTATCGATTTCTAAAAAAAAAAAAACTGCCCGGCTACGCGTCAACCAAATATAGGTCCTGCAACTTCTCAAACTTCCCACCAGTAAAATTTTAAAATTAACTAATTTAAGTGTAAATGAAGCACTGCATTAACTAATTTAAGTGTAAATCAAGCACTGCATTTCACGTGCCGACGTGTGCGCGGCTGTAAACATTAAGAACTATTATTTATGATCTACCTGGTAAAATCATGATTTATTTGCAGTCCTTGACGATAAACATTAACCACCTGACGATTTTAGCTATTCGCTGTTTTAACAACATTATTTCGTATTTTCTGCAAAATTCTAAACCATGAAAATTAAAATCACACATACTTATAAGGTTCATACGAGGTGCTTGCCTTGTCAAGTGTGGACAGAAACAGTACGAACGTGCATCACAACAGTAAAACGCGATATTTTCCCTCCTAATTAGGGAACTGCCTGCGCTCGGTGTTACACTGGGAGCTCTAAAATGAAACTCATAGCCGGAACAACAAATAAAAACGTTTCCAAGCAGCAATCACACACAGTTCTGTACGCGCACAGGGAATTTTAATATTATACAACACAAAAAGTGCAACTAATAATTTAAACTACAACGCGTGACCTTACAAGTTATAAAATACAGTCGGAACTACTTTCTTCCGCTGTCATACTGTGAACGGACCAGCGAGCCGTTGGCTTTGACTTCGTCATTGGCAATATTTACCTCTGCTGTGGCCTTGGAGTGGATGCATAAAAGCAACGCTAGTCACAAGTGAACTGCAGACCGACATCAATCATTGCCAACAGTCGCACAATGGAGCCACTCACGTGTTGCAGCGAGGTTTCGCAACAAGGACCTTCTCACGTCCATCACTGACGTGTTCGTCATTGAAACAACAGCACTGCCCGCGGTCCCAACAAGCACACACGCATCGCCCGTAGCCCTGAAGAAGCATCACTGCTGGGAAACTACATGATATCACTGTATTTGCTCCTTTANCGTGTTGCAGCGAGGTTTCGCAACAAGGACCTTCTCACGTCCATCACTGACGTGTTCGTCATTGAAACAACAGCACTGCCCGCGGTCCCAACAAGCGCACACGCATCGCCCGTAGCCCTGAAGAAGCATCACTGCTGGGAAACTACATGCTATCACTGTATTTGCTCCTTTAGAAGTTCCTGTGTTCTTAGCATAAGAATTAAGCATTGTTTCATTCGATAACGGAGTTGAGGTTCGACACCACATTGAACCAAGGACAAAGGTAAAATCTGGTATATGTACGACAAGTTCTGGGGATTGGATGAGACTCGTGAGTTCATGATAGAGAAGAAAAACATAGGATACACAGCCCATTCTAAAGAGCATGGCACATCTTTCAAAAAATAAGTCTGTGACTACAGCACATGGGTCCAAAATATTTAGCGTAATTTTAGATCCTATGGGTTGTCCGTGGTAGTTACTGAAAAAGTCATATCACGCCTCAGATGAACGAGCATGTGCCGAAAGTTATAAAAGAAACGAAGATTGCAGCTCAATAAACATGAAACATCAACGATACCTAGACATTGAGCAGTTTAGATTAAATTATAGTAGATATAAAATGGTGGTTCTAGGACAGGATTCAGGATTCGCCCGCCACCTCGGTTGTCGAGGCGGCCTGGGACGGCCATGTTGGATGTTCCTTTGCTATCTGCACATTGTTTACACTTTAAACTAGGAGCTTACTATTTGGCACGTGTTTCACCATCCCCCTCCTATTACATCCCGACTACGATTCTGCTCGTGCACCCTCCCCCACTTTCAGGCGCCACTTCGCCATTCCCAAGCTGTTTAAGCCACAAGATTCATACAAACTCCTTCATGGATTGTATTTCCATGAAGACTTAAACCTTCCTGCACTCCTGGTCATTTTTTATAATATTTTATTCTATTCCCATTTAAGCAATGGGCTTCATACCTGGCATACTTTCTGATTTCCATTTGCACGACGATTCTATTCCCTCCGCCTTTCCCAGGCCGCAATTTAAGTGTCCCATTGCGCCAAATTCAACGGCATTACTTCAAACGGTTCGTAAGCTAAAAAAAGGCTCCCTACCCTAAACGGGGTATAGTTGTACATAAATATGGAATAGCCTCCTTTTCCGACTTTTTTTCTGGTCCACGGAGTTCCACCTCTAGTTGGGAGTGGAGAGATTTGGGCGGCTCCTAACATCGAGGTCTTGAGAGTCGATGAGGGTGAAGTGAGGTGAGTATAGAGCAGCGCTGGAATGAAAAGGCGGGGGAAACAGGATATCCCCGAGGAAACTCGCCGACCAGAGACATCGTCCCGCACGTTTCCCACATTCAAAAATCCGGGGAGCTATCCGCCGAGAATCGAACCCGGTTACGTAAGTGGGAGGCGAATAGCACTACACCACAGTGGGTAAGGATGGCTTTACTGCCTGGTTACAGTGAGCTGGCAGCCACTAGACTACCTGCCGTGTGCTCGTGACGTCCCGCCACGCCTTAGCCATCAAGACCACCAGAAAACCTCGGCTGCTCTAGTATAGATCTACGTCCAGACTGTTTATTTTTAAAGCAATAAAAATTCAAATATGTATAACAGCGAAGTGCGGGAAGGTCTAGACTATAAAAGACTCTCTCACTGGAACACGTTCTAACCTGCGTATATTTATGCGTAGAGGTCACCAACAACGCTAGTCGCGTATAAAAAGAAAAACAAAAAAAAAATTAAAACCTGTAAGTTATCGTAAGGAGGCTGCCATTAGCCAGCGACACAGTTCTAGACGCGAGAGAAGTGAATAAATCNAAAACCTGTAAGTTATCGTAAGGAGGCTGCCATTAGCCAGCGACACAGTTCTAGACGCGAGAGAAGTGAATAAATCAGAAGGCCTCCCTGCCGCCATTCCTTATAACACTCCCCCACTCCCCTTATCAAAACCCATAACATACAAAATAATTACCGCAGAAGTGTTAAATAAACTGGAGTAGCAGGATTTGGAAAAATATTGCGTTACAAGTGAACCTTGTCAACGTTTATACACTGAAGAGCCAAAAAAAACTGGTACAGGCGTGCGTATGCAAATAACAGAAGCATGGAACCAATAAGAGTAACGCGATGCGGTCGGCAGCTAGATCGGTTACTGCGGCTACAATGGGAGGTTATCAAGATTTAAGTGAGTTTGAACGTGGTGTTATAGTCGGCACACGAGAGATGGGACATAGCATCTCCGAGGTAGCGATAACATTTGGATGTTCGCGTACGACCATTTCACGAGTGTACCGTGAATATCGGGAATTCGGTAAAACATCACATCTTCGACATCGCTGCGGCCGGAAAAAGATAGTGAAAGAACGGGACTAACGACAACTGACGAGAATCATTAAACGTGACAGACGTGCAACCCTTTCTCAAATTGGCGCAGATTGGATTTGTGGACTGCCCTGCAGGATTCATGGTGTGAATTGCCTCCTGCATACCTTCAGACATTAGTCGAGTCCATGCCACGTCGTCTTGCGTCACTTCTGCGTGTTCGGAGGGCCTACACGACATTAGGCCGATGTACCAGTTTTTTTGGCTCTTCAGTATATTTTCNTCACTTCTGCGTGTTCGGAGGGCCTACACGACATTAGGCCGATGTACCAGTTTTTTTGGCTCTTCAGTATATTTTCGGGGCGCGGTGGTGTAGTGGTCAGGCTACTTGTCTCCCACCAATGCGAACCGGGCTCGATTCCCGGCGGGGTCGCTGCCCGGATTTTTGCACATGGGAATCGTGCGGGACGATGTCGCTGGTTCAGTAGGGTTTTCTCGGGGATCTCCCATTTCACCACGTGATTGGAACTTCATAAGAATGAATCCCTTGCTTTGTCAATAAATAAATGACTGGGTACCGTTTAGATGTATAATCCAAGGAGAACACACTATATGGCATTGTAGTTAGACTGAATTTTAAACGATGTCGCTACTTCTGTGGTGATTAAACGTTTCTTTGCATGGTTGGTCAAGCTACCAAATAACATTAATTTTATTTCAGTCTGTCTTAATACAATTGTATGTCTGACGAGCACAATCGCTGCCGATTTTGTCGCCATTGCGAATGTCAGGAACAAATAGTGGTGAATCGCTGAAGGTGGTGAGGACAAGAATTCAAGGTACTTTATTTTGTGATGGGTCACCTACCTGGCGTGATGAGGGTACTAGGAAANGGTGGTGAGGACAAGAATTCAAGGTACTTTATTTTGTGATGGGTCACCTACCTGGCGTGATGAGGGTACTAGGAAATATCACCTGAATGATCCCACTTTGCGGCCATTATTAAAGTGGAAAGAAGTTGGCTGTCGGCCAAAGTGGGAAGAGGTATCCAGCCTGATGGCAGCAGTCAAAGCATACTGGGCACAATGGAAGTATCTCGTACTGAAGAATGGCATACTTCATACATAATGGGAAAGTAATGATACAAAATACACACGATTAGAGTTGGTCCTTCCAGAATGCAGATTCCCAGAAGTTTTAAAAGAACTGAACAATGTGGCAGCCAGTGGAAACTTTGGTGTTAATAAGACCCTCGACAGATTTAGACTGAGATTCTACTGGCTTCATTGTCGGGAGGATGTTGAGAGGTGGTGCCGATTGTGCGACACCTACACTGNGTTAGACTGAGATTATACTGGCTTCATTGTCGGGAGGATGTTGAGAGGTGGTGCCGATTGTGCGACACCTACACTGCGAGGTAATCGGTATCTCCTGGTGGTCCAAGATTAGTGTACTAAGTGGCCTGAGGTAATTCCCCTCCCAAACCAAGAAGCACGTACTGTAACTGAGGCACTGATAGAGTATGTCTTCTCGAGGTTCGGGGTTTCACTAGAACTCCATTCTTATCAGGGAAGAAAATTCGAAGCTGCAGTGTTCCAGGAGATAACAAAGATTTTGGGGATGAAAAAGACTAGGACTACAGACTTACACCCTCAGTCGGATGGGATGGTCGAGAGGCTGAACCACACACTCTTGGGCAGTACCTGTCGATCTTTGTGGCAGACAACCAAAAGGACTGGGATTCAAATGTGTAATTGTTTCTTCTTGCTTACCCCTCATCAGTTCACAAGTCCACAAAGGTAACACGATCAAGGATGCTGTTTGGAAGAGAGCTACGCCTCCCTAGTCACCTGCTGCTTGGCCGACCGATAGAAGAGGAAGCTGCAGTCCCTGATTATTCCAGCGAATTACGTAACAGACTGGTTGGTATTCTTGATTTTGCTCGACGGCACCTCAGAATAAATAGTGACAGGATGAAGATGCGGTATCATACGAGAATGTCGGGCGAGGTATTTCAAGAAGGACAACTGGTGTGGCTGTACAACTCACAGAGGATACAAGGGTACTGCCCGAAGCTACAGAAATGTTGGCCAGGCTACTACAGGGTTCTGAAGAANACAACTCACAGAGGATACAAGGGTACTGCCCGAAGCTACAGAAATGTTGGCCAGGCTACTACAGGGTTCTGAAGAAGATCAATGATGTGGTCTTTTGGATTTGTCATCAAGGCTCTAGGGCGAAGCCAAAGGTTGTCCACATAGACCGATTGGCACTTTACGATGGTCCTGGCGTTGCAGAGTATGTTCGGGACGAACAGATTTGAGGAGGGGGCAGTGTTACGTGTCACTGGTCTGCGCTTCTGGCCTTGGCCTGCCCNACAACTCACAGAGGATACAAGGGTACTGCCCGAAGCTACAGAAATGTTGGCCAGGCTACTACAGGGTTCTGAAGAATATCAATGATGTGGTCTTTTGGATTTGTCATCAAGGCTCTAGGGCGAAGCCAAAGGTTGTCCACATAGACCGATTGGCACTTTACGATGGTCCTGGCGTTGCAGAGTCTGTTCGGGACGAACAGATTTGAGGAGGGGGCAGTGTTACGTGTCACTGGTCTGCGCTTCTGGCCTTGGCCTGCCCNCTGTTCGGGACGAACAGATTTGAGGAGGGGGCAGTGTTACGTGTCACTGGTCTGCGCTTCTGGCCTTGGCCTGCCCCACGCAAGCGGGCAGAAGAGACGGGCAGAGTAGTGATGGTAACGGGGCAGCACGTCAATGGAATGTTTTGAATGGCAGGCGAGCGAACCGCGTATCTGTTACAAAAAGCGAGCCAACACGATAATCTCTTTTGCGGCGCATGCTACTGACCCTGGTTGTATTGATCTCTGCGTTTATCTGAAGAATGTTCTGGATTACTGACCTCGTTCTCTCAGTGTGACTCGGCGTGCGATNGTATTGATCTCTGCGTTTATCTGAAGAATGTTCTGGATTACTGACCTCGTTCTCTCAGTGTGACTCGGCGTGCGATTGGCCTTCCAGATGGTCAGGGGGTGAACGACATAAAAGAGTGACAGGCCACTGAGTCGAGAGATCAGTTGAGTTGAGTGAAGTTGGGTGAATGAGTGACTGAGTTCCGAACGATAGACGACGAGCAGNTGAGTCGAGAGATCAGTTGAGTTGAGTGAAGTTGGGTGAATGAGTGACTGAGTTCCGAACGATAGACGACGAGCAGCGAGAAGTGACCAGCGGAAGGGAAATCTGCGACTACGAGTATCAAGCAGTGAAGAGTGCGGCTGGCAGGCTGGACTATTGGACTATATGCATGAGTGAAAGACATTACAANACGAGTATCAAGCAGTGAAGAGTGCGGCTGGCAGGCTGGACTATTGGACTATATGCATGAGTGAAAGACATTACAAATGGTGGCAACAGATACACTGAAGACGTGTTAATGATGAGTATGAGTTAATTGAATGTAATCAAACAGAGACAATTAAGCAGGACGTTAATTAGAGTTGAAATAGACATTAAATATTGCGCTCACTGGTAAATAAAATGAGAAATAGTGGAAACAGATAATTTAATGCTGTAAACAACAGCTGTGTCAATAACTGAGAAACCAAATTTAGTTATTTTATTTTTATTAAGACATCCATCCGTCACAATCTCGGTTACGTCCCGTGTAACCATATTTAGGAGACAACGAAACAATTCGCACACGGGATAATTTGTCAAACATTTCATCAAAAAAAAAGTAAAGACACCGCGAAATGATGACAGTAGTCGCCTGCGTGTCAGAATATCGCCCAGTACGCTACGCCCGGCTGGGGACGCCCACGTAACTGGAGTCCCGATACGGCACAAGGGAATAAGAATCACGCTCCAGTCAGCCAGTGCTGGCTGGCGCTTTGGTTCTCGTCCTTTCCTTTCTTTCAGAATCCTGGGTCCAAGATGGAGTGCATTACCGAAGGCTTACATCCGGCTAGTGACGCACGTTGACGAGCGTATCGGTAGTTAATGAGGACTACGGGATCTACGTGACGGGACAATGTGCAACGCCGTCTTCCGTTACACGCACAATGAGCGCTACGCACAATAGGGTTGTTCACTTAACCTCGGCCTGACACTTCCCTCTGCGCTCTACGTCGTTCCACTTGCGACCAATCCCGTGCCATCGGCTACACGTCGTCTCGACGGCGAAAGCTTCACACGCTGTCGTCACAACGGCGCGAACAGTTAGGCCGTTATACAATACAAGGATGCGTAAGATAACGGACAAGGAACGTGTAAACTAAACGAGTGGACGAACCGGGATGAATTTCAGCTATTGCACAATACGTCTTATGTTGCTAATTACTGACATAGCCCTTGGTATAGTCCATTCACGGTTGCTTCCAACTTTTTTAAAGCTCTGCTAAAGTTCTACTTTCAGACTTCTCCTCCGGCTAATGCAAACAAAGCTTAACCGAGTCTAGAAAATTACACTAAGAGGACAGCGCACCGCATTCGTGCGCACTATTTGTGATAATATTTTGCATAAAAACTATTTCTTACTAGGTATTACCACCACACCTATTTTCTCCCTGTTATTATTCATCTTAATGATAAATGAAATAATATAATTTATGGCTGAAATATAAGTAAAAGTTCAAGTTAACTATGTAGTAATTTTTTGTAAACAGAAGTGTAAAACGCTTGAGATACCCGGCGTAACAACCAAGTAAGTCATACGTGGGGNGTAGTAATTTTTTGTAAACAGAAGTGTAAAACGCTTGAGATACCCGGCGTAACAACCAAGTAAGTCATACGTGGGGTGATTTTCCAAAGCTTTGGTTCAAAGAGTGTGAAGAATCCGCGAATAGATTACAACATACACGTTCATTTTTAATATGTATACTACGTTTAATACTCCATAAATAGTACTGCGAAGTGTTAATTAANTACAACATACACGTTCATTTTTAATATGTATACTACGTTTAATACTCCATAAATAGTACTGCGAAGTGTTAATTAAAACGACAACAGTCACCTCAAGTCTACGCTCTCAGTTTCTTGTGAACCACGATGATCACGAAAACTAATATCGTCCAACGAAATACAAGACTCCTATTGGCTTCACGGCTTCGGGTACAACGGAAGAGTTGGGATGTGAGCAGCTTTCTTCCGTGCGTATCCGTGAACGCATGTGTGTCAGTGGAGATAAGGAGTGCGTTACTTACCCGCTTCTGTGAAGCGTGCATGCCCATGTCATTGGGCTTGGCGCGAACATAACGACTTTTAGTTTAGCAACTTCACTGGTATTGTGGACTGTTACACTTCAAACAGATATTCTTATTTCAATCTGAGACAAAGTATNAGTTTAGCAACTTCACTGGTATTGTGGACTGTTACACTTCAAACAGATATTCTTATTTCAATCTGAGACAAAGTATGCCACTTCAATACTTCAGTTTGCCAGTCTTGGCTGTCACTACTTTACTTTTCATTACATCCACCTTACCTCTGAACCGTTTGTGTTCGTATTGTTTCAGCACACGTTCACGAATGTTAATAATGTTNAGTTTAGCAACTTCACTGGTATTGTGGACTGTTACACTTCAAACAGATATTCTTATTTCAATCTGAGACAAAGTATTCCACTTAAATACTTCAGTTTGCAGTCTTGGCTGCCACTACTTTACTTTCCATTACATCCACCTTACCTCTGAACCGTTTGTGTTCGTATTGTTTCAGCACACGTTCACGAATGTTAATAATGTTAAAAACAGTTAAGTCACTGGAAAAAACTAATAAAGTGCACTTTCATTATAAACGATAACATTATGTAAGTTACCTAGCTACTCTCAGACTCACGGCTGGCTTGTAGATGTAAAACTTTAGTCGTGCTATATTTTACAATTACGCGATCTAAAACACACATTTCCGTATACGTATGGTACTATTAGATAGTACGCCGCATTCGTGATGTCTCACTGTTCGTGATAGGGAAGAGTGATCGTGTACTGTGATAGGGAAGAGTGATCATGTACTGTGGTAGGGGAGAGTGTTCATGCACTGTGATAGGGAAGAGTGATCATGCACTGTGATAGGGAAGAGTGATCATGCACTGTGATAGGGAAGAGTGATCATGCACTGTGATAGGGGAGAGTGATCATGCACTGTGATAGGGAAGAGTGATCATGCACTGTGATAGGGGAGAGTGATCATGCACTGTGATAGGGAAGAGTGATCATGCACTGTGATAGGGAAGAGTGATCATGTACTCGACATTCAGCTCTGTATAAGCGTGCATAGCGATTACAGCAAAAATCAATTTATAATTTTTTTTTTCTTTTTTGGTCGGGTGGCTATAAAAAGATACGTCGAAGGGGTTGATTCCTCCTACCTTAGATGAGCNTCAGCTCTGTATAAGCGTGCATAGCGATTACAGCAAAAATCAATTTATAATTTTTTTTTTTCTTTTTTGGTCGGGTGGCTATAAAAAGATACGTCGAAGGGGTTGATTCCTCCTACCTTAGATGAGCTAAAAGCGCTTGCCTACCGACCATGGGCTCAGAAATTGTGAATAATACGGGGGTTTCGCAATTATAAAACCTTCTAGAGAAGGGCGAAGTAAGTAAGAGTGAAGAGATTTCGGCGGCTTTAAACAGCGAGGTCTTGAGAGTCCATTAAGGTAATTGAGGTGAGTATGGAGCAGCGCCGGAATGAAAGGGCGGAGGAAACGGGAGATCCCGAGAAAACCCGCCGACCAGCGGCATCATTCGGCTCGACTCCCACGTGCGAAAATCCGGGGCCCGGCCGGGGATTGAACCCGGTTCACCTTGGAGGGAGGCAAGCAGGCTAACCGCTCAGCCACGAGGTAAGTGTGTGTCAGTATGCAGTGTGGATGGAGAGGGCACAGACATTACGCCCCTCAGTCCGGAGCCACAAGCAAGCATTTGTGAAAGAAACCGCAAACAACGCTCTTTCTCTTTATTTCACAATTAGCCCCTACCTATTCCGATCAAAATAAAGCAAGGTCGCTACAAAATATCATGATCAAATTGATCTGACTTTCACAGGTTTTCCAGCCAACAATCAGGAAACTTCCAGTCTTTATCGGCATTCACTAAAAAATTCTAACAAAAAAAAACCTACCTACTTTATGAAACATAACGGAAATTGAATTCTCGGAACTTGCAGTTTCTGAACAAGATTTGTACTACAAAGAGTACAATTGTTTCCTTGCGATTCTATTTCTAACATAATGCAAATTATTTTTCAGTGCCCATCAGTTTCATGACAAATGCCTTGGGTTGCAACAGAGAATTCTCGACCATACTGAAAATATATTAAGTGTATTATAGGGTTGCATTTCCAGGATCTGACACCTGTTTGCCTTACTTTTTAAGGTTTTCCCTGATCGTTTCAAATTTCGTGACTTCTCCAGGTTTTATATTCCTGTAGAAAACCCGCGGGGTTTTTAGATAAAATAAGTATTAAAGTTTAGAAACTTGACACAGTTGGTTAGAGGCGCCTAGTGACGATCACATGAGAAGTCTCGTACTGCACCACGTGGTGCCTATTGTGACATACGTCAACGTAATTAGTAGCAGTTGTAAGCCCGTGTAGGCAGTTAACTTCATACATATTCATTTGCAGTGCCACATTACACAGTCAATGGTCGTTTCCGTTATGTGCGATAGTTCATTCATTTTTATTCTGGGAGTCAAACTCGTTGTATAGGTTGCTAGGGAGTTTGTTGATTTTTTAAATGCAGCAGTTCATTTCATTAAATGGAAATTAATTTTTATTTTGATGTTCATGGCTTACTCCGATCTGATATAAATTATTAAACATAATTTAATATGTATAAATACTGTTTTGAACCAACATCTCTGCCACTCAGTTGGTAAGTTGAATAAACGTAATACTTAAACTACGAATTCTTTCGTACTTTGTGTCAGAGGTCTGAGAAAGTAATACTCTTGAATTAAATCTAGCCGGAACTTAATTGTTTATTGAAGTACTCACCTGTGCAACCATGCATGCGAGTTGGACACAATTATCTATTAGTCTGCTTTTATTTTAAATTACATTTGGGAAATATATATTAAGCAATGCAACATAATTTGGATATATGAAGTATCTCTTATTCAAAGTATTCAGACGGACTTACAAATTCTGGTTTCCGTAAAACCTTTATGAAATCAGATGTTAGCTCTGACCGCCATCTTAAAAACAAATACTTTTTTTTTTCGCGAATATCTTTAAAACTATTAGTCGTAGCCAGAAAATCATTATTTACAGAATTTAACTATAATTTCCTAAAAAAAATTTTACCACATTACTTCATCTCTCATAGTTTGAGATAATCATGTCTGAATGTTGTAAGTTTTCGCTAATTGCTACGTTATCATACAAATAAGCTCATAACTTGTGGATCGTTAGGTTTTTCGACAGAGTTCATAAGCAATATAAAGGAAACTCAAATTCTCTTCGAAATGAGTATATTTTGATGCAATTTTCACTAAACAGTAATAAACAAGTGTGCTAAGATTCAAAACTTAAAATATGTATTTGTTATACTTGGCCAATTAGGGCCTTCGTTGACCGGGCTGTGCCGTTAGCACCCAGGATTCAAGACCTTGCAGCATCTCCTAGTCAAGCAAGTGACGTTACGACCAGGAGGCCAATGTGGCTAGCAGATCATTTTAGTTGTGTTTGTTGAATTTCAATATCAATTACGGTTACAGTGAGGTAATAAATAATACACCGTGATGTCTGAAGTGTTGTGTTCCTCAATGTCTTAGAATCAACCTTGATGGGCTAAATGCACGTCTAGCCTCCTGACAATGAAGAAACAGGAAATGCGAAGTTGAACGCTGCTTCGCTTCGTATAGTCTGTGCGCGGTTAACGGAGCACTTTTGAANAGTGTCTTAGAATCAACCTTGATGGCTAAATGCACGTCTAGCCTCCTGACAACGAAGAAACAGGAAATGCGAAGTTGAACGCTGCTTCGCTTCGTATAGTCTGTGCGCGGTTAACGGAGCACTTTTGAAAGCCCTGCTTAGCTTCTAACTTTCATCTAATTTCGCATCTTTCCTCCAAATGCAAAATTAATATTGCTATCGNAAAGCCCTGCTTAGCTTCTAACTTTCATCTAATTTCGCATCTTTCCTCCAAATGCAAAATTAATATTGCTATCGACCGTCTCGCTTTGTTCATGCGTCATTCAAGCGAGGGCCAAGGAATATTTTTAAAAGTAAATGTGTTAACGTTATGTAAATTAGTGCTCTTGTGAGTGTAAAACAAAATAAAGAAAGAAAAAACTTCATTAATCATACGGGTCACGGTGGTGTAGTGGCTAGACTACTCGCCTCCAACCTGGGCGAACCGGATTCGATTTCCGGCGGGTTCGCTCCCCCGGATTTTCGCGCGTGGGAATCGTGCCGGATGATGCCACTGGTCGGCGGGTTTTCTCGGGGATCTCCCGTTTCCCCCGCAATTGCATTCCGGCGCTGCTCCATTCTCATCACATTTCACCCTCGTCGGCTCTTAATACCTCGCTGTCGAGAGCCGCCCGACTCAACTCGCTGCACGGCTGCGTGTACTGTGACGTGTGTAGATGCAGGGAGTGGTTTTTTTTTAACGTTGATTTAAAAAGTTGTCACTTCACCGTGAACAGCCTTTGCCTGGAAGTAGTCTCGGTGATGTAAGAGCAGAACCCGCGGCGCGCCAGCACGACGGCTAGTGTCTGCAGGCTGTGAGGAGTCACAGCTCTGCGACATGAGGTCGACCGGTTACTCGCCTTCTGCGCATGCACACAACAGTGATCTATCCTGAAGCAACGCAACTGTCAAAGCCACGTGATCAACACTGATCAACGTGTTTGTTTATATCTTAGTTTTCAAAAGACAAGCACTATTATGTGAACAAAAATACTTCTACCAATTTCAATTTAATCAAAATGCATTANCTTAGTTTTCAAAAGACAAGCACTATTATGTGAACAAAAATACTTCTACCAATTTCAATTTAATCAAAATGCATTACCATTAAAAATTGGCCCGAGGAAGCATACAAACATCTCAAAGCTCTGGTTTTCATACACAGAGTTCTAAGCTCATCCTGTCCACGTCGTTTATGACAGTCGTGTTGGCAGAGCAGCAGTTCAATGTCGGGACACGGAGGCGAGTTGTGCGCAGCCAGANTACTACTTTTTGCGCTTGGCTGAGGGATTTTAATCGATTACCAAAGTTAAGCAACGTTCCCAGCGGCACACTTTTGGATGGGTGACCGTTTAGTGGCATAACATCTGAGCGCTTCCGGGCTTCGGAGGGCACGTTAAATATTCAGTCCCGGTTGTTATCGATTGATAGAAGTCGGTAAGCCATTTAAGAGGTCCTTGGGCGGCCTGATAAACTCTGACACCCNTTCATCAAGTTGTAGCTTTAGAAATAAGTGTACCTAGGTACTACTTTTTGCGCTTGGCTGAGGGATTTTAATCGATTACCAAAGTTAAGCAACGTTCCCAGCGGCACACTTTTGGATGGGTGACCGTTTAGTGGCATAACATCTGAGCGCTTCCGGGCTTCGGAGGGCACGTTAAATATTCAGTCCCGGTTGTTATCGATTGATAGAAGTCGGTAAGCCATTTAAGAGGTCCTTGGGCGGCCTGATAAACTCTGACACCCGAGGAAAAAAATATTTCGGTCACGTTCCCAGCCGTTGCAGAATTACGTTTTGTTGTTATTCCACAGGAACCGTACCATTTTACGGGATAAAAAGTATAGTATGTCCTACTCCAGGACTTAAAGTACCTACACACCAAATTTCATCAAAATTCATTTAGCCGTTATGGAGCTGAGTGGTAACAAACAAACACACACAGACTTTCGCATTTATAATATTAGTAGGATTCAATACATTTTCATACTGTTGAAAATGGATAGTAATTGAATATAATCGTATTTTTTTCTTTTTCTTAAAATCTTTGGTTTTGCGATTGTAAATATGTGGTTAATATTTTTAAAAATTCTGCTAGGACATTGCACCCTGTTCTTCCCTCTAAATCTATATCTCACAACATTTCGTCGTTTCTGCAGCATAAGTGTTCATTTTAAAATACACAAGTTCGTGGGAAATGTTATACTCTGCTCTAGTTGGCTTTGCCCCATGCACCTGCGTAAGAAATTAAATATAACTATTTCTTTAACGCACTATGGCAGGGCCTATCACGGACAGGACCTGTAAGCCGCAGTTGTGAATCAATATGATCGGAAACATGGCGCTCAATTCCTATGCACACGATCTGTGTGCTATGGTAACTGTCGTGCTTACCAAGCTTATGCATGATTCTACCGCCTGAAGCTGAGAACTCCTAGCTACGTGCATGGAGTGAAGAAAACTGCGAAACACAATAACCATTATAAACATTTATTGAAAGTCAACTCTAACCATAATCTTTTACTGGTTTTATCTTGTTTACAGAAGCAGACGCATCGATTAATTCAATTTCTACTGCTTCCTTACGGTAACTTAAAATCAGGCATAATTTTGGAAATGTTCTACTTTATTCGTACACAGTTCGAAGGCACTAAATTAATAACAATCACCGTCGCCTCAAAACTTATAATGAAGCAGACGAAAATGTCAAGCGGTGAATAAAGAATGTTTTTTTTTTTTGCACAAACTTGTATTTCCATAAAACATCTCACCTCCACACTCTTCTCAAGGCTTCTCATAAGTTTATGCTGAAATCGTAGATTCATGATTTAAAATGCACGCGTTCCATTTTCGGACATTGAAACGTCGCCACTCTACAAATAATTANGAAGCTGAGAACTCCTAGCTACGTGCATGGAGTGAAGAAAACTGCGAAACACAATAACCATGCCAGCTATTTTATAAACATTTATTGAAAGTCAACTCTAACCATTATCTTTTACTGGTTTTATCTTCTTTACAGAAGCAGACGCATCGATTAATTCCATTTCTACTGCTTCCTTACGGTAACTTAAAATCAGGCATAATTTTGGAAATGTTCTACTTTATTCGTACACAGTTCGAAGGCACTAAATTAATAACAATCACCGTCGCCTCAAAACTTATAATGAAGCAGACGAAAATGTCAAGCGGTGAATAAAGAATGTTTTTTTTTTTGCACAAACTTGTATTTCCATAAAACATCTCACCTCCACACTCTTCTCAAGGCTTCTCATAAGTTTATGCTGAAATCGTAGATTCATGATTTAAAGTGCACGCGTTCCATTTTCGGACATTGAAACGTCGCCACTCTACAAATAATTCTCTGCATTTTAACGTGAAATGAGTTTTTGCAACATGCACTACGATTTCAGAGCAAAATGCCTGAGCTGCAAATGTNATCTGCATTTTAACGTGAAATGAGTTTTTGCAACATGCACTACGATTTCAGAGCAAAATGCCTGAGCTGCAAATGTTGAGACGCTTTCCTTCAACCGCAAGTTTTAATATTAATTCTTTGTAGAAAAATATAGTACGATTTCGCTTAAAATAATCAAGTTTCTAGAATACAACTACATATTTTGTTCGTCTTCCCTAGCAAAAGCATAGGACATTAGCGCGGGGTCCATTGATTAAGTCACAGCCGACTACACTATCCCCAGAGGCGAAGCTACTGTATATTTAGGCTCAGTAGCGTTCTCGACCGGAAATGTATTAAGAGTTATTTATACTTGTTCCTAGTACTTCACGTGAGAGTGATCAGGTGATTGCTTTCTAGCATGCGAATATAATGCTCTATCAAATAAATAACCGCAATAATCTGCTCGGCATATATTATTAATTATAACATCGCCACATTTGTGTTTATATCGTTTTATTCGTAGCAATACCTTTACTTTTGCTGTCTTAAACCTATGATTTACTGTGGAGGCCCGCATGTACTTTAAGAATCCGTATTTTCTTCTTATTAATTATGTGATAGTTAGTGTATTGCGTTTATTTCGATTGCTCTGTAATTCTGCCCACTATGTATCATGCAAGTGGTTGTAANTGTGATAGTTAGTGTATTGCGTTTATTTCGATTGCTCTGTAATTCTGCCCACTATGTATCATGCAAGTGGTTGTAAAGAACGTACAGGATGAACTTCAAAAAAACTTAAGTGTTGTGTATGTTAATACATAAAATAAATAAATAGCACGATTACATCGAGGTCGAACCGAACCTGTTCTAAGTATTTCACAAGANTGTGATAGTTAGTGTATTGCGTTTATTTCGATTGCTCTGTAATTCTGCCCACTATGTATCATGCAAGTGGTTGTAATGAACGTACAGGATGAACTTCAAAAAAAACTTAAGTGTTGTGTCTGTTAATACATAAAATAAATAAATAGCACGATTACATCGAGGTCGAACCGAACCTGTTCTAAGTATTTCACAAGAAATAATCACGTTCACCTCCTAGTTAGCGCAATAAACAGCTCGTCAAGGTCTGGCTGACTAGATACGCGGATGTGTTGGAGCAGCACGCAACCTTCTACAGCAGGAGTGTCAAACTTGCGGCCCCTGGATCGTATCCCATCTCACGCCGTGCAAGAACGCTCTTGCGAGAGAGCACTCTTCGCGCTCTCTCGTGCTCTGAAGTTGAGACAAGCACGCTCTCGGTACTCCCGGATGTCACGCAGGCAGCTGATGCCAAGGGCGAGATCGTGTTAAGCTAGAATCACGATCACTGTTTTTAGAAGTAATTTATATACAGCGGATGGACAAAATAACATGAACACCATGCAATATAGTACATTTTGTTGCATGTTGGCAACACTACTTCCGTGTAAATAATGCGACACGTATGTATTGCAGAGTTTACGTGCCAAGTCTTGTAGGTTATATTTCAGTGTATTATACGCTTTGTTCTGCGACGGTTAAAACAAGCTATCGGTGTAATGTGTGATCTCCCAGACTTCGAAAGAGGGCAAATCGTTAGTGCTCGGTTAGCGGGAGCGTCTGTGACGAAAACAGCTGAATTGTTTAACNTGGTGCTCGGTTGCCGGGAGCGTCTGTGACGAAAACAGCTGAATTGTTTAACGTTTCGCGAGCGACAGTATCCACGGTAATGACAGCCTACACAAAACATGGTAAAACATCATCGGCGAAGAGGAATAGGGGGCGAAACCCAAAGTTAACTGACAGAGACCGACGAACATTAAAATGAATTGTGGCCAGACAACATAAAACTACCGCGGAAAAAGTGACAGCAGAACTCAACACTCACTTGAGTAATATGGTTTCGACAAAAACAGTACGGCGGGAGCTCTACAAAGCTAACATTCATGGAAGGACTGAAATTGCGAAAACCTTTATAACGGAAGCCAACGCTAACCTGCGAAAGAAGTGGTGCCACGATCATAAAACCTGGACACTTGATGATTGGAAGAATGTGGTATGGTCCGATGAATCATCGTTTACATTGTTTCCTACAAACGGCCGGGTTTATGTTTGGAGAACCCCAAAAGAAGCCTACGATCCGGACTGCCTGCTTCCTACAGTCAAGCATGGGGGAGGTTCCGTTATGATTTGGGCGGCTATATCGTGGTATTCAGCTGGTCCTCTCATTCACATCACTGGCCGGATTACTGCGAATGAATATCTCGACATCCTCAATGATGAAGTTCTTACTATGACTAGCATATTGCTGCCAACCACTGCCATATCCCAAGATGATAATGCGCCCATGCACACAGCCAAAAAGATTCAGTCTTGGTTTAAGGAGCATCAGAATATCATCAAACAATCGCCAGACCTAAACATAATTGAGCCGTTATGTGGAGTTTTAGAGCAGAGAGTAAGGAGCAGATTTCCATCTCCAACATCATTGAAGCAATTGGCGGATGTTTTGGTACAAGGGACAACATTCCGTTGGTTTGAAACTATTCAGTCACTCTACGAATCTATTCCGCGAAGAGGCCTTGACTTGGCAAGCCGGGTGGATCTCGGGTGGCGGAGTTCCTATGAAGGGACTGTCTGGCGTCCTGGAGGGGTTGGGCTGTCCTGGGTGAAAACTCAGTGTCCATGTCTGAAAATTGTGGGTACCCAGGGGATCAGTGTGAAGCCCCGGCTTTGGCCGTGCTGATCGCAGGTCGCACTCTGGGTGGTAGTGGTTGAACCTTCTGTTTGGAAGGAGATCTGGAGGTGGGTACTTGCCTGGAGGGCTGGCCCTGCATGACTGTAGGGTTGGTAGCAGCTGCCGTGGAACGTAAGCGTGCCGGCTCCCTCAGGAGTCAGTTTCGAAGGGTTGGTGCTCGCTAACGAAGGGTCGATGGTCTGGTCCGCCTAGTAAGAGGACTCGTCTACGAAGCGGTTTCGTAGAGGTGGATAGTCCTCAGCGCCATCAAGGTGGCACGTACGGATTCAACTCCGTACTCTGCTGTTGACAGGTGAGGTGGAACCACACTCGGGTGGAGAACATCCACCCACTGCAATTGGAAAGGGCGTAATCTCTTTCTATTGGCAGCATTCAACTGCTGTCAATTAGAGCTCTGACCAACCTCACAAAGTCATGGAAAAGAAGTCTGGTGAAGAGTGCACACACATCGAAGGACTGATGTGAGAGAATAAACTGCCTGTGTGGCCTTTAAACCTACCTTAATGTAAGAAAGACCTGAGGTGCACTTTTCTATAATAATATCGCTCAGAAAGTTGTCTCCTGTAATACCCCAAGGGGCTCAGGCACAGGAGGAGACGATCTGGTCAAGCCCGCTGCACTGGCAAGTGCAGAAAACATGTTCTAAAAGCAAATGGTGGCCCAACACCTTATTAATAAATAAATATTGTGTATATGTTTGGTGTTCATATTATTTTGTCCATCCCCTGTATGTTCAAAAAAATATACAAATTCTTATAGCACACTTAAAAATGGCAGCCTGCGTAGTTGAACAAATACGAAGTAATAAGTCAGCTTACAGACGAATATTTAAAAAGTATAGTGAGAGTTGATTCAGACCAAAATATTTCTACAAAATGTTGAACATTTGGTTGTCAATAAGTGATCCCAGACTTTTAGAAGTGCTTTATATAGGTGTCAGTTTTCCTAGATCCATGGCTGCACAGTGCCTGGTTTTTCCATTTGTTTTCATTGCGTGTGTTATTTTTGTACCACATTCAGTAGTAACATTTAAAACAGAATAACATTTTAACAAAATTAATCCCCAAGAATTTGTTTTATTTTCCATTAGACGACCCGTTGTACTCTCTTGATTACATTTGAAAGTCCACACACCAGTTCGAGTTTGGCAATCCTGTTCTAGAGCAATTACTAATCCTGTCACTGGCATGCCTTAAGAACGATTCGCATGGAAATTATTATGGAGCTTGTTGTTACCTGTGTGGCAATTTGTTTTATAAGTCGTGCCTGTGTTTACATTGGAGTTGACACACACAAAGGGCGGCTGTGGCCAAGGTGTGACGTCAGACGCGGCCTGCGCTGTTCTTATTCGACACTAACGACTGCGTGTACATAACACTGCAGTTACGTCATGTACAAATGAAATTACTTTTCTGGTGAAGTACTTCTCTATGTGATTATTGCAATAATACTGGCTTCACTTACACCAGTTAATACTACCAGGAAAATAATGCGGTAAGCATATACATATCGGTTTAGATCATTTGTTTTGGAGGCATTCCTGCTATCTCAACCTGCGTGTCCGTTACCAGCCGTTATTCCACTTCGTGTTTTCGACGCTGCTGCTTCGCACTGTTTTCAAAACCGTTATAATATGTTCGCTGACAGTTTTTCACCGTCCCCAGCAAGTACTCATGTTTGGTTGCATTCCTTTCAAAACATGTCCGATGTTTGTTACCGTTCACAATCCATCATAAGGCGGACATTATTATTAACAGCGTAGCGTGTGTAGCGAACGATGTCATTCTGTGCGGGAAAAAAACAATAACCTTTTAATAATTGTGTTTTCGTAGCAACTGTTTGCTTTGGTTTCACGTGTTATAAATAAAAGTTCGGTATTATTTAGAAGAAAGAGAGTTCATGTTGCGTAGATGGCAACAAATAATAGTTAAGTGGCCACAAATCGGCCAGAAATTAAGACTCCAGGCTCTTCGGGTAGTGGGGTCGCGGTGGCTGAGCGGTTAGACTGCTCGCCTCCCACCAAGGCGAACCGGGTTCAATCCTCGGCTGGGTCACTCCCGATTTTCGCAAGTGGGAATCGTGCCGGACGATGCCGGTGGTCGGCGGGTTTTCTCGGGGATCTCCAGTTTCCCCCGCCCTTGCATTCCGGCGCTGCTCCATTCTCACCTCATTTCACCATCATCGGCTCTCAAGATCTCTCAACTCTCCGGGCAGGCGGAAGACTCGGACTGACACAGTCCACGGATTACGAACAAAGGTATCGCATCACGGTGACGTACGATTCACCGTGACACATTCACCGAAAATGGTGACCAAGGCTTCTTCATGCCATACGTGTCCATCTTGTGAGCACGCTCATCGAAGTTTGGTGACGTCACGATTTCCTAGGCAGAACAATGAAGTTGGTGGACACGCGAGGAAAATACGCCAAACCCAATATATTGCGCGCGCACATGTCACGAAAATATAATTCGCCAATATGGAAATTATGGTGAATTCAAAGTTTAGTTTAATGATAAATAAAAGCTTAAGCCAGAATGAATAACGGAATATTTGTACAGCAACTCAAAACATTATTATCTAAGCANAATTTAATTTAATGATAAATAAAAGCTTAAGCCAGAATGAATAACGGAATATTTGTACAGCAACTCAAAACATTATTATCTAAGCAATAAATATAATTTAAAACATATGTCACGTTGTGGCATTCTGCTTTTTATTATATACTTATTTTACATTATATAGGCCCCTTATCACTGCCGTTATTTAGCGCTGTGTAGTAATGCGTATGCACCAATATTATATATATGATTAAAAACCCAAACCTTATCTTTCTATTTTTTTTTTTTTTAAATGGCTTGTGTACGATGAATTAGTAGATTCTGTAAATTATACTTTTGTTAGAAGATGGTTATGTCTGGCATCAACATGGTGGAAATGAACTCAACCAACTGTCTCGCGTGCTGGCTGCAAAGCGACAGTCAACCAATGACAATTACTACATCATACATTTCTCAGGGATGGATAGACAGATAAGCGCCGGAACTCGGTTTATTTGTAATAGCTGTGCGCTATTTCAACATCAGCAAGCGACATAAAAAAAATAACCCAATTAATATTTAAGTTTTTAATAAGACGGAAAATAAAACGAAGCCAACATAAAATACTAATAGGAATGTATTGTTCGCTGGTGCGTTAACACAAGCAGAACTCTAATTATTAGACATGGACCTTTCTTTGTATTAGGACAGACATTAGCTTACCAGCCTTCTGCTGGAAGTCGTTGGAAAACTAGCTGTAATAAGATCATTCCTGTCCTCTTTAATAACACAATGGACCCGATAGCAGCTTAAATATAATCCATACTTGGAAACGATACTTTATTATAAAACTCAATATTTTCTGGCATCCATTTTAAATATGTTTTTTTTTTTCAATCCGCAACTTCTAAAAACAAAAGTGCATAGATATGTCTATCACCTCAACCACTGTAAACACATGTTACACAACAAACATCGGCAGGTGACTCGTCATCCAAGAATAGATCAANCTATCACCTCAACCACTGTAAACACATGTTACACAACAAACATCGGCAGGTGACTCGTCATCCAAGAATAGATCAAAATACGACCTACAGCCCAAGTCTATTCTGGAAGGCTGTTACCAACCTTGGAAGTGTAGGTAAACTATACGTTAATTGCTAGTAACACGCTGTAAAACGCATTACTGAACAACGATGTGCAAGCCAGAAGAAACTGGGTGCGAATATTAACCCCCTTGAACAAAAATGGATGGCTGGAACCCCATATGTGCATTTGCAAATGTAACTATGCGACATTTTGGGTAGTTCCCCGGGGAATTAATAATCCATGACATATGTTTTTACCCTACATGCCATCATTATGGAGAAATTAATACATAATTAATTGCAACTTCTGGTAGTGTTCGACCATCATGGAGCATTGATTCCTGGGAAACGGTGGCATTTGCCGTGAAAACACAAAGCGGTATTTCCAGTTACCGTGCACGGTAGATTTCAAAGTAACAAGAGGAAACACAAACTATCGGACAATTTCATTTTTCAATGCACAAATGGGATGCCGACCCATCCGTTTTTATGGGAGGGGATTGATATCCACGCCCAATTGTTTTATGACTTGCACATTGTCGTTCGATAACGCGTCATTCAGAAACTACATCTTTCTCTCTCCTCCGGCTGTATTACTAGCAATAAACATCTGATTCAGCGATACTTTCAATGGTGGTTATATATTTACGACATAAGTTCCTCGGTAGAGCTCATTTCCACCACGTATTCCTCCAACTGTAATAACGCTACATTATTGCAGAGCTGAATCTACTGGATGTTTAAATACCTGCAAAATGTTGCCTGCATTAGTTGACAAGACACTAAAATAAACTGGCGCCTGCGCAGAAGACACAACACGCACAAGTTTTTGTGCATAAAAACCAGCATATGCGTTATCTGATGTAGCCAAACGAGTTGTTTGAATTTCGCTGATTATAATCAGATTTTTCAAATTAGTTTTATAGTTTTCTACGATAAACACACAATTAACTTTTTTTTTTAATTTAACGAAGTTTGGTGAATTAAACCTTATATTTAGGGCGAGCACGCTTAGTTATATTGGCTGGTGTGCATTTCATATTGTGTTAGGCACAAATTAATAACAAATAGGGAAATTTTTGTTTACTTTAGGTTGTAATTCATTAAATATTGTACTTCGCTGGTATACAATTTCTTGGTTATGGGGTTGTGTATGAAAATAAGCATCATTATGCAAATTANTTCGCTGATTATAATCAGATTTTTCAAATTAGTTTTATAGTTTTCTACGATAAACACACAATTAACATTTTTTTTTTTTTAATTTAACGAAGTTTGGTGAATTAAACCTTATATTTAGGGCGAGCACGCTTAGTTATATTGGCTGGNTTCGCTGATTATAATCAGATTTTTCAAATTAGTTTTATAGTTTTCTACGATAAACACACAATTAACATTTTTTTTTAATTTAACGAAGTTTGGTGAATTAAACCTTATATTTAGGGCGAGCACGCTTAGTTATATTGGCTGGTGTGCATTTCATATTGTGTTAGGCACAAATTAATAACTAATAGGGAAATTTTTGTTTACTTTAGGTTGTAATTCATTCAATATTGTACTTCGCTGGTATACAATTTCTTGGTTATGGGGTTGTGTATGAAAATAAGCATCATTATGCAAATTANAAATATTGTACTTCGCTGGTATACAATTTCTTGGTTATGGGGTTGTGTATGAAAATAAGCATCATTATGCAAATTAATTTCAGAAACTACGGACCACTGCACAGAAATAGTATGTCTCAATTGTTGTTTTGTCGCATGTCCCTTCAAAAGGGTTATGCACATCTACAGAATGCCCACCTTGTTGTGCACAGACAACGTATGTAAATAAAAATAAGTAGTGCACAAATAAGTACATTTGTTTTCTAACATACCGGAGCTTTTATTCACTACAACTTGAACATACTCCTGTAGGAACACTCAAAAGACCATTAGTTTATACACTCTTTATTCTGTAGTTTTGAAGTGAATCTTGGATATACAAATAGTTTTACAATACTGTCATATAAGAATACGTCACGTGTATTGGGCAACGTTAACAGTAACAAATCATTAGTATAGTTTTGCTTCAATTGTTCCAATGTGTAGGAATGGCGTACAAATTTGCGGGCACGGGTTGTAGAAATGGATTATGCAGTCCATTATCCTGGCCTATCAGCGCGCGATCTTCTCCTCAAAGTCGAAACTCCATCAGAGTTACCTTCAACACACTGCAACGGGAAGCTCCAAATGAAGGATCGGCAGGAAGACGTAAGATAATCGAGGCCACACACAGTCTCCACTGGACGTGTTGGGGGAGGGGGGGGTCAGTACAGCGCATATCACTCATTCCTTCAAAGTCATCTTTGGAATTACGAAACTGGATTCCCCCTCGAGGTGTGTTTTGCTACAAGGGACAGTCGCTAACGGTGACAAGGAGAGATTTGAGGGAGGATTGCTTCTCACATGAGTAGCCCTGAGTGGCCTGGTGGCCCTGAGTGGCCTACCGGACAACGTGCGTAAATAAATATTTCAAGTTTTAAAGCTGTCCTTTACTGTTTCCTGTTGAACTTATTTCATTAGGATGTTTATACCGTTAAGCAGCAAAAACAGTGTTGCTATTTCCAAAACAAATATGAACATACACTCGGGCCGTGAGAGCCAAACAGATATATACAGTTGATTCAACTAATGTTCTGTTGGAAGTCTAATTTCTTTTGGTCAAACACGAAGGTTTCGTTCTCTCAAGCATATATTTCGTTAGATGGGCAAAATTATTTTTTTGCTCTTCAAGTTTCGTTCACTCAAAACAATTTTTGTTGGGGAAACTAAATATATTTTTGGCTTTATACAAACAAGTATTTTGTTAGCTGGAAGGAAACTTTCAGTGCAACAAAGACTATTTTTTTATTTTTGGCCGGCGAAAAAAGAAGGGTAACATAGAATGAGGCATCAGGTGCTCCGCTAACTCTAGGATAACGGCGCTAACTACCGTCTGGTTTGCTCCGTGNGTAACATAGAATGAGGCATCAGGTGCTCCGCTAACTCTAGGATAACGGCGCTAACTACCGTCTGGTTTGCTCCGTGCAAACACGAGGGTAAACAAGACTTGGTGCTAAATGTGTTTACAAGATCAGGATAAAAGTGCTGCATGTCCCTCAACTTGTGCAATCATTTTTTCAACCAGAACCATTGAAGAAACCTCAATTCTTGTCGTGTTCATGGTCGAAAAAAAAAGCTGCACTTTTAAAGGTGAACACGTATAATTTTAACTTCCTAGCGAGCGTAATGCGTTTATAAATGCTAAATTATGTTCGTAANTTTTAAAGGTGAACACGTATAATTTTAACTTCCTAGCGAGCGTAATGCGTTTATAAATGCTAAATTATGTTCGTAAGCACAGCAGACTACATGATATAATTAATATAGCTCGTCACTGATTTAGGCTACCAAGACGGCATGCTCTGAAACACACCACTTCGTTTCCAAAGAAATACAGTTCAAACAACGTGTGACAACCGTAGAAGGAGAACAAACGCCGACCTCCCGTGGGGCAGTCTGTTGGTACGCCGCCGGTCTGCGGCGCAGAAGGTCCTGGGTTCGAACCCTAGGCGAGGCATGGGTGTTAGTTTAAGTCAGGTCGTTAGTTAGTTCGTAAGCCGTCCCCTGATAAGCCTTCAGGCATAACACCCGGGGGACGTCAATAAGGCGTATCCAAACAAAACCGAACAGAGGATAAACATGACGAAAGACGCGATGTACTCGGCTGAAAGAAGACTTTCCATTCGTCCAGGTCACCATCTCATCTGCTTCCGCCATCTTCATTCGTGCTCCAGTCCTGCACACGTCACCTTACTACGGCTCCCTACTCGGCTCTTAAATTTCGTCGTAGTTTTTTTCTTTTCCAGGAAACTAGTAGAAGTGCACCCAAAATGTTTATCTACGAGAAAAAAAAACCACTTCAGACTAGTCTGTGGTGCTTTCAGGACATCGCGCCAATTGCAAACATTACTTTTAATGCCCTTCAACGTGGTCGAAAACTACAATTGTAAGATTGCTGCTTCTCGGAACATACGAGCCGGGATCTTGCCAACAACGGCAGTGAAGTGCACTGTGCTTTGCTACAGCGTCGCGTTCAACACAATGAGAAGTCGCCGCTTGAAGCCGCGTAGTTCCAGAGGTACGACGGCAACACCGAAGGCGAGTTCACAACGTTGCGTGCAGAGACGATGCCGCTTCACATGCGCAGGCCGGCGTCGCCGTAGCGCTTCATACACTCCTGCCTCACACACACCCTTCACCATGGCAGCTGCCTGCAGGGGTCTTCGTAATAGAGAAGTGTTACACGCCTCGAGGCCACGTCAGGCCTTAAGGAAGCAACTCCAAACAGAAAGGAATCTTCGAGAAAGGATTTACAGCGAATTGGAGCCCCGAACTCTTTCGTGTGCGACGTCTACGCAACTATAGTCTATTAGCGGTTTCTTCACACTTTTTCAATCAAACCTTTGAAAAATCACCCCATGTACGATGTGTTTAGTTATTTCCTAAACATGCGATGTTTTATGATCCTAAATATACCGTTTTATACCTCTGTTAACATGAAAGTATCTTATTTTTCGTCGAAAAAACGTTTTACCTGTATTTTACTTATAAATTATAATATTTCATTTACAATAAATATGAATAAAAACAGTGAGAAAACATGTGTGTTGGTAGCGCCTAGTAAGAAATAGTTCTCGTGCAAAATATTATTGCAACTGAGTGCGCACGAATTCGGTGTGTTGTCCTTTGGTGTAATAATAGACTTAGTTAAGCTTAGTTTGCACGAGGCGGAGGAATATCCTGGAAGTAGAACTTTAGCAGGGCTTCAGAAAAGTGTGAAGTAACCATGAATGGATTATGTGCTACGAAGACCTACTTCCTCGAGGATATGAATCATGTTCCAATCCATGGAGGTTTCTACGCCGAGGAGATCCTGCCTACAAAGTTCCCAGATGTGTATTTGGTCGAGAAGGTGCTGGAACGACGTAATGGACGGTCGTATGTCAAGTGGTGGGGTTTCCCAGCCTGCTGCAGTTCCTGGACGTCGAGCCGTGCGCACACAACATTGCGATTAATATACCTGTGTTTTTCTTTTCATTTTGTACTTCATGAAATAATTTTTTTGTAAAAAAAATTCTGCGTTTTATTTTATTTAAAAAGCCTTACTTTATACAAAAAATATTTTTTAATAAAAATAATAACAATTAAGAATAAATAAATAAAAAGTAAAATATGACGATCTACACGACCTCTTCACCATCTGGTAAGGTGATATCACTCTCCTCGATAGTAAATTATCTCTGGTGGTTGAAACATGAGTTACCAGTGCGCTCTAGTGGACGATACTAGCAATAAATAGACAGAAGATACAGCACGACGTGTAAAGGGGCTGGAAGGGGGTGGAGGCCTGCCAACTGATAAGCGAAGGCCAGTAATTGACTGATTAAATAACCAATACAAAATTGGCAAGGGTGTTGGTGGAGGGACCTTTTGAAATGTACGTTTTTTAATAAATTTTGTTATAATTTTTTTATTTAATTTTCTATAAATTTTTTATGAATTTTGGAGATTTTTCCTAATTTATTTTGGTTCAAGGTCATTCACGTACACGGGGTAAAGGTCACTTGGATCCAAAATGGCGGTTGGGTGACGTCACAACATGGCGGCCTGGCGCCTACTCCCCCATCCCCTTACCAACGACTCCTCTACATTCTTCTTCTAACCACTCTTTTGCGATGCGTTAATGCAGTAGGGGCAGTTGAAAAACGTTTTCTTGGCTTTAGTGGTGTTAGTTGTGATCGGTCTGCTAGAGCCTTATCAGAGCACGTGTTTCGTGTTTTAAGTGATTTCTAATATTTTGAGATATTAATAGCACAAACATATGAAGGTGCTGCAGTCATGACAGGTGAAGCAGATCACCTTAAGTCACTTACTTGTAAGAGTGAAATACAGTGAGGCCGTTTGTGTGCATAGTAACGTCCGTAGACTACATTTAGTTTTATCAGATTCAGTTAGTCACAGTAAACAGTGTCAAAGGTTTTTCATGAAACTCGCAGGATTTCGAACTTCCTTCTCTAAGTCAACAAAGAGAACATGCGCTTTAGATCAAGAAGTTAAGAAGCGATTTCAACAGTAGACTTGCTGAAAAGTTTGCTAAAATAGAAAACATGTTGGAACAAATGATTGAAAATGCTGACAAATGGGACAGTGAAACTCTGCTAAGTGCTCGCGGGGTTTTATTCAGCTTACGAGATTTTGATTTCATTTTCCTGTTGCGTGTTTTTTTCCACTTTTTTCGCGACGACCAATGTACTTTTTTAAGTTTTACAAAAGAAAACGATTGACATTAATTTTTGAATCTTGAAAACAAACGAGTCCAAGGACTTTCTTCAAAACAAAGCGATAATTTTGATTAAATCTGGAAAGAAGTTAGTGAGCATAAAAGCGTAGCAGAGCGGCAACAAAACAAAAGATTGCGAGTCAGTCATATTGATGGTGGAGATAGAAAGGCGACGTACAGAAGGCTGCACTTTGGAATTATTGACGTGATATCAAATTTTACGTCCAGATTTGTGCAATGGAAAACCTCAGACTTTTAGAAGTGTTGGACCCTACAAGATTCGGAACATTTAAGAATGTTTTCCCTGAATAACGCCTTAGTCGTCTGAAAGAAAATCATGGCCGCCATTCCGATTTTGCCCGGTTGCGAAGTGAATTAACAATTACTTACGAAAAAGTCAGTTTGCAGTTAAGAGCTTCGCAGAACTCCGTCATTGTCTGAAGTCAGCTGAATTTGACAAGGTTTTCCCACAAGTGTATAAACTATATCTCGTCTTACCTTCGTCACTCCAGTTGCGAGTGCATTAGCATAACGATCTTGCTTCACCTTGAAACTCATTAGAATTTATTTGCGAAACTCACAACGTGAAGGACGTCTGCCTTCTCTATCCTACTCAGTGCCGAAAAACAACTTCTTAATAAGATGCGAGCACAAGACAGATTTCATCGTGACGTAATTAAAGTATTTTCTCAAAAAAAAAACAGACGAATAGATCTGAAGTACAAATAAATCAGTACTCTGCAAATGACAACACATGTCCATCAACGGACTCGTTCAGTAAGTAATCTTATTTTTTTGTGTTTTTTGTTTGTGTCTTGATTTAGGTGTTTCTTAGTTGACTGGGAAACAGGATATTCGAAAACGTGTGTTATGTACGAGGTTTTAGTTCTAAATCAACGCACATTTAGAAACTTACGACACGGCCGGCATGCGTGTCATACGTGGGTTGGGCAGTATCGCAGGTAAGATATGAATGTGTTTAATGTTAGTCTGTTATTTGGTTCAGTGCTGTTCGCTGGCTTTCCCAACACAAAAATATTTAATTGTACGTTAATTTTTGTTTTAAAATTTTTCTTGGGACGTCATTAAATGTTACATTATTAAGTTAAATGAAAATACACCAACTTAATTCGTGTTGAATATCGGCTGCATATAATGTTCGGAACTAGTATACTGACTTAAGGTGAGTATCTTTAAACCAACAAGATAAATGTGTCGATCTGTAACTAACGGTTGTTGCTTTTAGAATTTTCACAATACTGTACTTTTTCTGTTTTGCACAAATTGCTTCCCCTTCTGAAAATCTCACGCCTCGCCCCGGGACTAGAGTGTTTTATTACAGAAATATGTCCAGCTTACAGGATTGTTTTGCAGAAGAATAAACATCGCAAACACAGGGATACTTCAGCAATTTCTGCTGACTTTTCAATGACCACGTTTATGTTTCAGCGATATAACCAAATTTATGAATCAGCAACAAAATATTGACTTTAATTTCTGCCGCGAGTAAAGATGTACGTTGAAATATTACACCGTTTTTTTTTTGTTTTTTTTTTTCATGAATATAGACAGAACTGTTTGCAATGAGGCCCATACGACTATGAAGGTCTCTTCAGAAAACAGCAGCAAGAGTGTAGAACCTTCACACGTAGGGCCTACTACCAAGCCCCTAGGGGCCGCGGTGGTGTAGTGGTTAGACTACTCGCCAACCACCAAAGCGAACCGGGTTCGATTCCCCCAGCGGGAGTAGTTCCCGGATTTTTGCATGTAGGAATCGTGCGGGACGATGCCGCTGGTCGGCGGGTTTTCTCGGGTATCTCCCTTTTCCCCCGCCCTTGCATTCCGGCGCTGCTCCATACATACCTCGCTTCACCCTCATCGACTCTCAAGACTTTGCTGTCAATCACCAAGAGCCGAGAGTGGCCACGACTGTGATGGGAGGCCGGTAGTGAAACGTACAACCAAGGACAAAATCTCGTTGAACATCTTCACAACGTGCGTTATACGGAACTAACAGGTAATCTTCATTAAGCGCATCGTCCACACGTGACTGTGGATCTAAGAAGTAATCTTCATTAATTGTGTCGCTCACGTGTGACTAGAACAACGCCGCACTTTCGAAACTCCAACGTCACGTATCTATCTTCCGCAGTACAAATTAAAGTGTGGATATCACTTCCCCATTGTAATTTATCATTGTTAAATACGACAGGGCTTATCGGTTTAAGATAGGCCTCATAAATAATGAGCTGATGCCATAGGTTGGGCGCCAAGCGACAAGTGCGTCGTCACGCCTTAGCGGCCCAGATCACGCTCAGATTGTACACGCGATAGTGCTGGCGATTCACGTGCCCTAGTCTCATCACCACGTGGTGGATATTAGGCCTGCAATGCACGCCAGAACCAGTTCGATCTCGGTTACTTCCAACTTTCCTGAGGCCTTGCTGAAGTTCTGCTTCCAGTGTATTCCTCCGTCTTATGCAAAGGAAGCTTAAGAACACTGCCTACCAGCTGGCAGCTGCGAAATTTAGATAGGAAATCGCATGTTTAGGTAAATTCGCCTCAGTGCGTTAATATGAAAGATAGGAGTTTCAAATAAAATATATTCTTCACGAATTTTTTTGAAGAAGATCCCTACGAGCGTAAATTATCAATACAGATAGGCAGTATGTACTTTTTTGTAAAACATAAATTTTCTTTGCAAACAGGTTATACGTGTTTTGAAAACATCTCCAATGTGGGGAACTTAAACTCGTGAATAACATATTTTGTTTGTAACGCCTATCTTTTAAATTAACGCACTGAAGCGAATTTTCCTTAACGTGGGATTTCCTATCTAAATTTCGCAGCTGCCAGTCGGTAGGCAGTGCCCTTAACCGAGTCTAGAATATTACCTCAAAGGGACAACGCACCAAATTCGTGCGCACTCAGTTTAATAATATTTAGCATAAGAACTACATTTTACTAGGTATTACCAACACACCTGCTTTTCGACTGATTTTTATTTGTATTAATTATAAATTAAATATTATAATTTATAGATACAATATAAGTAAAAGTTGTATGCAACTAAGTTAAGGTGCTTGTTCACAGAAGTATCAAACGCTTGTGATACACGAGATAATTAGGAAATAACCACACACGACATCCATGGGGTAACATTTCAAAGGTTAGGTTCAAAAAGTGTTAAGGAACCGCGAATAGACTATATCAGGATTACACTAGACAGAGAGCAAGGGATGATAGTTGTAACCCTTGACACCAGGTGTCGTGGCTGTAACCAAGCTAATGAGGTCGTGCCACATTACTTAAGGATAACAGAAAACATTGTTCTTCTGAACACTTTCTGATCATACCCCTTCATGGTGTCACAAGAAACCAGGGGCGTATCCAAGTTATTGAGGCACCAACGTTTTAATTTTTTAAAAAAAAATTTGATTTATTTGTTATTTTTTTATACTGCTATAAATATTCACACAGCTATTATTAACGGCATTAAATTATCTATATCCACGATTACTCTCGCTATTTTCAGTGAGCGCAATATTTAATGCCTACCTCAATTTTAATTTAAGTCCTTATTAACGTCCCCAATATTGTTTACAGTCATTTAATTCACGGAAGTAATTTCCACGTATTCAATATGTATACTGGCATCATTCCAGATGTCTTACACTCACGCATCCAGTTCAGTAGTCCCTGCCGCCAGTCGCACTCTTCACTGTGCCGATGCTCGCAGTCCGCAGACTTCACTCGTCGCTCTGCTGGCTCGTCGTCTCCTCTGTCTTCGCACATCCGGAGCTTCAGGCGGTGCGATCCCCCAAGACTGTCGGCTCGGAGGGCCGTCACGGCTTAAGTTGTCTCGCCCGCCCGTACAAGAAGATTCCCCACACACTGCATCTCGCCGAGAGGCAAGGGCGATTACCAGAACATTCTTTCAACGACAATCCCAGAAATTCAATCCGATCTAGGACGAGAGCGCACGAGCCTCGGTGGGCTTAAGGCTTATCTCTGAGGTAGTGGCACGCTTTAGTAAATCTCCGCGCACTTCTCGGGTTACCTCTCGTCCCTGACACACTGATTCGCTCGCTCGAATGGGGCGGGACAAGGAAAGCTATGCAGAGCAGCAAGCATGTAACAATATTGTCAAAGCCATCCAGTACTGTCGACCAGATTACACAACTATTGTCTCTGCTTTCACTATTAACACTGCATAGACATACTATTACTTCATTGCAGTGGATTAGCAGCCAGGGTGAGTTAAGAGATTTGGGCGGCTCTTAACAGCGAGGTCTTGAGAGCCGATGAGGGTGAAATGAGGCGAGAATGGAGCAGCGCCGGAATGAAGGGGTGGGAGAAACGGGAGATCCCCGAGAAAACCCGCCAACCAGCGGCATCGTCCGGCACGATTCCAACTTGCGAAAATCTGGGGTGAGCCAACCGGGGATTGAACACGATTCGCCTGTGTGGGAGGCGAACAGTCTAACCACTCAACCACCATGGCCTCCGAGTAGCCAGAAATTTGTACCAGGGGGTGGGGGGATTAAACTGACTGGGGTGAAGGGGGGAAGGACAATTCGGATAAAATTACTTCACAGTATAATAAAATGCACTATAGAAAATTGCATTTGCATATTCTCCGTTTCCAAGATACTTCGAACTTTAAAAACTAATTTACCTTCGCAGAGCTGAATTTATCGAGCATGGGGGTGCCACTAATATAGTGACACACAGGGATGTCCTTTACTCTCCTCTCGATGTAGTTGCAGGTCTGGAAACACGGCGTGCCTAGGCGGAGATTCGGAGCCGGGGCATAGTCAACTCGACGTAGTTGCAGGTCTGGAAACACGGCGTGCCTAGGCGGAGATTCGGAGCCGGGGCATAGTCAACTCGACGTAGTTGCAGGTCTGGAAACACGGCGTGCCTAGGCGGAGATTCGGAGCCGGGGCATAGTCAACTCGACGTAGTTGCAGGTCTGGAAACACGGCGTGCCTAGGCGGAGATTCGGAGCCGGGGCATAGTCAACTCGACGTAGTTGCAGGTCTGGAAACACGGCGTGCCTAGGCGGAGATTCGGAGCCGGGGCATAGTCAACTCGACGTAGTTGCAGGTCTGGAAACACGGCGTGCCTAGGCGGAGATTCGGAGCCGGGGCATAGTCAACTCGACGTAGTTGCAGGTCTGGAAACACGGCGTGCCTAGGCGGAGATTCGGAGCCGGGGCATAGTCAACTCGACGTAGTTGCAGGTCTGGAAACACGGCGTGCCTAGGCGGAGATTCGGAGCCGGGGCATAGTCAACTCGACGTAGTTGCAGGTCTGGAAACACGGCGTGCCTAGGCGGAGATTCGGAGCCGGGGCATAGTCAACTCGACGTAGTTGCAGGTCTGGAAACACGGCGTGCCTAGGCGGAGATTCGGAGCCGGGGCATAGTCAACTCGACGTAGTTGCAGGTCTGGAAACACGGCGTGCCTAGGCGGAGATTCGGAGCCGGGGCATAGTCAACTCGACGTAGTTGCAGGTCTGGAAACACGGCGTGCCTAGGCGGAGATTCGGAGCCGGGGCATAGTCAACTCGACGTAGTTGCAGGTCTGGAAACACGGCGTGCCTAGGCGGAGATTCGGAGCCGGGGCATAGTCAACTCGACGTAGTTGCAGGTCTGGAAACACGGCGTGCCTAGGCGGAGATTCGGAGCCGGGGCATAGTCAACTCGACGTAGTTGCAGGTCTGGAAACACGGCGTGCCTAGGCGGAGATTCGGAGCCGGGGCATAGTCAACTCGACGTAGTTGCAGGTCTGGAAACACGGCGTGCCTAGGCGGAGATTCGGAGCCGGGGCATAGTCAACTCGATGTAGTTCCAACAGATCGCAACTACGTTTTTGTATACAACTTTGCTGTAAGAGTAATATATTTCGACGTTTTTTTTAAAATGAAAATGTGTTATGTATCGGCTTGGGGAGATCACGAAAATATTCTTTCTGTAGAATTTCGATCTCCTACGACAACACTTCTAATTTACGGCTACAAATAATAGGCAACAGCAAGCTTTTTGGTCAGTTATTTAATGTATGGTTTTCACACCAACTGTAAACATTAAAAGTAGAAGAAAAAAACCAATTAGTGAATTTTTCGCAATTTGAGAAGGAAGCGAATATCGAAATAGCAAGAAAACACTTTCATGTTACAGAAAAAAAAATGCCGTTCCAATGAAAATAATTCCAGACGCTGTTTCGACAATTTTATGTGGTGACCTTTCCGACAGACGAGTTTGTGTAACAAAATCTACATCGTCTTGATCATCCAAATAATTCCATCTTCCACGGATTCACCGACGTCGCCTTTTAATATTTTCNGACAATTTTATGTGGTGACCTTTCCGACAGACGAGTTTGTGTAACAAAATCTACATCGTCTTGATCATCCAAATAATTCCATCTTCCACGGATTCACCGACGTCGCCTTTTAATATTTTCACTTTATTCCTCTACAAATATCAAATTATACATTCGTCCTACCATATAAAACTTTAACAACACGGCAATTGTAACAAGGGAGGGGCAGCGGTGGCGTAGTGTCCAGGGCGCTCGCCTCCCACCACGGCGATCCGGGTTTTGATCCCCGGCGGGTTCACTCCCGGATTTTCGCATGTGGGAATCGTGCTGTACGCTGCCGCTTGCCGGCGGGTTTTCTCGGGGTACTCCCGTTTCCCCCGCCCTTGCATTCCAGCGCCGCTCCATTCTAGGGTTTCATTTCTGTCATGCTCGGGAATGACGGTCACCTACGGGTCCCAGCTGGAAAGACCGTCACTCGGAGGGTGTCGCCTTGCCCTGGGTGCACTCCCCACACGCCATTATTATTATTATCATTATTATTATTATTATTATTATTATTGTAGCAAGGGATCCAAGTGGACCTAACTTTTATGCAAATTATAAATTTACATTGTGCTATACTCTGTGTGGCAGTTAGCATTGATAAACCTGCGAAATCGCAAACGTTTACATTTGTGCCGTCATACTGCTACGAACAAAACAAGTATAACACGACAAACGGCAGAGAACGAGCGTTTAAACATTCAACTCTCGTCAGCTGGAGTTAGCGTGCTTGTGGCGGGGCGCGGCAGATGAGTAATCCCAGTTAAAGAGACCTAAGCTCAGATTAGCGAGTTACACGTTGCATCTGCAACAGTCCTCTGTGCTTTGCCATTACGTTAACGATCCATTTAACAATATCGGCGAACGCTTTATCCCGCAGCGCAGAACAGAACACAGCCAGAAGGAAAGACAACTCTAATCCAGTGGCTGGGTTTGCCGGTGGCCAACACAGCTCAACCTCGCGCGGTTTCCAATACAACCAGACAATTACCAACGTTTAACTAATATCAAATGTTATGTCTCTACGATGGCTGATAATTTGATCGGCGTCGGCTCAAGGGTTTCTTTCCGACAAACAGTGTTTGGTTCAAACTGGCCGGTATACTATTAGGAAAGCAGTATACAAGGGAAGGAAGGAAGGAAAAGTGACAAATAACGGAATAATGCGAGGCCATCAGAATACCACAGCTCGCTACAGAACACACGGGTTTCCTAGCACCTTGTTCCTCCAGTTTAGACACAAATATCGTCTGGGCGATGCAGACAAAACCAGGCTGAGCATGCAATCCCACCTTACGTCTTGTATTGCAAGACATTCTATTGTCATGTTTAAAATAAATTAATGGTGTGTGCCAACTTTATGGCTAAACTCAATTTTACGATGGGATATTAAACAACATGTAGACAATAGACATATTTAGTAATATTTCCAGTATATAGCGAAGAGAAAAGTTTATTCTTTACGTAGGTTCTAACAACACGAATAGGAAGATTTTACATAATTGTATTTATTTCATGAAAATTGCGATTGTCTCATTCACCTGCATACAAAAAGGGAACTCTAGGATATTCCGCCAAAACTTAAGTAAGTCTACAAAAATACATCAAAGAACAACGTACCGCATTCGTGAGCACTTCGTGTAATAATATTTTGCATCAGAACTATTTCCTAACAGGCATTACCAATCCACCTATTTTCTACCATTAGTTAGAAATGGTTCCTTCTGGCCCACCTGTGGTCCTGGCGGGGACGAGGGGACGAGCCGGCGGCCATCTTAAATGACGTCACACAGCAACCTCCTGCTCTGTCACTCTTCGCAAAACGCAGCAATTTTTCTCTTTTTCCCTCGGAATTGCCCAAAACTTCCCGAATTTCCCTCAAAACCAGAAACATTTCCTGCAGAAATTTGCCCTACCATAATTCATATGAGTCACACAGTCCGAAAATAGCATGACTCCACAATGTGGCTAAGTGACACCTTTTTGGGAATGAGGGGTTGAGGGAGTCAGGGGTTACCCTGACATTCATACTCTATCATTCCCCCTTGATTTTCTCATATTCCTTCTGGTCTCCTTTTACCTGGCATACTAGCAGCGACACAGAGCGAGGTCTGTCCATGAACGCTAGCCTAGAGTTGCACAGAGAGCGCCAAGAATGCCCTAAGCCCACTTATAAG